>CM060591.1:8480585-9020585 GCA_030578255.1 Tiaroga cobitis | reverse complement strand
AAGAATAACTTATGCAATTTTATATTATTTACTTAAAAGAATTAAAAGAGCAATTTCATGTCTATCCTTGTATAATGTTCGACTGGTCGAGGTTGATATAGGATTTAGAAAGTAATAAGTAATGCAATACTTTTTGGTAAGAGAAAAGTAGTACAGTAATCTAATTACACTGTTGAAGATGAAGTCAGTAGCTATTAATTCATTACTTTTTCAGAGTAACTTAAGCAACACTGTTTATAGGGTACACACCAGTTCCTCGTCCCAACTACAAATCCGCTCCACCCAACGGATGTGGCTCCCCACTGTTTGGATTTCAGGTGAGGAGGGAAGACATGCAGTTACTTCTGTTGTTGTAGGAGCTAGCTATTATTGGTATTGCTGTTTTGTGACTTTCACTAATTGTCTGAGATTTAAATGCTTACTCTTTTAATATTCTCATTGGTGGACTGCAGTTTGATGTTGGGATGCCATCTTTGACCAGATGCTGTAATGAGCATGATCAATGCTATGATACCTGTGGGAGAAAGAAAAATGACTGTGACGAGCAGTTCCAGGTCTGTCTGGAGAACATTTGTAAGAATTTACAAACGACACTGGGCTTGTCCCAAAGCGTTCAAGGTAATTGACAGTCTTGCTAATATTGTGTAATGTATCGTCTTGTTTCCACCACAGAATAAAAGAATAAACAAAGTATTTGCGAGATCACAATTCTGAGAAAAAAAGTCTGAGATTGTGAGATACAAACTTGCAATTATGATTTTTCTTCGCAATATTGCTAGTTTATAGTTTATCAATGCTTTTTTTCAGAATTGCAAGTTTTTATCTTGCAATTCATACTTTAGAACTCACAATTGCGAGTATATCTCACAATTTGGAGGGAAAAAAAGCCACTTGCAACTGCTAGATAAGTCAGACTTAAGAGATAAAAAGTTTTATTGGTAACACTTTACAGTAAGGTCTCATTTGTTAACATTAATGTTTTAAATAACTAGCATGAACTAATAATGAGCAATACATTTTTACACTATTTATTAATCTTTTTAATGTTAGCTAATAAAAATCCAGCTGTTCTTTGATTGTTCATGTTAGTTCACAAGAGCATTAACTAATGTTAACAAATACACCATTTGATTTTAATAATGTATTAGTAAATGTTGAAAAATGGAAAATGGTATTGTTAATTCTTATATTTTCTATTATTTATTGTTTGCCATTTGCAGGATATGTATAGCTGGCCTATTATATCCTACTGTATTTCTTGGACATTATGCTGAGGTAAAACCTTTATACCCATGTGTTTTCACAGCCTGTGAATCAGCAGTGACTTTGCTGTTTGATACTGTCATGCACTTGGGATGTAAGCCTTACCTGGACAGCCAAAGATCATCCTGTATTTGTCGCTATGAGGAGAAGGCTGATCTGTGAACACTTCATATGAGATCTGCTGATTAATTGTTATTGTCTTAGGGTGCAGCAGTAAAATATCTTATGGTTTTTTTGTTTTTTTTGTTTTTTTTTTTCATTGCAATTTTGATGTCAGTTGTTTATTTTGTAATTACAAAAGAAGTGAGATTTATTTAATGTGATTCTAAATATATAATAAATATATTTTTATATTTGTAAATGTATAAAATGGGATTCTAAATACTACAAATATAATACATAAATACAGATGTACCTTTTCGCGTGTGTATATGTGTATGTATATATATATATATATATATATATATAGTGAATACAAATAAAGTAACACTAAAAGAAATCAATTTATCATGGTTATACGGTATTCTTCTGTAACCTAAAATGAGTATTTACTTAAACTAGTATGAAATGACACAAAAGGTTTTTATTTATTTTTTTAGTACTGGCGTATCATACCACCTTTGGACACCAGTGGTGAGATACAGTATGGTAAATATAAAATTTGATATTTTGATATGAGATAAAATAGTTACAATTTTAAACCTGAAAAGATTCTTATTATTACATCAAGTGAAAAACCTTGATGCGCTCATAATCTGAAGCATGACTATAGCAGTAGACACATTCCCCTGATCTCACAGACAAGGTTTAAGATAGTCCCAGACTAAAATGCATGTTTGTGCTGTTTTAGCAAAGCAACTTGCACTGATATATCTTAAAATACGTCAGTGCCATTGTTTTGTATCAAGATGCACACCAGTAATGTTTTTTTTTTCTAAGGCACGTTTATCAAAGCTACTTAGCTGTCCTAGTTGAAATAAAGCCTAATCCTGGCTTAATCTAAGCCCTGTCTGTGAAACCAGGCCATTATGTAGAGTTGTATTCAGTATGAACATGCTCATTTAATTAAGACAAACTTAAAAAGGTCTACACACCAGTTTACCAACAAACATCACCCTGACATGATTATTAAATAATTTACTAGGTATGTCACAGTATAGTCGTTCAAAGCTTTTCCAAATCAGAATTTTAATATGAAGACAATGAGTAATAGAGTAAGCAAATTGACATCTTATGCCTTAACGTATCAGTTTGCATGTTTTCACGATAGCCAATGGCTTAAGCACTTTTTCACAGTAGGTCCAGTAACAGCCAATTTCACACACTCACACAAAAAATATATACATTTTACATAATTTTGATTATATCTTTTTATGAAGATATAAAGTCAATTATACTTTATTATATTACTATAAAAACAGAATTTTCAATGAGAATCTATCCAGGGACTTATTTTATTGATTAAGATTGTCAAAAGTGGGAGTTCTATGCCAGAATGGAGCCAGAATAAATTCTGATGACATTTTTTTTAAGGAGGCATTTAATAAAAGACTTTATAATAAAATACAATTTTCTTTGGAATAATATTGAATCAATGCGGAATAAGACCAAGTACTTGCATTAAGTAAATAGGGTTCATTTTGACTTTAAATATTTACAGAAATATAATTATATGGAAAATAAAGGCCTTTAACATTTTAAACATTCAAATAACATTTTCTTTTGAGAAAACAAATTGCAATAAATGCTTGATAAACAGTAGAATCACTTGTTTTTGATGTTTTTTGTTTTGTTTTATCCATAGTTAAATCCAGTATGAAAAAAGAACAGCAACAAACCAATCTAGATCAATAACGTGCTACATCTGGTCAAGCAACGTCTGGGTTATGAATGAACAGTAGTATGAAGAAAAAGTTGTAAATATTTGTAATGTGCCTGTTGATCATGTCCAATCTGAGAACTGAGGCTGTGAGAGTAGACGCTCATATCTCATCTATCTTCTTTTAGTTCCTCCAAAACCTGCATCAGAAAACACCATAAATATATATCACCAAAACACATATCTAATTGATGTCTAATGGGTTACTCAAGGCAATATGCAGTTTAGTGCACAGTGACATTTTAGGAGGGAAATGGGCTTTTAAAAAAACCACAAGAGCACATCTAATATCTGTAATAGAGTTTATAGCTTTATTATTTGCTGGAGTTTACCTGAGGCGGTTCGTGTTCCTGAGCTTGTTTTTGGTGCAGGAGAAGGATTGTTGGAATACGATGGTCTAGCAAACCCCATTGGTGGCTGGCGTCTAAGATCAAAATAAAAGTCAATTAGTGCAGTTAGATTTATGTTTGTTGTTAGCAAGTATAAATCTTACCAAAAATACAAACAAGATCCAAACTGTCGTGATTAACGACAACAGTTGCAAACAGTACCAGTGCCATTGATTAAATAAAAGATAATACTGTTAAGGTGTGGTCACATTTACCATAGTTTGGAATTTTCTTGGGCGGAATAGAGTGGGGCAGGGATGACGTATTTTTGTAGGCCAAAACAAAGAAACGAGTAAGCATTTTAGCACTTCTGGTTCCATCGTCCCGAAGTCAATGTTTTTTTTTAATGTGATTTTAGTTAAAAGCCTGAAATAAGGTCTGTGATGAACACAAGCTCAAGAGATATACATGTTTTATTCTACGACATTAAAAAAAATCACAAGTGAGTTATTACTGGTGATGAGTTTTAAGATTTTACATGTCTTGAAGAAGGCGGTTGCTAACAACTGTCTAAATGGGACTACAGACATTGTGGTGGACATTAAACATCATCAGCTAAATCAAGCATGCCCATAAGTGCTGAAAAGTGAAGCCAAAGGGCCTCGATCGCCCCCCGGTGGCTGGTCCCAGTATAGGTCATAAAGCCCGCCTCCCCATGAAGTCTAATGGACACGATGGAAACTAAACAATCAAATTACACTTCAAAATAAATTTCTCAAAGATGTTTTGTGTCATTTTAGGTCGTTTTTATCATAATAGTATTCGTTTTTTAAAATAAGTTTGGTCTTAGCTATTTGATGCTATAAAAACGGGAATGTGACGTCATGATCGACAGCTGTGAACGAAGTAGTCACTGAGGGACCAACAGACTTTTTTTTAGGATTTTCAGAAGGAGATTGGAGCTTCAACTTTAATTTCTACATGTCCATAACTGTATATTTCACACAGTAAATTTTGTATTAACCATTTCTGTGGGAGTGAGGGCGGGACCTTGATATCACGGCTTTACTTCCTGCTCACTACTGCGCAAAAGCAGGTCCCAATCAGCGCCATATTAGGACTTCGGCGGCTTCACTTTTCACCAATGGAAGAGAGTGAAGGGGCGTCGGTCATCCATCTTTAACAGTCTATGAGCTAAACTCATCTACTCACTAGTCCGCTGTCACAGCCTTGTTGTGTTTATAATCACGCTCTCGCAAACTATTATAACTCATACTTTCAGTGAAAATGTTTTTTAAAATAAAGACTTGCAAGAGTTGTTGGAAGCTTAGGAAGCTTAGACGTTGAAGTCACACATCTGTGGTGTAGTTCGTATATAGCCTAAGGTTATTGAATTTAGGCTTTGTGTTCATTTTTAAAAATTATCTTGACGGACAAAACATTTAAACATCATAAACTTTTGTTAATCACAGAGCTTATTTTTTGTGATAATTCAAAAGCCTATGGAAAACCCGTATTGGGTTTTCGTCGAAGGAACCAGAGTGATGCTAACTTCTGGGTTGGCCAACAAAAATAAGAATCCATGGCATCAGGAATTTCACAATGAGTTCTAATTGGTTGGCCGGCCAATTGAAAGCTGCTCGGTTTAAAAGTGACTTCTGTGTAACTGTATAAACTGTTGCAAATTATGTGTGAGAAAAATTTGCTTTCTTACCTCTGACTCCCAAACAAATATCCAAGAATTCCTCCTGTGCCCATTCCAGTCCAGAATCCACCCCCACCAGGTCTGTTTCCACCAGTGAAACCGGTCCAGGAACTCTGAGGTCTGGTGTACGTATCGGAAAAGCCATACCCGGGCCTTGAGCTGGAGTGGTCTTCTGAGAGAACCCACAAAACAGAAATCTTATACACTTACACTAGCCACAAATAAATATGCAAATATTATGCACATTTGGTTACTATGCACACTAGGATATTATAGTCCCTACACTACAGTTTCAGTTTGGAATCATAAAGAGTTTAATGTATTTGAAGTCGCTTATGCTCACCAAGCCTGCATTTATTGGATCAAAAATACAGTAAAAAAAACAGTAATATTGAGAAATATTATTACAATTTTAAATAACCGTTTTCTAATAACCGAGTACATTTTAAAATGTAATTAGTTCCTGTGACGGCAAAGCTACATTTTCAGCATCATTACTCCAGTCTTCAGTGTCACCTGATCCTTTATTACAATGTCACAATGAATTACAATGTCCCACCAAACTCTTGCTCTTTGAATAGATTATTACCTGAGGCTGAGTAATAATCTGGTTTAAATCCAGGAGGTGGCGGTCCCATGCCATGGCTGTTATCCGAGGCCCCGCCGTATCCCTGAGTTCCATCTGCATTGTACCCTTGGTGGCCGTGAGAAGGACTGCACAGAAACATCTTGTATACAACATATGCCACCAGCAAAAGGAATGCTATTGCTATCAGCCCACCCACTCCATCGCCAGACGGGCTGTTCTGGGAGGAATACTGGCTGTCAGCCTGGTGATAGGGGTCTCCTCTATGCTGCTGTTTTTGATTGGAAGAGCCTTGGAAGAAGTTAGAGGCAAAGCCTGAGAAGCCAGACGAGCCATGAGTGTTCTGCTGCTTCCCTTCTGCCGTGAGCTCTAGCGTGTACTCCAGACCGCATGAGCCTCTCAGTACATAGGCATCATTAGGACTGCTATAGCCCTCACAGGAGACCTCCACGCGCCCAAACCTGTACAAGTTGTCCATGTCAGCCTTGCATTCCCACTATAAAGAGAGAGAGAGAGAGATAGAGAGATAGAGAGAGAGAGAGAGAGAGAGAGAGAGAGAGAGAGAGAGAGAGAGAGAGAGAGAGAGAAAGAGAGTAATACTATGAATAGGTCCGAGACAGTTACCGACTGTATGCAAGCGGGACTTTTTGAGCCAGACCTGTGTGTCTATGCCATCTGATCCTCTGTTGTAACACTGCACCACCTCTGGAACAACCGACCCACAGCCAGCGGTCCCTGCAGCACACTGCAGCTGTAGAACGGGGCTGGAGCGGCGTGCGGTGGTGTAGCGTCCTTTGTAGAGCGTCAGCACCTGAACATCATGCAGTAACACAGCGTCTGTTGAAGGAACAAAGACTGTATTATTACTTCTTCTCATCTGTCTGTCTGCATCTGCACCGAACTGCCCTCTTCAAGATACAAAGCTTATGAAATATTTAATTTATATTTTCCCTCTGGTTTGTATTATTTATATATTTATATTTTTGTTAGTGTCAAATCGATTAATTGTAATTAATTGCATCTAACCTAAAAGTTTTTGTTTATATATGTGCATAAATATATTATAGAGTATTTATGTATAAACTATATATATATATAAAACAAAAATGGACATTCATTTATATTTTCATCTTTTCTCTTCTTATTATTGTTATTAGTATCAAATATTAATAATATATTTACACATATCTGCCACACCCCAAAAAACATCCTCCTTAGGTCCTTGCACACTGTCCGAAATTCGCGTCCGAAATTTTCGCACGTTAAAAAATAAATGTTTTGTTAAAAAAACTCATGTTTAACCAATCTCGCGTTACACACTGCCTCCGAAACTTTCGTCCGTCATAAAAAAATTCGGATCGGGTTCGGTTTTCTGCGTTTTTCGCATTCGTAGCAAGCAGTTTGAATGGTGTTTTGACAATATTCAGAGCCACCGAATCACAAAAATCACGAAAAAACGCATACGAAAATTTCGTATGCGCTTTCGTATGCTTCTTTGCACTCAGTGTGCAAAGACGTTTTATTATAAATAAATATAGTACACAAATGCACATATTTTATGGATATTTTCCACTTTCTTCTTTTTTAAATATTATAATTTTCGTCATTATTATGTAATACTAAAAATAGGTATTAGTAAAACAATAAAATATCATCAAATATTTATATTATCATATTGGCCACCCATCCCCCACCTCAAAAACAGTTATCAAAAAAGACCCAATTGTCCTATTTAAGACACATTTAGCAAAAAGATACAAAACGTCTTTCTTTTTCTTCTTGTTTTTTTTTTTTTAATATGTAGTATTACTAAAATATCATCACATGAACTTAAATGATCGTTTTGGACACATCCAAAAAAAAAAAAAATGATATAAAAAAGAAAAATGTGAACTTCAGGTCGAAATGAACAAAAATATTTTCTCTGAGTCTCAGCAGGGTAAGTTAACAGCATCCACTAAAGCTGAAACTTCAATGCAAATATAAAGTAAGTCCAATACAACCTTATTTTACTCAGACTGACCCATCTATATTCTCTAAGATCTCTGGTTTGATTAGGATTGTTTATTTAGCTGTATGGTTTATATAAAAGACAGTTTACCATCATTCCAGCAGCGGATGTGAGGCACAATCAACAGCAAAAGTTGAAGTAATAAAACTCCTGAACTTCTCATTTCTCCGGTTGTGGTGGAAAAATCACTTCTTTATCCTCGAGTAATATGGTCTGAAATGCCCCACTGTAGACAGGTACGTGTCTTTTACCAATAAGTAAAAAATAAAGTCTGATGTAAACAAATGTAACAGCTCAGTGCATCATCATTCTTATCACACTTCCGCTTCCGTCCGTGTTTATGGTGTTAGGAGCTTCTCACTATCGCCATCCACTGAAAGATGTCTTGAATCACATGCCATTGACCGATAACAAAGCGGAAAAATTTTAGATTGACAAAATGTTTGTGGCTAAAAATGTAGGTCTCTTTTCTAATAGTAACTGTATCATCCTCTCTAAAAGTATTAATTATTTACATTAGTAACGTTAACTGTTTTAAATCGCGCCTGTTAGCATTTGACCCAGCTGTAGTCTAACTTTATGGGTATTTATTTATTTTTATAAGGTGAAATGACCATTAGAAATTACTAAATTATGTAATTTCATATGATATTAAATTATCTAATATATTCTGTGGTACTGAAGGTGTTCGATATTATTGTTTAATCTCACAAACAAAGCTAAACCATCAGACAATAACATCAGCCAAAGTTGTAGGTAGCCCGAGTGTTTCACTGTCTCTAACGTGTTGAAGTAAAATTACAATGTAATGTATGTTTTAATGGCTTTGCAATACAAGCATCATAACATTTGTAGCTAAATACATCACCATGGTACAATTGGTACTATAAGCAGGGTTGAAGCTTTACACTGCCCTTATAAGCAAAACATGTAGGATAACATTTTTTTAACAATGATTTATGGCAAGGACCATATCAACATCTCAAAAATCTGAAGCAACAACTATGAATTACTTTCTCCAATGATTGTTTCACATGCACCACAAAACAGCATTTAAGCTCAAATTGAAAATTGTAAATAATTCCCAAATAAATAGAAATCCTCCAAGTAATACCGCTTACATGTAGGTTTAGAAATAATTTTATTTTGTCCACCACTCATTTAAATATACAGAAATTATGAATGGATAGATACATTTGTATTTAACTAAGAATGACAGTCAACTGCAAAGCTGTTGGGTGCTCCATTTCTTTAGTAATTTCACTTCCAAATTTCATCCCATCATCCGAAATTATTATTTAAGACAGGAATGAGAGAT
The DNA here is from genome assembly GCA_030578255.1 of Tiaroga cobitis. NCBI lineage: Eukaryota > Metazoa > Chordata > Actinopteri > Cypriniformes > Leuciscidae > Tiaroga > Tiaroga cobitis. The sequence continues at coordinate 9,011,494 of CM060591.1, read as the reverse complement.
ACAGGCAGAGATTCTTAAAGAGTTCTGCAAAGTGCGGTGTACAGATCTACTTACATTGACACCGGCTGGCAGCTCTGATAACAGTAGAGTCAATAAAAGTTCATGAACCCTGCTCAATGTTCTAGACAGAGGATGATGATGAAGACCTGTAACTGACTGTGAGAAGAGAGTGATAACTGGTTCTCCTCTACAAGCAGAGAGAATGTCTTGCACTATTCATCCATTCATTGGATTTCGCCAAACAAATCACATCAAATTAAACATCAGTCCCAGAGAATAAGCATACAAAATATCGCATTTCCAAGTAGCATCATTAATGTGGTTGATTATATTCAATAGTGCGAGCGTTTCAAATCTGTGTCGGATACTGTTTATTTGCAGTTTTAGACTTCTGAAGACTACAAGTCTATTCAATAAATTATATGATATATTATACTCAATGAAAATAATCAGATAACGATCAGAAAGGACCAGCATTCGGACAAAGCAAATATAGAGCTTTGTTTCTTCCTTCTTTCTTAAGTTATTGTGCAACACAAGGCTTATGATATCATGAGCTTTAAAGCACAGTACCAGGATCTTTATTTATTTACTATTGCATCTTTGCACCAAAGGTCCTTTCCTGAGTCTGTAGACATTCCCCACTGATGTCTGCCTCCCCATTGGATGTGGTGTCTCCTCGCTCTTAAAGTCCAGCCTCATCCTGCAGCATATTAAAAATGGCTAAAATCTACAGTACATCAAGTCACTATGTACTGCTTTTGAGAGTGCATGCAGAATATTGCACTACTTTCCCATAACAAACTACTGCTTGGAAAGCCCTGCTACTCAGACGTCAGTAGATATATAGATGCAGTGCCACAGCGCAGCTTCTGTGTTATAACTCGTATGCCCTGGAGTGCCTTCGGAGCAATAAAGAAGGGTCTGTTCCTGGAAAACGAACAACGGCAGGCTTGATAAAGGAATCAGATGGAGACTGGGCAGACGATAACCTTGTCCTCCAGCATTACGCTGACCACCAGAAACACAAAGTACAGCAGGAACATTAAGAAACCCAGCAGCTTGCTCATCCTCCACTTGCACACAGCGATGGAGATAATGACGAAGAGGAGCATGAGGAAGAGCAGAACGATGGCGCAAAACAGACCGTTGCTGCTCACGGTCACTGGAGCCATGTCGTTCAGGATTGCAAAGAGTAACCAAGGAAATGGCAGGCTGGAGACAGTGAACAGACACAGGGCCATGTATTAGAAGCTTGTTTTAGGTAGTCGACGCAATAAAATGAGGATTATTGAGTTGATGATGAAGATCTCTCACCCCACAGTGATGTCAAATATGTTGGAGCCGACTGAGCTGGAGACGGCCATGTCGCCGAGACCTTTTCGGGCGACAATAACACTGGTGATGAGATCAGGAATGGAGGTACCAGCCGCTAGAATAGTTAAACCCATGATCTCCTCCGTTATTCCAATAGTCTCGCCAACCTGCGGGCAAAATTTGTATTGGGTGTTTAATGTGCACAAATATTAACCACAGTTGTTAACACTATGATAAAATGATGCTAACCTGGTATTAGCAACAACTGCCGTCAAAGAAATTAAGTGACAAAGACTTTTACTACATTCCTAAATTCATTTATTATGATTTTACTCTAGTAGCACTACTGGAAAATGTGGTAATTTGGCTATTTTGGTGGGAATTATGGTTACCGTGGTAAAAAATGCCCATCTGTGAGGGCAAATAGAGTGGTGCAGGTATGATGTCACTTTGTAGGCCAGCTGGCAGTTCGCATCACACTGGTTCCCTCGAGAAAAACCCAATAGGATTTTCCCATAGGCTTTTGGATTATCGCTAAAAACAAGCTCTGTGATCAACAAAAGTTTATGATACTTGCACGTTTTGTCCATCAAGATAATTATCACAGATGAACACAACTTTTGAAGCCTAAATGCTAAATTACGCCAGAAGTAAAAAGCTAAAGGTAGGCTATAAACAAACTACACAACGGTCCCATAAATTTAACGTCCCCATCAATAAACTTCAGAAAACTCTAACTATAGATGTAACTATAGTTAGATTTAGATTTTAACTATGGTCAGAATAGTTTATAAGAGCACAATCATAAGCATAATTAGGCTGTAAAAGCGGACTGAGTTTACCAACCAGTTCTACTTGATGACGTTTAATCTCCTCGACAGCCTCTGTAGTCCCATTTAGCCATTTGTTAGCAACTGCCTTTTTCAAGACATGTAACAGCTTCAAAAAATCTCGAGTGGGGTATTATTGATGTATTTTATGTCGTAGAATAAAACGTGAAAGTGTCTTGAGCTTGTGTTCACCACAGACCTTATTTCAGCAATTTAACCAAAACCCTAATCAAAAAACCCATTGACTTCAGGAAGATGGAACAGGAAGTGCTAAAACGCACTCGTTTCTGCTTTTTGGACTACAAAGTGATGTCATACACGCACTTATCTATAGAGTGCAACAGTGCCCATCCCCTTTTTCAGCGTTGCTGGTTCCGTAATTTTTTTTTAATTCATTTTTCTCAAAGGGATTTTAAAATAGTCATTGTTAAAGAGTTATAAGCCATGAACCAAGTCAATCAACTGCGAGGAGAATCACAAAACTACAAACTTTGATTTAAAGTACAAAGGTTTTTGAAAATCAGACAAAAGGTACAAGACTGTTTACAATTACAACTGTCGATTATACTGTATGTATTAAAAAATATATACTTATATTAATTTATTACAAAATATGCATATATATATAAATAAACATTTCAGCCTTTTGAAAGCATAGGGAGATCGATTCGATTATGTCATTTGCAGTGCATTATGGGAGTGGGCGGAGCTAAAGAGCTACTTTGGAGCATCTCGACTCTCTGATTGGTGTAATTTTCTGTACAGCATCATGGGTGATGTAGTTTTTCCACCTGGAATTCTACTGTTAAAGGTAACTAAAACCTAAAACAACTTTTTTTAGTTAATGATCTGTAAGACTGGGGCTTTATTAATGCTGTTCATTGATTCGAGTACATTTTTTGACATTTGGGTATAAAGTGTTTTAGTTCTACACTATATGGTGTAAAAACGTCTGAGTGCTGCCCTCTTCAGGTTGAACGGTGGCTACTGCAGTTGAATTTTCCTATTGGATGTTGTGGTACTGCGTGAGGTAAGCAGGCACCAGCTCCCACGCCCTTGCCTACAGAGAGACACGCAGTGTTGCCAGACGTACGATAATTATCGTATTTGTACAATAATTTTGACCTCTGTACGATGTACGATCAATAATGAAAAAAATTCCATAATGTACGATCATTTCAGAATTTTGACACTTCAATCGGAGGTCATTGTGCTTCTATACTCATTGATCTAGCTGTGGATCTACGTCATGATTGTGAGGAGAAAGTGAAGGTGAGAGCACGGCAGAGAGGGAGCGAGAGACCTTGCGTGTGTGCCTCATGAAAGCTACACCCCCCACCCCCCCCGGTCAACACTCCAGTCAACTCCCCCCCCCAAAGGTCAACAATCCAGTCAAATCCCCCCCCTTTGTACGATAATTTTCTTCCAAATACGATCATTTTGAGCTTCTGGTACGATACTTGGATGTTTTCAATCTGGCAACACTGGAGACGCGTCTCAGGTGCTCGCCCCTCCGCAGGGCTCTGCCCAGTTTTCCAGCATTTTTCAGATATTCCCAGTGCGTGGAGTCAGGCTCTGACCAGAGGTTGAGTTACCTTTTAAACACGATTTTAAAAATAAGCTCAAATAATGTGGGCTGGACATGTTTATAAGTTATCGAGTCAAAATGCTGTCATCATTTACTCACCCTCAAGTTGTTTCAAACCTGTATGAATTTCTTTCTTCTGCTGAACACAAAAGAGGATATTCTGAAGAATGTCGATAACCAAACAGTTGATGGGACCCATTGACTTACATAGCATGGAGGAAAAAAATACTATTGAAATCAATGGGGCCCATCAACCGTTTGGTTGCCGACATTCTTCAGAATATCTTCTTTAGTGTGTTTTTGGGTGAACCACTGTTATAGTTGATTCACTGGAAAAACTGGCTGAATAGGTTTAGAAGTGTTTCTACAGAGGGAGCTGATGCAGAGCTCGAGAACAGTTGCCTCTGAGGAAAATGACAAGAATAGCTAATTGGCTTTAGGATTTGGCTGGTTTTATTGTGCTGCTCTGAGTTACAGATTTAAAGCAGAGTGATAAAGATAGATCAACCTTCACCTATGACTACCTCACATTGAAGATAACACTCCTCTTTCACTCAACAGTTCTATTCTTTTTTGGACATACAGTATCCCTACAGTGTGCCTAATTTCAGAGTATATCTAACAGTAATTTAAATACATTGGTAAAAGAAAGGGCATTAGAACAGGTGTGTGTGTGAAGACATTGAGGTACCTGATGAGCCCACCACACCATGAGGTAGGAGAAAATAGCAATCCAACAAATAGATCCCAAAAATGTTAAGGGGAAGAACTTTTTTGACGTCTATGGAAGAAAAGAGGACAGGAGAAAAATTAAGGAAGCGGTGTCATGCTATTCAAATATATATACTGTGTACATATATATATATATATATATATATGTGTGTGTGTGTGTAATAAACATATAAACACCAAGCAATCTGTTTGTTTTACAGCCTAAAATAGCAAGTGTTAAGGAATAAGTCTTTTAGTACCACTATTGCACAAAAATTGCATGTTGCACCTATAAATACAACGGCAGGATCTGCTTTGCTGTCTGCTGTTATAAACAGCATTAAATATGTCAGTTTCTCAAATGTAAAAACAGAAAATGCTACTAGATCATACATCTCTGCGGACATCTGGCAGTGACAGCCACAATGGAAAGACGATGGGTAAGATTAAGAGGTATGTTGCTTTCTTTCTTGGTGTGTCTGGCCATGCCAAGCTCAGAGGCTGGTCTTCATCTTCCTCCTCCTCCTCCTCAGCCTTTGAGATTAGAACCACAAAAACACAGTGATGTCAGTCAGTTGCCAGTGAAATGTTAATATAGAGAGTATGCATTGACGTCACTTTCCTGGCGGAATACGTCCCCCTCAGCCGGACTGAGTGGCAAAAGAGCTGTTGCGTGGATTTAATAGGGGATTTAATAGGGGCAACTGCAAAAACGTGAGTAAAACAAACGATTATCAGTTTAAAATAAAAGTTGGACTCGATATAGTGTTCCTTACACTTTACCAAAGATCCAGGTATCCATGGCTATTGACATGCTGCCAGGAATCGTGTTTCCTGACATTTATATGTGCCTGATTTCGACGCCGGGGAAATACATCAAGCTAATTTACGTGTGAACGCTTTATAAATACAATATTGGTAGGTCTAAATCCGGGCGATCACTTATATCAATGTTATATATATTCATATCGTCCAGCCCTAAAACTTGTATAGTTTTTTGTCAGTGTTTATTTAAAAACATCAAATTATGCAGAATATACGATGGTAAATATTTAATTGATGAGTTGTCAATACAATATATAACAATACAATATTTAGGGTATGATTTTACTCCTAAATTCAGCATATTGAGAAAAAACACGTTTCGCTGAAACACGTTTCGCTGCTTGCCAGTTGTTTCTGTGAATTGCAGCGATCTATTTGCTTCTGAGGTTTCGGCAGTCTGTAAAAATATACCTCAAATTTCTTGTCAAATCTAGTTTTTACAGTTAATCGCAAAGCTCTTTCCCATATTGTGTTTTGTGTGTTTTTTTGCGGCATTCACGCTGAAAACAAATGCTGCCGCTCAGTCTTTTTGCCACTCAGTGGGCGTAACTGCAGTCACTCCGGCCGACGGTGACGTCACGCGCATACTCTCTATTTAGATCTTAGGGCTTTAGATATATTAACAATTGGAGGGAGTACGCTGGACATGTCCGAGATGATCTGGTCGTGTTTAGATTATTGTGTATGATGACATCACCTCTGCTCCAACACTGCCATTCATGGGCGGAGTGACTTCTACCTCCACGTTACTGCTGTTGGGAAGGTTCTTATCGGCTAGAGAATAAAACAACAGGAATCTCAATTTAGTCATTTAAAATCTTATTTTAATATTACAATATGTGATGATGTGATTTAAGCACTAACCCCAGCACTATCAGCAGATTTTAAATGCTTTTGACAGACGTAAATATTTACTAATCATTGTATGTGGTTGTAAAAGTTATTGTGCACAATTCATTGCAAACTGCAAGTTTCAAAAAAAAAAAAATGCTTGTCTTTATAGTATTCTTTTAGAAGTTCTGCATCAGGAATTACTTTTCGGCTGAAGTCACCAATCACTTTTTTTTTGGAATGGCCACTTTTCCGTGGATAAATGGCCAACCCTACTGTGATCATCCACATTTTACACAAAATTGTCACAATTGTTCCACGTTGAATTTTAACGAAACATTTAAACTCACCAACACCATTTGCCTCATCTTCTCCCTTTTTTCTTGCGATCTTGTGTAGAATTGATGCCTTCTCCTTGAACTTCCCTGAAGTTTATAATTGAATTAATAAGACTACAAATCTACAACATGAGTCAATATGTGTGCATATTTGTAAATTTGGAGTGTTTGTTTTAGCACATTACCGTCACTGAGAGGATCGAGAGTGTGAATCATTAGTTGGAAGATGCTGTTTCTCATGAGAGTGTTGTGGAGGGAGGCGGAGCTTCCTCCTCTCTGGAGGCGGGGTTTAGCCTATAGGGATAAAAGAATAAGAAATACCGTCAGATATATCTAATAGTATTGTCTATCATTACCTAAATTATGCTGAAAAGCGGATGTAGATGTTGAGGACAAGTGCTGATACTTACAGAAAGTTTATTTTCTTCATCGACTACTTCAGTGATAACCTTGAGAGAAAAAAGAGAGAAACAGAACTCATTGAATTCCATGAAAAGTAGTTTCTTATCAAAAAGAGGGGAGGGGGGAGGGGGGTTGTCAAATTAACAATTAGTTTAGACACCTAAAATACATATTATTAAATAGATAGTTAAATTGTAGGCTCCTCCTACAAACAGCTACATCTCCAGCATTATCTGGAACTGGTAGAAACGTTAGCAGCAATGGTATTCTAATCTCCATATCAAGTTTAATTGTGTATATAATATACATACACACTCACACACACACACAAACATACGATTTTTTTTTTTTAAATTTAATACTTTAATGCTCATCAAGTCTGCATTTTTTTTAATAAAAAAATAATGTATATTACAAATTCAAATTACTGTGTTATATTTTAATATTTTAAAATGTAATTTATTCATGTAATGGCAAAGCTGAATTTTCAGCATCATTACTCCAGTCTTCAGTGTCACACAATCCTTCAGAAATCATTCTAATATGCTGATGATTACCAATGTTAAAAATAGTTGTGCTGCTAAACACTTTTTGTGGAAACTGATGCATTGTTTTCAGGATTCTTTAAATCTACCAATCTATCTAAATATATACCACAAAACTTAGTTAAAAAAACTAAATTAGTTTAAGCATCATTTTTTTTTAACAAGTGTTTTCGGTTCAAGATCCTAGTGGGGTGTGTATTATTAAGTAATAATAATAATAAATAATCAAAGTAGTAATATTTTAACCATTAACAATATATGACCAGTACATATGGCATTACATACAAACAAAATTTATAAATAGAACGGGACTCCCTCATGACCTGAAAAAAAAAAACTGAACAAAAACAAAGAGAAGAGGACTTTTAAGGCCACCTTTAAAATAGATCAGATCAATCTGTCAACATGTAGGTAACCAAGAATATGATAAGCCGTTACACAGAAAAGCTCAAAACAGCTAAGACCTGCTGTAGTTCTGGTCTTCTGCCTCTACATGACCCTAAATAGAACTTCTTAAGTATTGTATAAGAAGACCTAACATAGAATTTTAACCACCATCCAAATACCATCAATAACAGTTTCAAAGACACCACTAAAACCAAAATATCAAAATCACTCAAACAAAATTCGGTCTCGAAATCTCATACAGATGTGGCCTCGGGCATTAAATCCTTTCAAACAAAAAAGTACTGCATTTAATACCATATACAATACCCAATACCAATAAATATGTAGTAAGTCAGTCAACCATATAATACTACACTAAAACTTATGAGGAAAGGTGAATTTTTTTAATATTATATATTATATAAATGTATTTTATTAATATTTATATATTGTAATTTTATTTAAGTTTATATATAAGTTTTAGAGCCAAAAAAGTCAGAATTTTTTATTTTATTTTTGTGGAACTATTTCATAAGAATTAAATATTGGTAAAACATTTTAAATACATTTACACTTTACAATATACTTTACTTTCCAAAATGAGTTTCAGATGTGAAAGCTCTGCTCCTAAAGGGTTTAAATAAGCTGTACTGAAATAAGCAGTTGCCCAGTGTGGGGTGGCAGCACCAGCACAGTGTCCTCATGAGAAAATGAGTTGGCTCAGCAGAGACACACGAGCAGCCTTAATTAAGCCTAATCAGCCCAGTAGAACATAGAGGGCTTAAGCACGTTTCGCTTGTGATTAGCGGGCCCTGCCATTTGCTTTCTGTTCATGTTCCTCCCTCGTCCCTCCCCAGCTTTGGTCTTTCTGCAGGTGGAAGATAAGCTCTGAGCGATGCCTGAGGAAATAGAGCTGAGCTCTGTGTGCTCAGCAAGCTTTAAAGCAGAGGTCAGCCAACAGGAGACCAGCTTGCTGAAGCTGTCTGACATTAACGGACGTCCTGCTGCTAGGCCAACACTGAGTTAAGGCCGTTCGCACCAAGAATAAAAATGACATTAGCGTTATGTTTATTCATACCTACTTTCCAATTGCCATGAACATAAATAACTGCAGCTCACAGTCAGATGGATTCTGATTGGCCGTCCAAAAAAAAAAACGCTCTAAATGTGATTCCAACAATATAATTTCCCTGTGTCGATCATTATGGTTATAGTTGTGGTGTGGACTTCGCTATTCTCGTATAGCGTTATAGTTTTAGTTATTCTTGAAGTTGATATTTTACCACCTATTACACCGGCATTCTTCAGATTATTAAAATACTCTTCACACTAAGACAAAATGTCTCCTTTGAACTGTTCACCGAAAGGTTCTTTGGGGAATCCAAAATGGTTCTTCTATTGAATCGCTACGAAAACCCTGTTTTGGAATCTTTATTTTTAAAAGTTTAGCGCAGATGCAAGTGCACATTCAAGTTACAAAACTCATTACACAGCAATCATGTGAACATCTTTTTTTAACATAAAATTAAGCACTAAATGGTAAAAAAAGAGCATAACCAAACCCTCAAAGCTGAACCCTGCATCAAGATCAGTTAAAATGACTGGTGTTTAAAGCAAACCATTTTAAAATAATTGAAGTAGAAAATGGTTTGAAATAGTGTATATTTTACTGCATTTCTTTTACAAAGTAGCACATTGCAGAGACTGTCCCCATTCATCACAAAGGCAGTTGCATGAATATGCGATTCAAAATCATCTTTGCCCTGACTTTTTGAGCCAATCCCCCGAATCATAAATCATTCTGAAGTTGCAGGAAAATGACAGTACTGATGGGCTGATGGCACCACCGCAACATGCACATTTTTAGTGACTAGCTAAGATGTGAAAGGCAGAGGACAGGAAAAAATATAAGTCCATTTCATGTTTTTAAGAGTCGTCCACAAAGGATAAGAATCAACCTTGTTGAAGAGCTACCATATAAAACGGGTTTCTAGATGTTCCACCAGTCATGCACACAGTACGCATTAGCTTAAATTCTAACAGGATGACCTGTCGACATCATGTGAAAATGTTAGAAAATAAACAACTGACCTTGTGAAACCTTAAATTCTATACTTTATGCATGACTAAAAATGGATTGTGGAGGTAAAAAAAAAAACCCATTGCAAAGCCAAAGCACATTCAACAAATGTTATATAACTTTGTCATTGTATTTGGCATGTCATGTACCCTTACACAAGACACAGATGCTGCTGAAATTGAAGTCAATGGGATCAAGGGCAGTCTTACCAAGAGCAGCATAATGACATTTGCAGAGTAACAGTTTTAGCCATTAGTTGGACCAATTAGCAAGCTGGATCCATGCAATGCCACCATTACAGTAGGCCTACTATATATAGTACTGCAAGCAAGCACAAGCATATATATATATATATATAGCACGTCACTGTGGAATTACTGTTTTTTTTAATTCCCAAATTATTTAAAAGACTAAACCTAATTCAAACTTCCCCAAACCTAAAGTAACTCCATCAGTCTGCATCAGTCAGTATAACAATGGATAAATAGACTGTCCGTTACATTAGTCTGTTCCCATTAGTCTCCTGGCCTGATGCCTTTACTAATGAAGATAATCCAGCATGATGTAACAAAGACACTGGAGATGCTGAATCATCTTTGTTTCAAATGAATCCAGCAAAAGATCCAATTGAGCTCAATTCTGCAACAACTGTTTTTGCACACATCTGTGGAAAAACACCGACAGACAGACTGTTTACAAGGTCGATAATCTTGTGGAGTTCATTTCAGAAGTTCATTTGTGGAGTTTTTATTCACATGGGTCATCTGGGAACTTGAATTGCCTCTATAGTGTCTCTCAACAAGGGTCCTGTAGTTAACCAGAGAAGGCAGGTGAGCACACTTAAGAGGCTTAAGGTGACAGGTAACCAATTTTAGAGACAGATGCATTTAAGGATTCACAAATTACCTCACACAACAAATGACACCTTCTCACACTCTCCCCTCTTTACTATTCATATGAAGTTAAATATCCTTAAGCACTTAGAATTATGCTTAAATATTCTAAGCATTAAGATATTACATAACTAGAAAATCAAATGCACTACTTGTTTCTTATAAGTCAGAGGGCACTTAGAATAGTATACAATACCACAAAATGAATTACGAAACCAATTTTGCAATGCTTTTTAACAGGTGGTGGTAGATAACAAAATAACTATGCACTGTTTTCTCAAGAAGTGTTTGTATTATTTTTAACGCAGATACACTCAAATTATCCATAGTGGCCCAGCACGGTGTAATTATTAATAATTAAAAATTGTCTCCCAGGTAATTGTCTATTGCAGGACGTTCCCTATTCCCTCAAAAGTCTTCTTCAGAAGGCAGGTCACTTCCCTAAGCACTAAGAGTCTTTTTACTTTGGTTGGCGTCACCCCTTCTAAGCAGTTGATTTGGGATTACAAAGGATTTCAGGGAGTCATAAACTTCAAACAGAGATGAAGATATCCGCCATGTTTCTGAACTTACATTAAACACTAACAGATACAAAGGTCTTAGAAAGAAATCTGATGTCGTGATTCAAAAACCTGCTGGTTTCCCACAATACTCTATATTTGAGTCCTGTTTAAAAAAGAACAGGACACCTGTCCATACTTAGCAGTACTAAAAGGATCACGTCTTATTGGATTAACCCGAGCTTCGGCTAAAGGAGCAAAAAGCACATGTCCCAACTGCCCTATACCAACCCCCTGACTATTCATTTTAATTTTAGAAGTCTTTCTAAACCAAAGCCATTTTTCATTCCAATCCAGAAGGGTGAAAATCATTTGTAAAGTGCTCTATAACACTGTCATCTTCTACTAGGCCTACCTGTCAAATCAATTCTGAATGAAAAGTGGGAAACAACAAGCTTTCTGGAATCATATTCCCAATGTACTGAGATGACATTCCTACATTTAAAAAGCAATCTACCATCAAAGAGCCATCTAACACTAATGAATGTGGGTTTGTATAGATAACATGCTACTAATGGTTCTTAAAAGTAATGTAAATGCCCCTGATGCATTTCTAAGAAGCCTATCAAAGCAGCGCGGTAGCCTGATTCACCTGTGTTCCATATGTGGGACAAACTGCATCTGCAAACAACAAATCCGACTCCAGCTGTTGGACAAGATACAAACGACAGCTTTAAACCTTAAGTGGCTTCATATGGGCCTAAACTATATCAAAAATACATTTCACCAAACTGATATATCCAGATTCATGTTAATTTGACAATGCATGGCATACAATCATACATTATTCATATAGTTGTGGGTTAATATACAGTGGCCACAAAACCATTTTTGGACATGTTTAAAAATGTCGCTGCATTAGTGACTTCTGCATATAAATTTTGCTTTTATAAACTGTACTTATACTGTATATGTGGCTAATTTGTCTAAATACTTTTTGGAGACACTGTTCAATTTCTTACCAAAGAATTGTAATAGAATCAAGATCTACTGGAAATATAAAAATCAGCTGCGGATACTGTGTACATCGATGTTCCTTGTGCCAGTCAGATTTATGCTTATTAATAATGCGTATTTGATAGAGAAATAACTCCACCCAGTTGTTGTTTGCGGTGTTTGTCCTATAATGCACTTGTAATATTCTATGATGGACACACACACACACACACACACACAAAACATTTGAACAGTTCAGTAAACAGTTGATGTGAATCTCTAGACGTTTTGCTCTGTAATTTTTGTTTTTATTTAAAAAGATTTTCCTAATGATCTAATCAGTATTTGTATAGTTTTTTCACAGTAAAAAAAAATCAAAACATATTTAAAAGAAGATTGCAAACACTGATGTTAATATATCTTGATTCTTAGTTTATTGATCTTACCGTGCTGGCAAGTTTAGTTTTTCTTGTTTAAACACAGTATATACAAAATTTTGTGAGGTTTATGCTTAAAACCTAAAATTCTCTGTTATAGAGTATTTAGACAAAATTTAGACAAAATTCCTGTTGTAATTGGCTTCATTGACGCCTCTAAGGCTTTTGATAGAGGGGTGTGTAATAGCATACTAAGAATTTTGGTATATTGGTACGCTAATCAGAGTATGACAATAAAATGGTGTAATAATAGTGTCTCAGCTCCTTTTGGAGCAGGAAAATTGAATATGGCAGGGAGGTCTTCTCTCACCAGCCCTTTTTAACGTTTATATGAATGAATTGTCAGAACAATTAAGTGAATGTAAGACTGGATGTATGCTTGGTAATATCTTAATCAATCATCTTACTTACACGCTGATGATTTGGTCATTTCTTCTACGAGTAGCGCTAGCTTTCAACAGCTGCTAAATATATATTCTGATTATCGGATTAAATATGATGTTCAATATAATGCAAAAAACATTGTTTCCATGATAGAACTAAAGGGGATAGGGACTTTAATTTCCCAGATTTGTATCTGTCAGGGCAAGTACTAAATGTATGCACTAAAACGAAATATTTGGGGCATATCATTAATGATGAAATGTGTGATGATAAGGATATGTATAGGCAGCGTTGTAAGTTATATGCCCAAGCTAATATGTTGGTGAGAAAATTTTATGTGTGTCCAGATCAGGTTAAGATAAACCTTTTTAGAGCAAACTGTACTTCTTTTTATGCTGCTCCTTTGTGGGTTAAGTTTTAAAAAAGTGAGCCTATGTTTATTTGTTGGCTGGATAATACACAGAATGCTATTATTATGCTGTTGTCAAAACCTATAGGCAAAGTGTGGTGCAATACCAGTCACCTATTAGAAAATATTTGTTCTTTTAAATGTATTGTATTGTATGTAATTCTGTTAGATATTTTATATTTTTTATATCTAAATATTAGATATTTTTTCACTGAAAAACAAGACAAAATACTGCTTGTCACAAATTGAGTTTTGAACCACAAAACCAACCCTAAGAACTCTCTGAGGTAATATCAACAAAGCTAATTGAGCCAAGAAAATACAAATATAGATATCCTGAGATGTCTGGCTGCTAAAAGGCTTTTTAGATTTTTACCGACTTTCTTCCTTTATATCTCCATCTTGCCTCATCTCTACTACTCTTGATCTCGCTGTCTCTGTCTCTTTTTCTGCTGTCTATCTCTGTTGGTACCGCAGGGGTTCTGGACTTACTCAGCTGATTGTGTACTCAGAGCAGTGTTGTCTGCTCTGTCCAGGTGACACCTGATAGAAAGCCTAATCCGGCTCAGAGAAGTGATAAAACTGTCTGTGTTCTTTTCATTGGGAACGCTAATTCTCAGCCAATATTTGCGTTCAACTCCCATTGCTACTGCAATCAGCTCCTTAGTTCTGTTGTAATTGCTCAACAACCTTAAAAATTCCCGAAATCCACCATAAAAACCAGTGAGCATCGGCTGCTCGCTATATTCACATAGCGTAAATCAGTGTTTCTCAATTGGTGGGTCGCAAGACTGATGCTTTTGCTGATGCAAGACTTTTATTTCGAAAGACTTGCGTGAAAGCTGTTGACACTTCTGTCAGATGGATAGCCTAAGTGCCTGAGAAAAACGCGTTGTCCTGATTCAGTAGCTGCTGTCAGATGAGATAATGGGCTCGTTTGAGATGAGCAAAATCTACACAGAACCGATGACCGCCAGATGCATGCCGGTTAGAAACGTGTCCGAGTGTGGTCTGTGTAGGTACACGATCTGCCTTGCTCTGATGTCACGCTGACGTTACGCGTGGTAAAAAAAACTCTCGAGACGACGAGGCGGACGTGTCGGATTCTGCAGTCAAGCGCAGTTGCTCTCCACCGACTGCGCTGATCAAAAGCATGATGGGAAACGACTTGCTGACAACACAGCTTAATGCTCAATGATTGGTTTAAACAACCATGATGCATTGTTCTCTTTTAAAATGTGTGTCAACGATTTTTGTGCTATAAATTTGCTTGAAAAAAAAAACTATTATAACAGGCCTATATATATATATTCCTAAAAAAAGAGGGTCGTGGCTTAATGACCATAGAAAAAGTGGGTCCCATGGCCAAACCAGTTGAGAACCACTGGCGTAGATGTTGCCATGTCTTTTTGAATCAGTCTATTCTATTGGTTTCCTTAATGTGCATAAAAGATGAAATTCGACATACTACCTATAAAAAAATTTACGATTTATTTTTATTTAACATGTTCGCTGGCAAAAGCATGGAAATATAGTTTTACCGGCTTCCACCTCATATTATATCCATCCTAAAAGTGGTGTGAGCAAACACAAAGTTTCTCAGGAAAAATGTTTGGTTTTTTTACCATCACCATTGTCTCTATAGGGGCATAAGTGCATATTTCAAAGTGCCGCTATTGCACAATGGTGTATTTTAGAGCAAAGTTATTGTTAAATACTAGTTATAGCACATCAAATCCATCTTCATAATATACCAGTGGTTCTCAACCTTTTTGACTTGAAGGCCCCCACTGTAAATAATATAAACTATCTATACTTATATTAGATAGATACCTATATATCTATCTACTTTATATATATTTGCTGAGCCCCACTGGTTAAGACCCACAGTGATATACTGTTTCCTAACAGGAGTGGAAGGAGAGACATCTGTAATTCACATCCACTGCATACCTCCTTTGACCTGGGAAGCAAATAATTCGCCTGGAGTAATGCAACTCACCTTAGGAGGAGCTTCAATGTTGTCCACTTGATTCCTGAGTAGTTTAGTCTTTATCAAAGTCTCTACAGACACGTTGTACTTCATAAAAGTGACATAGGTAGCGTAACAGCTCAACAGCGCAATGCTCTCACCATAGGTAATGTGGTTATCCAGGAAGAAGACGATCAGCATAATTAGTCCAACGATATAAAAGGTGACATCTCTAAACAGAGGCCACCAAGTGAGGTTGAGAATTTCACGTGAAAAGAGAGCGCACATCCCGATCACGAACAAGATGTTGAAGACAGCAGAACCCACAATGGTCCCGATGCCCACGTTGCTGTGTGAGACGAACACCCCGATCACAGAGGTGAAGAGCTCGGGTGCAGAGCCCCCAGCGGCCATGAAGGTGGCGCCCGCCACGTCATCCGAGATCTCCAGCTTTTCTGTGATCACGGTGAGGGCGGGAACGAAGAACTCGTCGCACACGATAGCCAGGGCGATGAACATGTAGATCATGCCGAACATATGCAGCGAGACAGCACCCTGCCTCCTCTGCTCCAGTGTGAACAGATCCACAGGGTAGTCGCCCTGGCTGTGTTCATCGGTTGAGGCCATGGCGATGGGCATATCTGCTGAAACATTATGCTCTTCTTTGGAAGACAGGACAGTTCTGTGTGGCACTGGCTCTGCAAGTCCCTCATGGTTGGCGAAAGAGGTGAGTGGCATCCATCTCGGGAACGGGCCCAAAGTGAGGGTAAAGGCACTCCAGGACAGGAACAACGTGAGAGCAGAGAGGCTCAGGATAAAACCAAAAATCCGTGAAGGGCGTAGTTTCCTCCTGACATGCTGCAATCGGTGGCGCTTGCTGTTCCGCTCCAGAGGGGTGCAATCTGACCCCAGTTTGATGCTGGGGAACGTGGGATCCATTGTTGACGGGCAGCTCGGGGTCCGGTGGTCCGAAGTCTATGGAGTGCCGGTCATGGTTACACTCCTACTCTACTTAAACCTGACAGGAACAATGTACTCCCCGATTCCTCGAAGGGTCCAGAATCTCTAATGGTTTCCTCATAATAATCTCTGAAACAGAACATATCACAAGAGTGTGTGAGAGAGAAAGATTATTCTTTTGGATAAAAAACATAATTCAGAAAAAAATCACAAATATCATAATTACCAGTCAGTGATACCAAAATATAAAATTTTTGTATGACTGAATGGCATAAATATTCATTTTATTTATTCATCCTACTTCATTTAAGTAGGATTAACATAACAGATGCTTTCCTCAGCCAATCAGGTATCTGGCTGTCAGTCACCTTGCTGTAACCTATTAACTTCTAGATCTGCATCTGTCTTTGCAGTAAATCTAGCAACTGTTTTAATACTACAGGTTCACTAATCAAAGATGGAAATGACAGATGACAGATGCTGCGGTTTTGGTTTGGCACACAAGCTCTCTTTCGCAGTATAATAGTGCCATTGAGCTGTAGATCTACAGTAATCGGTCTGGACTGGACTGTCAACAGAGCAACAGAGAGCTTAACTTTTCTCACCTCACTTCCTACTGTAACTTCGAATAATTTTAATAATGCCAATCCTTTGTGCAGATTTGGTGATAGACCATTTTTATCTTCCCATAGTTTCATAGTTCAAAACTAATTTGCGATGTTAATTGCCATGTTGTAAGAAGCAATAGCATGCACTTGTTAGCTTTGTCCACCAGATCTGACTTAAGTACAAATACAAATGTCAGAATGATTTAGTCATATTAGTCTTGAATAAAACCAATTAATTGACATGTTAGCACATATTTTCACGTGCATAACATTAAAACACAAAGCCATCCAACAGGCCATAAAAGGTCACTTTAGATCACCCTGATACTGTGTATCATCATATTAGACACCTCACAAGTTATCGTTCTCCTTTTTGGAGGCCTATATAGGCTACCGCGTGAGTCCTAAAATAGAATCCAATCACATATGAGATTACCAATCTAAAACAGTCTAAACCATTGAATGATATGACAGTTAGTTACAGTTAACATTGCCAATAATTTAGCTCTGTAGTGTCTGTAAATCAAAAATGTAACAATCATAGTGTGCAGCCACTTTTGTTCTGATCTGTATAGGTTACAGGAGGACATGTGCTAATGTGCCTTAAATATAATATATAACAATATATAACCACTATAATCTCGCAGACAGGTCCTGTACTCACACAATGCATATACAACTAATAAAGTAATAATTCATTCACACGTGAGATATTAATCCAAGCAAAAAGAGTGTTGCATGGCTTATTTCATTAGCAATGTCAACAATAAGATAAACCAATAAATAGTTACATTTATTATATACAAAATATATATTTCTATTATACATAATTACATTTGTTATATAAAAAAATATATATTTCTATTATAAATAATTAAAATCAATTAATAATAATAATAATTAAAATATAAAAATGATCAAATTAAGCAATTTTTTCACCAAGTAATATAGCTCTGTAGAAAGACGATTTTACAGCTTCAGCATGGCTCATCCAAGTCAGAACAATAATTCATATTTTAACTTAACATTAGAACCATGAAGAACTCGTTGGCATTTTTATGAATTTAATTTAAAACTCCTGGCTGCTTCCTCTGTTGAGTCCATCTGTCAAGTTAAGGATTTAATCGGATCTATGGGCCACTGTTATCCTGATTTACACAGCCTTTACTTTTACCCTAACTCACAGTATATCCCAGCACATTCTGTATCACACACTCTTATATATATGCTTAATCAGCGATCATATCTGCATGATAGGAATATTAAGAAACAAATCAGTAAACAGCTGAATGCACAAGCACAGTAAATGAACACCACTTGCATCGGTGACCTTGATTTAAAGACATATTTATAGAAAATCTCCAAGTTGAATAGGATAAATAATCATCCCACCATTTCACATTAATTTAATAGAATTGCATTATGTCTTTCTTTGTATTTTTGCATTGGGCTTATAGATCATATACACTTACATGAAAAACTTAATTAAGAAATAATAAAAACAAAAACACAGGACAAACATGCCAAATGCCAGAATACCACTATTAAATAATACATTTACCTTCACATCTGGTGGTTTACCGTGTATGGTGAACCTCTCAGAAGAATCCCACAGACTTATGGACACCACTTGCTGTTTCACTGTCATGGATCAAGAATGCTGCTACTGCTGCCACAGGTTAAAGGGGAGGTCTGATCTTTCCTCTCTCGCTCCCTCCCCCGTCTCACTCTCTCCTTCCGTGTCCCATCCCTTACAGTACCTATTCGTTCTGTCATTGCCAAGTTGGGTACAGAACCTGCAATGGTGTAAAGAACACATAATGTGTCAATGGGCATAATGCGGCATTTTATCATTAAAAAGTTTTTGAAAGTACAAATATTCAATCAATGTGAGATGATAAAATGTATGACATAAAACAATTAGCACAATCTTTGTAAAATAATTGGTAAAAAAATGTTCACCTTTCCAAAACCCATATTCCACTTGTAAACACTTGTTGTTACACTTTATACTTTGATATGATACTTCGAATTATAAATCTTAGCAGTTGGAGAAGTAGGTTGCATGGATAAAAACCATATTACATAATATTTTGCCAGACTTATATATCTCATTGCTCATCAGATTTAGAGGGGATTTTTTCCAATTAAATGAACATCTTTTCTTTCTCCGTGTTCAAGTACTAGTCTAAAATAGTCATCTTTAGCTATGATCTCACTCTTGAGTGGTCATCTGTGTTGCAGGGTTATCTGTGTTGCAGGGTTAAGATTACCTTTAGCCGCTCTCTTAAAACATGGCAAATATTATGCAATCTCTACACCGCTCCCCTCCCACTCCATCCCTCCCTTTCAGATAAACTCTGTCTTTTTCAAGGGCCTGTTCCCAGAGACAGATGCATGTCAGCGAGCCCCGCACGCAAGTACAAGATATACGCCAATACCATAGAGACCTGAAGCAGCTGTAACCCATCCCACTCTTACTAGACCTAAAGCTGTCATCCAGCCCCATAGATTGAAGCCATAGATTAATGCATCTTTGTGAGGAGAAGATTAGGCCTGTAAGGCCAGAGCTTTCGCTAGGCTTTAAATAGCATATGAGCGCAGCATTCTGGATGCAGCTGAACCTGACCCTGCCCTGCATAGAGGACATTTCAGCTTAACTATTGACTAATTCCACCTCCAATCAACCACACAATCTTCCAGGAAATGGCCCAGGAGTCTGGTCCTTGCAGTTACATGGAAAATCATGTAGAGTGTGCAAACACATTTGACCTGAGGCTAACTCTGTTCTGCAGGGTGAAACATCCTCCTCCTGCGGTTCTTGACGCTCTGGAGATTCACACTACATTGTACAAACATTGCAGTTTAATTTAGTTTGCCCGTGGTCGGTTTAGGCATTAGGGTGGCATGGTATAGGCCTACATAAAATGTTATAACTACATATTACACGCCATTAGTTGGTGACAACAAGTCACCATGACATCAGAATTGACATTTTTATTTTTCATAGAACATTGCAGTATTTAATGAAAATATTATTCCCTCTTGCAACAACATCCCTTATCTTCTCTGGTGACATTTTTACTGGCGCAAGGGCGGGACAACCTGTCACTCACATGACATCACAGCAATAGCAAACCACAACCATCCAATAATCCAATCAATTCCTGCTAAACAAATTGAAGTCCTGCCCTTCATTTTTTCTTGTTCAAGAAGACAATTTGCAGCACAATCCTCCTGAATTCAGTGATGAAACAGTGAACTCTGACCCCAGCTGTGTGTCTATGAAGAGCGATGCATCTATGACCACCATTATAATAAAGCCACATCTGATGTCACAAGTGTCTTTTTTGTAACTAGGGTCAATATTCATACATTCACAGTTATATAAAGACACATAAAATAATGCAAAAAACATAAAGCCACTACAAAAGTAATTTGAGGTAAAAACTTTTAAAAAAAATTCAATTAATGAGTGAGTAGATTAAAAATCAGTGTTCACGTCATTAATTGTGTCTGCTTCGTAAGTAAAGAAAAAAAGGTCTGGTTACTTTAGCAGCAAAAACGCTAATTAGTTGCTTATTTTCGAATATACGACTTTCTTACTGTGAGTGACTCATTTTTTCGTAAAAGCAGGTGCGGCCATTTGAGGCTTCCGGTGTCATCCGCTTCCAGTTAAAAAAAGAAGAAGAAGTAACTCGCACTTGTATGTTTAACCACAGATGGCGACAGAGAGCTAGTAGTGCACCTTTATATGAATAACATAAGTTTACATACAATTTTAACCGTCATATTGTAACAATTATGTTTTGACATTTTAAGAAATAGGCCTACGTAAAAAGTTGTGTCCTTAATATTTTTATAAATACGTTTAAATGACGTAAAGGAAAATCAAGGACTGTAGGCTACTAGAAGTTGCAGTTTACTGTATCATGTTACATGTCGGACCGGACTTGATTTTGTCCATTTGGGAATTGATTGGATAGTTGGATCATTGTGGTATGCCATTGCGGTGATGTCCAGTCAGTGACAGGTTGTCCCGCGGCCTCGCACCAAACACGTCATCAGAGAAGAGATGTTGTTGCAGTAGAGGGACGTTATTTTTGATTAAAGATTACAAGGGCACTTGAATTAAAATAAAATGTGCATGGATAAATCATACTGCCCTACACCTACAATGTGATCTTATCAAGTGTCTTCATTTCAAAGACTGTATAAAACACACACTTTTTTTTTTTTTTTGCTGTTAAATTATGGCCTTACATTTTATGCATTTGTGTACATAGAATTTGGTAGTGAGTGAGCAATGCCATGCAATGACATTATGAGACTTCAAAACACAGTGACCCCTATTGCTGTTCATTTGGTCCATGGGACAGAAAGACAGAGTGGCAGTGCCACTGAGCAGTTACTGTGATACTGAGGCCAGGAGATGAGTTCTAATCCTATTTTAATCGTGGTGGTATTAAGAAAACACAGCAGATCCCAATCTGCTCAGATTACCCATGCTGCTTCCCAAAGGAAGAAGGAGGGTTGTATAAGCAAGTGCAATTAAGGTGATTTAGACATCGCGGTTTCATTACAGCAAGGTCTCGAGGTGGACACACCCCTGCAATTTAGTTAAGTGTGTATTCATATGTGTATTATGTATAGGCAACCAATGTTACAATTCATGTTTCATATTTATACTTTAATATTTGTTGGTGGATTTCAAGGAATAAATTAACTTTTAAAAGGGCATCAGTGAAATACAGCGTTGAATCATACCTTCTGAGATAAAGATCCACGCTTTGTGCAAATATTCATAAACCATGAAGACTCAGGCAAAGGTTAATCTGTAGCCAACCGTGTCACGTGAACCATGACTGGTCTGGCACATAACAGAATAGTTGTTTGCAATGTTCTGACAGTTGCTGTACAGCTCTCTACTATGAGTAAATATTAATTTCTATGTAATTTTCACAATGAAATCCAGACCCTCATCAGTTTATCTTTATAGGGCAGTTACTATTACACCTCGGGTAATATGTTTCATGCATAGTTTCATGCCTCTAGCGCCATCTTATGTCCAAATTTAAAACTGCACGAGGAATTTTTATTCTTCAGATGTACAGGTAGCCACAAATTGACATTATCAAACCCAAAACAGCAAATGCTGTAACTTAAAAGTACATATTTAAATAAATTCTATAAAAATAAAATTTAAGTAACATTTAGTGTATTGCTGATTAAATTGGAGTAACTAATGAATAATAAGGTTTGTTATTGTTTTTGAACACTCCAATGGTATTTTATTTTTTAAAAAGTATAAAACTTTAAAACACATTAAAAACATGCTGCACATGATCCTTATAGGTTGGTGATAATTAAATATTGGAGACAATTAATAACACTTTATTAATGAGTAGGGTCTAGAAAAGAGTCACAGACATAGACAGGCTTACCACGCATACAAAAACATATAAAATTTATTGTTTCCAATACCACCATCTTGGAAAACAATGTAAATTGTTATTATTACATTTGTTAAATAAGATCATGTAAAATCAATATTAAGAAATGACACAGAAACATGGGGAAATTAGAATTAAATAATAAAAACAAAGAAAGTTCTGCCCAAATAAGATGAGCAGATCCAGTTAAAAATATTTGTTTTAACCCCCCCCCCCCCCCCCCCCCCACCCACCAACCAAGTACGCCATTATTAGATACATATTTACTCAGAAAAACTATACTTTCTGGTGATAACAAGATGATTGTGTGATTATGTGAATTTTCATTTTACCATAAAATGTAATTTTTACAACAGTTTTCTGAGAAAATTCACAAAAATGTATTAAATATGTTTTTTTATGGCACTACTAGTCAATGGTCGACCAAAAGTTTAAGCTATGTTTAAGCTGGGCTAAAATTCAGGCTAAATTACAAGTGCTAGAAAAAAGGGACTCTTTTAGATCTGCACATTTTCAATACTAAAGCTTCCCTGTTCTCCAGTTTCACAGTGCACATACTGCAAAACCAGTGAAAGCCAGTTTAAATGCAGTCTTTTGCTATTCTTTGGACTTCACCTTTCACAAAGACAGTCCAAAACTTAAGCCAACTGAAAGCAAACATATTATGATATATTAAGGTTATACACATCAGGAAAGTGTATACACATCAAAAAGCATTATCACAACCACATGGATTCATTAAATCAGCTTGTTTCAAATAATCTCACAAACCCTGTTTTTACAAAAGTCACAAAACCACTATGTAACAGGCTGCAGATTCATTTCACAATCAATCAAAACATTCTCCTCATCTTTCTGACAGAAACTATGAGTTCAGAAAGATTTCATGATTCAATATCATAAATACAGGCGAATCTCATAACAAGCCCCAATTATAATCAACCCCATTTACATTTGTGCATATGGCATATGCTTCCATCCAAATCAACCAGTGGTGTAAAAGTATATGAATAAATGTAATTAGATACTGTACTTGAGTATCTTTTCAGCTACTTTGTAGTTGTACTGAGTATCAAAGACATTAGCAACTTTTACTCTCTTCTTGACTGCATTTTTAAATAAGTATATACTTTTTACTCCAATACATTTGTAATTCACCCATATGACCCAGTTTGCAAGGTTTGGTCAAAACTTCCCCAGAATCTGACAGTCTGAATCAAAGTATTAAATTCCAGTGCTAATGTTTTTAAAACATTCTAGTGACACCATTACTTAAAGTGGCTATAATGTCAAAATCCAGTACAGATAAACAGAGCCATTCACAAAAATATCTTCATATAGCTGAACACACGGGGAAAATGTAGTGTAATTCCAGTAAGCATGCAGTGCATTTTCCTTTAGTTTCAAAAGCAACTGTTTTAATAAAATCCATTAAACAGGTAATATACACATAATCTGACAATGTGAACAAAATGAACAAATAGTCTCAATGAATTCTATACATTTGAGAGTCATAATGAGACTCATGTAGTGTTAAGTAGACAGTAACTCATCATTTAGCACAATCTGCCTCAACAGAACTACAGAAATCTGAAGGCCCAGGTATACTTCATTTTCCGTGAACACGGAAAGACGTGTTTTGCACATGCGCACTATTTCTTAAGCGGTCAAGTCAGTCGCACATGCGCTGTTGGTCCTACTGATGACGAAAATAACGTCACAGGGACAGTGCGTAATGCGGACGGCCAAAGTATACTTTGGGCTTGAGCAGATTTCCACAGGATGCTAGTAATTCACAACATTTTAAACATCCCCCGCAAGTAATTAATAATTTGCCTAATCTGATCATGTTTTCAGCTACCAATATAACTATTCTCTTAGCACTGACAAACACATTATATAATATTTATATTTCCATTCAGCATAATTATACAGACCCATATGCAAGTGGCCTATAATATTTCTTGTTACGTTATGGATGGCCTTAAGGAAGACAAATTAATTGTATGTAGATTCAACATGTTAATACTGTTGAAATTTTGTTTGTGTGATATTTGAAGAAGGATTAAAAACAAATCTAGCATTGGACGCACCATTATGATGGAAACGTGAAGATGTCGATGTACAATGTAATAAAGGAGGTATGTGAATGGAATCCCTCACTGGTTGCTAGGAGACTGTGAGGGACAATGCAAACCCTGTTGCTGAGTGACAGAGAGATGGAAGCTCTGTCTGCAGAACGGCTCAAGTGCTTCAGGTAAACAAACTGGAGGATGAAAAAAGAGAGACCGAAATGTTAGCAAGATGAGACACCCTCTACCTGCCTATTACCATCAAACTGACTGTTTGATTAAGAAAAGATTTCTTCCAGTGCACTACACACCAAAAAAGGTCTGAGAATGCATTAAACTAAACAGATTTTTGCTGCCAGTCTGAATTAATACAAAAGGTTGTTTTTAGCCATAATTATAAAGCCAAATTAGCCGTAATATATCTGCATTAGTCAGTATCATCATTGTTAATACCCGTTCACACCAAGAACGATAACTATAATAACAACTATGTTCACACTTGTAGTTTGGTTCTCTTGGTTCTTTTAATCCGAACCAAAAAAATATTTTCATTTAGTTTTGGTTCGCTTAGTTTCCACACTGTCATTTTTAACACCAAACCTAAAGATACAGAAAAAAAGGCTTTTATGACGTATATTTTGCAACAGAACTTGTCGAACATTCAAAACAATACTAGGCTAGTGCTAGGCTAAACACATTTGCTGTATGTGCGTACAGTACATAAGATGGTATATGATGGAGCTGACACCTTACGAGGAGCTTATAAAATGTGTAAAAGAGTCAAACCAGCGCCAGAAATCCCTCCGGCACACACACACACACACACGAAGATCTGCTGCGTGGAGACGCGGTTCTGATGCCTGAACTGAACCGTGATGGGCAACATCTAGACTATGACGAAAAAACCAGGGTTAAGATGGCAGCGTTCACACTTAATCAAATGAACGGCACTAACAGAGCAATCGCACCAAGGTTCGTTTTAATCGAACCAAACCTGCCAAGTGTGAACACACACTATATATTAGTGTCCCCGCCAGCGGATGAATTCATTCTGTTTATTCTAAGCGCAAGCTGCAGTTTTGTCGTCTGCCGCTTTGAATGCTTGAGCTCATTAAAGCAGAATGGATTCTGATTAGCTCTCAATGTTTTTATCGTTCATAAACTGGAAAAATTGCTGTGAAAGTGATTCCAGCAATATAATTTGTCTGTGCCTTTATTGTTATAGTTGTGGTGTGGACTCTGCTATTCGTTCATATATTCCTTGTTTCCCAGCCTTACATTAGGTCTAATCAAAATGCAGAGCTCAAGACAGTGTACTTCTTATATCATTGATGTTTCTTACCAGCTCTCCCTGACCGCCTCAATGTCACTCAGTAGATTCTGTGCCAGACAGATCCCAAATATCTAGAAGCAGAGGATGGGTTAATGTCTCAGGCAACAAGACAACACAGAGTTACACATTACATAGCACAACAATTTATTAGGTGGCTTCCTGGACATTATTAAAGCAGATCTAGGCTTAATGCCTTCTAAACGCTTTCCTGTAGCTCAAACAGTAGTGTTAGCGCTTGCAACGCCAAGGTCATGGGTTCGTTTCCCAGGGAAAGCAAGAACTGTGAATGTAAAATGTGTACCTTAATTGTTTATTAATAAACAAGTGTTGTCTTTGTCGGCTAAGATGAAGGTGACGATGCTGACTCGCGATCTTCAGTCGTGAACGCGCCAGAGAGAAATGCACATTTCATAAGGATTGCAGAGAGCAGTCTGTAGTCTGTTTTCTTTCGTTTTGAATTGTTCTGTTTAAAAGTAGACATGTGAGGCAAGTAGACTACCTTATATGCTGAGTTTCTGTTCATTTATGAGACGAGCTCCAGTTCACGCGCCGGCGCCTCCGTTTCTTATATCGTCTGCTATTTTTACTTCTTATTTATTAAATCCATCCAGGCAATTGGTTGATGAAACATTGATTAAAATTAAGATACAATTAATACAAAACGAAATTCAGGTTAAAGAAAGGTTTTGTGCTTTCTGTTTGATGTGTCTGTTAAAGTTTTAAAGCATCTTTTAGTGCCGCTTTCAGAGCTTTTTTTTGTTTTCCACTAAAACACGTCCATAACATTGTATTTTTGAAAAATAAAATAAATATTTTATGTACTGTGGAGACTGAGGGGAAACCCTTCTTCATTCGGTGGGTATTACTTTGGTTTGCGCAGTGTAGGCTAATTCACAATCACTAAAAAAATATTTTGCCTCCTAATTTTTTTTTTTTTTTAAGCAATCAGAAATCTGAGGCCCACCCAGGCCCCCTCGTGGCTACGCCACTGGCATAAATGTAAAAGTATTAAATCACCCTAAAGAGCACACAGCTGTCAATAAATCAATAAAAATAAATCAATAAAATAAGCACACTTGGCAGGTGGTTTAGGTTGTAAATAAAGGGCAGCTGAAATTAAAAAGCACTCACGAGAAGCTGAGAACAATGTATAAAATATATAAAAATGGTAATCAACATTGAAGGGTTTTGATGTTTCTGAAGGCCCCAATTATTTAATTGTCAGAGATTGTAAGTAATATCAAACCAGCTGCATTTTTGTTCAAAAGTTTAGGTAGAATTAGTAAGATAAAAAAAACACATAAAAGTCTCACCAAGGCTGCATTTATTTGATTAGATAAAAAAATACAGTAAAACAGTAATATTGTGACATATTATTAAATATTGTATGAGTTTCTTTTTGAATACATTTTGAATAATTGTTAGGTTTCAGAACCTAGAATTAATAAATCACTTTGTAGGGTAAATGTAAAATGAGAAAACTGTATATAGGTCTTCATATTCTTGCAGAGCACTGTATCATGTTCAAGGTGCCTGAGTTTTCCATTATCAGTTATCCATTATCTCTTTATTTCTGTTAACAGTGGCACATTGGCACAACATTAAGACACGTATAAATGCACACTGAGTGTGTGTATTTCACTGATTGTCATTGTTTATTCACCTGCAGAAGTGCAATTCCTATGAAGATTCCGGCAACTACGGTTAGATTCTCCTGTAGCCATTTTTCAAACTGCGGCACACATCCTTTCGTGTGTATAAACATCTTCTGTTCGTTGTCCTTCACACATAAAAACACACATTTACACTGTATCCACACCAACAGCTTGAGGCTGTTTGCACTGGACGCGACAAAAGGAGCACTGCAAATCTATTTGCTCTTTGTGTCAGAAGTAGCGCGAGCGCTTGGAGTATGTCAGGATTTTGTCATGTGTGTCGCATCCAGTGTAGACAGCATCAGTGATTATAATAGGTTCTAGTTGCTTTTGTCGCGTCGCTCCACTCGGGTCTGGTTCTGACACAGTGTTAGCCAAAGATAAATTAAATACATGCAAAATATAAAACAATTCCACTTATTAAAACACAGTAAGCTGTCACACAGCTTCAGAAAACTTGCAATGTAGTGCATATGGATCACTTTTAGGTTATTTTTATTGGGATTTTGAGTAATTCTTAAGCTTAACAGTCCCAGTATACTTCAATTATATGGAAATGTATATTCTTTAAATCCATTTGCGCTCCACAGAAGAAAGAAAGTCAAACAGATTGTAGAGACATGAGTGTAAATAAGGGTTGACTGAATTTTTGGGTGAATATTATTTTGCAGAAGAGTACTTACACCTTTCGCTCGAATGTCATATCCACACTGAGTGTTGATCACATCCTCCTTTGGGAAGAAAAACAGGAAGAAATCTTAGATTAAGTCCTCTGAAAAACATCAACTTAACATTCCACATTAAATCCTAGGGTCTGAGTATTATAAAATAGAGAACTGTTGTTTTGTATGTTTGTGTGTAGGTTCATGTTCCAAGGTCTTCCGGAAAGGAGACTATGACACATTCTAGGTGATAAGATGACTGCAAGTCATGTGTCTGTGTGTTTACTTACAGCAGGGTCCTTGGTGCAGCAGGAAAAGGGAACCCCACATTTCTCTCTGCTCAGATTGGTGTCAGTACAATTAAAGTAAATATTCAGATTCCAATCTTCAGGCCCAAATGCTCCACAACACTCCCACTGCAGAAACATTCATGCCATGAATATTGATGTGTGAACCGACCAATAGATGAAAGCCATTACAGATTAGAACAGATTTCAGCTACTAAGATTAACATTAACTGCTTTAGAAGTATTTTCATTGTTAGCTCATGTTAACAGATGGAGCCTTATTGTAAAGTGGTAGTAAGTATATAAGTAACATATATATATATAGACATATATACACTTTATGTATACACTTTTCATGGTTTGGTTTTGTGTGCCAGTGTGTCCTTACATAATCTTGCGTGAAATCAATAAGATTCTGTAAGTCAATGTCGTCTCTGTATGCTCGAATATTGTTGTTGATGAAGAACTTGAGCTGGTCTTTAATCCAGTCCTTAAAGACAAACGCCAAGACTCCCGCTGTCAACTCCAGGAAAAATATGATTCCCAGAAAAACGGAAAACTGCAGAAGAGGACAGCAGAGTTTGGGTTACACAACTCATGATGGATAATATCTGCCCTAAGGGTCTCCAATGAATAAAGAACGTGTTACTTTCCCACAACAGATTAAACTAAGTTAATGTTCTCTGTTTTATGATTCCTAACCCTGCCAACATCCCTTGACACATTTACAGGGGAATGTTCCTTTTTTTTTTTTTAAGAGATGACGTAGCTCTTATTTCCCGTCTCAAAACATTCACATATTTGCACAACGCTGATCTCCAACTGCCCACACTTTTTACACACATTTTTTATACAAGAACAGTGAGCGGTGATTTGTCACTGTGACCGCAATGAATACTTCCAGAGTGACATCACAGTTAGTTCATCTGGTGTTTCCAGATGTTTTAAGAACCCTACAGAGGAAATGGGCCTCTTGTAAAACTTTTGCAATACCATTCTTCACATTCCCACAAAGCTCCCACAGCATCCTCTCTCATATGAAAGGAGTAACACAGACGACCAGAACCTGTGGGAGAGGAAGTTCACACACTTTCAAGCCCAGTCTATCCCACCCCTCCACGTAGTTACTCATGTCATATCCAGCCATTCAAAAACACATTTACACACCTGCACTCTCTATTCACATTTGTCTGCACAGTAGGTATATTCTATGCAATTGTGTTGATAGAAAAAAACGAGATACATTTCTAGTTTCAACATTATTTGTTGTTCAGATATTCCTCTTTAAATGAAAAAGGTCCCAGCTGTAGGCAAAGTGACCCACATTTGGTTTTTGGCCACTGAAAATGTGTACAATTGACCAATTTACTCATGGAGCTGCATTAAGATCTCCATTTCTCTGGGATTGAACCATATAGGGCCTTTAAAGTGAAGATACCAAAACAAACGTTTGTTAAAACCCAAAATCTAAAAGGATATTAAGATATATTTAATACTTCTTGAGTTACAAGCATGCTAACTTTGGGCAAAAAAAAGAGCTTTCCCCCCATTTTTGAATGGTCACAATTGGCATATAATGCAACAAAGTTAGCCAAAGTCAACAGATTTTACTAATAGACCCACCAATCTCTGTGTAAAACTAAAATAATGATGCCGCCATCTTTCTAAAGTAATTTTTACTCCCCGCCCCCCTGTATTACTTAGTTAATATACATTCATTACATTTAATGTTTTTGGCTTTCATAATCACTATTTATGTGTCTTCAGAAAAAATATGAACAATAAAAATGAGCCAGGGAAGTTTCTGAAATTTGGTTGATTTGACATGGAATGACCCTGAAGCGTGTGCATAATAAACAGAAAGATATTGTGTGTTGGTGTGGAGGACACTAATATAGTCATTGCTATAGTTATCTTTCTTGCCGTGAATGGGCCTTTTATCTGACAGGCAGTCGTGACGTCAATGTAATAATTGCAATCATCCTACATTCTTGCAAATTTCTGTAACAACTTTCACCACATTACATTGCAAAATGGGGCAAAGAAGCTGCATTTGGAGTAGAACATTTGCACAGCAGACAGATAAAGATTACAAAATATATGCCGAGTGTCATAACAAGGAAATTAATTTATGCCAGCCTGAAAACCTAAAACCTAACCGAAGTGATTATGTATTTTTGTAGGCCAACCTAGAAGTTAGCATCACTCTGGTTTACTCAACAAAAAGCCAATAGGATTTTTCCATTGGCTTCTTGATTATTGCTATAAAAAGCTATGTGACCAACAAAAGTTTATGATTCTTGCATATTTTGTTCATCATGATAATCTTACACAATTTTAATACAATTTTAAGCCAAAATACAAACAAAGCTAACGCAGGCTATAAACGAACTACACCACGGTCACATGACTTCAATGGCAGATGGTAGGTGCACTAAATACACATTGCTTAGAGGTTCTGCTTGAACTCATTGGTAAAAACAAAATATGACATACAAACTTAAGAAGAAAGGAGTTTTCCCTCAGAGCACCGATGCATCCTGCGAAGCCGAGCACGAACATCACCCCTCCAACCACAAGAAACAGCCACACTGGGTCAAACCCACCCAGATCCGTGATGGAGGATATGTTGGAGAGGACCCCCTGATGGAAAGACAAACAGGAACAAAAATGAGAACATTAACTTCATTTCACTTTAATTAGACCAAGATCTCACTTGATTTGTTAGATTGATATATGAAGTGCTCGTGAAAAGATGGGCTTCACTCACCTTCTCACTCCAGGCCCACAGAGCCACGGACAGGAATGCCACTCCCAGCAGCTAAAGGGTGTGTATTTGTGTGTCAGACAGAGTGAGAGATCAGGTCAGCACTATAAATTACTTTAGAAAATAAATTTAGTTTGTGGTTACATTCACATTCATTCCTGTGGAAGCCCATTTCTGCCACATAAGAAAATCTTGCTTTTGTAAATCATAATTATTAGAAATTATGACATACTAAATCTAATTTGACATGTCGAAATTCTGACTTAAAAAGGCATAATGACATGAAGTGAACTTAAATTTTTTATCTCATACATTTTTAATCTCATAATTACAATTTACAGTAGTCATAATTATTCATTAGAATGCCATACTTTTGACATTTTTTCTAATAATAATGATATAAAAAGTCAAAATTATTATGACTTAGCCACAATTATGAGATATAGTCTTAGTTGGCATAAAAAGTTGTCACACTAAGTCTAATTTATGACAGGAGTAGAAATTCTGACTTAAAAAGTCATAATTATGACATAGAAAGTGAATTATGAGTTATAACTAACCTTTTATCTCGTAATTTTGATTTATTCAATCTCATAATTACAATTTACAGTAGTCATAATTATTACCTAGTATGTTATACTTTTTAAATTTTATCTCAGATTTATGACTTAATATTATACTTATGACATAAGTCAAAATGATTTTCATAAGTTATTGCATAAATTGAAATTACTGCATAAATTGAAATTATGAGTCATAGTTTAGATTTTTTTTTAAATCTCATAATTCACAAATCAAGTTTTATGAATGTACAGATGTTATTTACAGGTGTACAGTTTAAGATGTTATGTACAGATGTACAATTACGACCAATTTATTACGTAATTATGACATAAAATTATGACTTGATTTTTTTCTTATGTGGTGGAAATAGGCTTCCATAGATTGACCTCTGATACGGACAAAGCACAAGCCACCTGTCACATGGGTTGTGTCTCAAAACCTACTGAGCTGCTTGCGTAGACAGCATGTTTGGAAAAGTTGGCAGCATTTTTGTGTCGATCATAACCATGTTATGAACTTTAGAGCCGCATTTTTTAAAGCATCATAGGTGCATTTGCAAATTGGAATGCTTTAACAGCTTTTCTGAATTACTTTTTATCAAAGAGTGTTTGTAACGTTTGAACATTATTTATATAACAATAAGTGCAGTCGGAGCGTTTTAAAAGCATTTCTGGAGTCATAAGCGCGTTTGGAAGGTCCAAGATAAGCTCCTTTCGAATGTACTTTAGTGTGTCATAGCATTTGAAATATAAGCTAACGAACATTCAACACAGGTTTGGGGCTTCATAAGTAAATCTAGAACGTTTGATTCTGGCTGAAACGTTTGTCAATGCTGTCTAGGTAGACAGCTCACTAGGATTTGAGGCAAAGCCAATGTGTCAAACAGCCAGAGGTTGGTTTAATGCAAACCCCGGGCGAAAAGAAAAAAGATCAGCACGCACGTCAAAAATGGATAACTCACCCAAAATATAATATTAAATCCAAATATGAAGTATTTGATGCAACAGCCCACTTCGTGTACGTTAAAGTGTTTTCCTGACATACTTGCGTTTGATAAAACAGAGAAATTCCTCCCGGTTGTTGCTACTAATGACGGAGACGAGAGAAAAAATCGCCCACCGACTGGAAACCTGGCTCTGTCCTTTCACTCCATGTTTATGACATTTCTAAAGACTTGTAGGCAATGCCACACGGGGCTTTGCCTGTTTCGACGGAACAATTAATTTGCCTCGAAAAATCTAAATAATTATTGATGATAATAATAATAACAGCGAATAACGGGACGAGCGCTCGTCTACAAATAAAGACTGGAGAGTCACTTCCGGCTAAATGAATTATGTCATTACACAATTCTTCAAAATAAAGGTTCCATAATTAGCGCTAAATTAAGCGTATGTGGTTGACAATGATGATATGACTTGTAAAATAACGAATTTTTTATAATGATAATAGCTGCATGTCTATTATGATGTAAAGAATTATTATGAAAAAGGGAAAATAAATACAATATAATATACATATATAAATGCTTTATGTTATTTTTAGTGAACTCATGTAACATTATACATGATTTATTTTTATTTATGCTTTTAAATTGTGTGATTAGAAATTTCAAAGTCTAATTCTCGGTTGCAGCAGTATTTATTCAGCACTTCTGAATAAAATATGAAACTCAAAATCACATGCCTTGTTGGTTGAAAAAAAAATCTATGTGGGTGCATAGAAAGAAAGATCTTCGTGCATGTAGTTGTATTATCACGTTCTGAACTGTCCTTGTACCATCATGTGAGCATTCAATTAATCACAATTTAATTGTCACTGGCTGCCATTGTAGAGATGCAGTTGCCACTACCACACCCATTTGACAAAGGCAATGGAACAATTTTAAAATAAAAGTCACCAAATCTCGAGACCCAAATATGAAATAAACTGATTAGTATAGTGATGCGACATAAACAAAAGCTACACATCAAAATTCAGTTGATGTGCCAATAGAACAGGAAAAGCATTGATTCTGTACTACACTATGTTTTTGGTGTACAAGGTGACTATACGCAACAGAATACTTTTGTAAATTTTTGAAGAAGCAAAGTGCTGCCATAAGATGTGCTTTTTGATAACTAAAGTCACATTTTGTGGGTCACAAATACTTAATAAAAACACTGCAATGCTCAGCATCTATTTTGATTATGTCAATTCTCAGTGGCTTATAGCCTTTCCTTATCAGTGTGGATGAAATTTATATTGAATAAGTGGATTGAATTACAGATTCACTTTGACTTAAAGAGGTGTGTTTGATAAGCTTTGCTTTCTACAATATTTCATGCCATAAAACTTTTAGTTTGCAGAGACACTAAATGCAGGTAAGCTTGGGGGTCTAGTGTGTATTGGTTAAGCTTATAGTGACAGTGTCTCAGCCAATTAATTGGAATATCAGACAGCTGAGTGCGCTGTCTAGACAGGCTGTATCTGTGTGTCCTTGAGTAAGAGTGAAGCAGGCTGTAATATCCCCAAGGGCGGTGGAAATCCAAGGCCTTGCGACCACCTCACTGTTCTGCATTAAGGTCATCCACGCACAATCACCTCATGAGTCAGCAAATCACTGCAGTTATCATACAGATCTCACCCTAAAATTCCCAGACACAGTGATACCAAAGATCACGTCCTTCTTTAAATAAAGCTCACTGTCAATACTCATGATTTCTACATATAGTCAATTGAGTTCACAATGTTGATCTTTCTCTAAACTACAGACCATTAAAAACTCATTTGTACACTGTAAAAATATCACAACTTTTTTAAACTTGTCAAATCAATTTAGATAATGAATGTGGTTCAGATAACATATTATTTCGAATTTGTTTATTAAACCAATCTTCTTCATTGTATTACATTTTTAATTTCAATCAACACAAAAGTTTAAGGCAACCAGGTAACTTACTTGTTTTACGTTAAACCAACAATACATTTTTACAGTGTACAAACTATCTACACTTTATAAGGGCCCTGCATGAACAGTAGTGCAAAATGAATTCAATTTGTAAATACTATTATGATGATCTCCTATGTATCCAAAAAGAAAAAAAAAAAACATGTCAATTTACAGTGCACATTTTGTGTTTTCAAATATTTTGCTGCTAACTTGCTCAACTTCAAAATTCTGATATTATGCAAATAGGTGCAAAAGTATAATGGTATGTGAATTTAATCTTATTCTCAGCAAATAATGAAATATCTACTTTTGAAATGATAATATGAAAATAAACTGCCCTGAGAGACATTGTCATTCATTTTTAACCCATTCAAATTGCAAAAATGTGTTGAGTAAACTTGATTTTAAACAACATTGTCTTTTTTGAGTAATATATAATTATATATTTTTCCAGTGTAAATTACTAATTACGTCTTCAACAGTAATTAGATTACTCTCTCTAAACAGTATTGAATTACTTATTACCAATTACTTTCTAAAGCCCATTTAATAAAAAATATAAAATTGCATAAATTATTGTTGAAATTACCAAAGTATTTAAAGGGAGAAGGTTACACTATTGTTTTATAATTGTTCAATAGATACAGTATTTGATCCAATTACATCAGCAGTAACTGTAATTAAATTCCAGAAAGATTAAGAGTAATCTCTTACTTTAGTTTTTCAAAGGGAAAAGTCATTAATTCTTTACTTAGTAATACATAAAACCCAACACTGATTATTTCCTTTAGATATTTTGTTGTAATGATGATAATGCTGCTTGTTTGCAAACTTTTATAGGAGTGTCAATTAACCATGATTAATTTTTTTGATTCCACAAGTTTTAAGAACCGTATGTTCTTCAATAAAACAGTTCATAGGACAAATTAAAATGAAATGTTTAACATGTTGTACATCGTTTGCTGAGGCCCCCTAGTGGACCTCGTCCCCTTTGTTGAAGAACCAATGATGTGAATTCATTGTTTGTTTGTTTTTCCCCTTAAAAATATACCACGGTACGTAACATTATATTCAAATTAATAATATATAAAGATAGTAACTAATTAGGCCTATATTAGATTATTTCATGCTACATTCATTAGTGTAAAGTCTGTTAGTTAGCTACACTTTGTTCAATGTAATGGAAATCTTATAATAGAATTGTTATCTTCAATATGCTAACATCAGTAACATCCATAGTTGTGCCCAGTTTCCCAACAAATAGTTAAATAAATAAATAACGTTAAATCTGTAGCCTGCTTATCTGGAAGTTTCTGTACTGAGATGAACTTGTTCACATAATCTGCCTTGTTGTTGCTGGGTAAACGATAAATCTGAGTAGCTATGTGTGTGAGAAACGTGATGTTTTATATATAGTAGGCTCTAGGCTTCGCAAATATTGTAAATACTGACAATCAGATAGAGACCGAGACTGTTAGGTTACATTCTGGTTGTAAGATGATCCCTCCTCCTCCAGAGCTGACGGTGTAAGCGAGAGCTCGCTCGAGACAGGAAGGACTGAGCACTGAATGCTAACAAGGGGGAGAGAGAGTAACGTTACATGTCCACGGCGAGCGGAAAGGTGGGGGGTTCAACAGCGAGATATGGAGAAATACAATTAACCTGCAATGTGCCAACGCCAAATTCACGCCGATCATAACCATCCTCACCCCCGAACATCATCCTCATCATCACCACCACCAACAGCGCGACCGTCCTCGTCTATTTTCTCCTAAGTGAAATGTATCGGGACTGCACGGGATCTTTTTTCTGACAATGGAGATTGAGAATATCGTGGCCAACACCGTGCTGCTGAAGGCGAGGGAAGGTAAGAGACAGGCAATGGCGCAATCAATTATCGATAAACGAATCCAGTATTAACTTTATCATGGACGGGACTGAATCCAGCGTCTTATTGGATCTGACTACATTCGCCACATCTGTATAGCCTACATTCTTGAATGAGTGCTGCTGCTCTCTGTTAAATAGCATCTCATTTAGTATGCTAGTACGCACTTCCTATGCTCAGTCTCCTCTGTCAGACCCCTAATGGAGGTTACTATGTAATTTTCCCTGGATTCATAACGCAGAGACCGCAGTGTACACCCATCCCCGTCTCTTCACCTGAGAGGGAGGTTGAACTGCAGCTGTAGGCCGCAAGGTTGCCCCTCTATCTGCGCACAAAGGAGTACACTGTGATATGAGTGAGGTCGGCTTGCTCCTAGCTGGACTTGGTCTTATCTGTGATAAATTGGGTATTATTGGAAGACTCGATTCTGATTGGTCATGCGCACAATTGAGCGGTCAAATGTGTCTTTTTTTTGTTTTGTATAATAACTGGCAAACAGAGTGGCTAAAAAGCGCATACTCTCTTAAGTTGGTGCTTATTTTGAATAAGTAATTACTTCGCAGCCGCTAAAAAAGTATGTTCTATCTGTGTATAATCTGGGCGTACTATATTTGCCATATTGTCGTGGCCTCATGGGATATTAAAGTGTCTATCATATCATATGCAATCTCGGCAGAAATAGTAAGATCTTTTGGGTACTTTTTTCCTACTCTTTAATGAATACTGTGAATTCGGACATACTTATTTTTGTCGCATACTGTTTTTCGCCTACTACATATAGTAGGGAAGTATGCGATTTCGGATGCAGCCGATATTTCACCATTGTCAATATATGTTTATGTCTTGGGCATAACTCTGTGTACTCGCTCTTCGTGTCAATGCAAGTTTGTGAATCAAAACTTTTATTCGGATGACAGTATTAATTTTAAAGTTGGCATGGAAGTAATATTTTTTTAATGCATGTTATAGATGTTATTGTGAACAATTAATATCTGAGGGACATGGCTTCTCGAACAAGAAAAAATGTAGGACGGGACTTGATTTTGTCTGTCATGAATTGATTGGATGGTTGTGCTTTGCTATTGCTGTGATGTCATGTGAGTGACAGGTTGTCCCGCCCTCACTCCAGTAAACACGTCATCAGAGAAGAGATGTCGTTGCAAGAGGGAGGGGAAGTTATTTTGATTAAAGATTACGAGGGAACGTTAACTAAAAAATATTATGTGCACGAATAATTCATTTATAATAAATACTACATTATTCCATAAAAAAACAAGAATTGCAATCTTTGATTTCATGGTGACTTTAAACACCTGCAAGCTCATGTTCATGCTCATGAGGGCAATACCCACATCTCAAAATCCAATCAACAACCGATGCATAGAACTAATTCCCCTCCCTACATTTTTTTCTTTTTCAATAATCCGTAACACTCAAATGCACGTAACAGTATGGAAGAAAATATCTCTCATTACCTCCGATTCATGGCAACTTTATATGGTGTCAATACACTTTTTAATAGATGGCTATTAGAAGTGGCTCAGGTGCCCTCAAGAAATCAAAATCATCAGTTGGAACTGAAGACACAAAAATTTGGATAGAAATTCAAATAGAAAGCACTGAGTACTATGAGCTAGGCTAACTATGCCTTAATTAACTAATAATATTTTAATAGTGTTGCAGCCTTTGTACTGCTCTTAGGACAATTGTTTTTGGTATTTTAATGGACTATTTTTCTTAGCGAAAGGTTTAAAATTTTAATAACTTTGTTATCCGAATGTAACATTATCGAAAAAGAAAAAAATGTGGGGACTTGGTTCTATGCATTGCTTGTTGATTGGATGTTGAGTAAAAAATTGGAACGACGCGATTAGCCTACGTCGATTACAAAAATACGTAGATTTGAGGGGAATGTGTCGATGTGTCACACTGTTCACATTAATCCCTAATCCCCTGTAATGTTTCACACAAAACAAAACTCTTGAGCAGATGCTAATGGCTAGTATTAAAGGGCTCCGCTTAAAGGGTATCTCTTGCCAAAATTTAACCTAGGCTCTTTTTGTTAATCTACCCGTGTCAAACTTTCGTGTAAAAGCATAAACTTGTACTTGAAAAAAGATCCTCATATAATAATGAAATGATTCATGTGATACAGATCGACTATTTTTGACTGACGAAATGTCAGCGGCCGGGAAGGACAACAGCTAGTGAGTTGTTCAAAACCTTTCTTTTTAGTAAACTTTGTGTACACAAACAATGTAGCCACTGCTCAAATTCATGTGTAGAGCCCCTGGTGATACTTTGAGCATAGTTTTATGTTGTGTTAAGCCTTCTTCAGTGTTTTAAAAAATAGCGATTTTGATGCCATCATAGAAGTGCCCCATGCACTCCCATTCAAAAGGCAATTTGACCTAAAACGAAAATACGGTCAATCTTAAAAGTGGCGTTTCCATTCTAATTATGCTTTTAGACGAAAGTTTGACTCGAGTAGATTAACAAAAAGAGCCTAGGTTCAATTTTGGCAAGAGTTACCCTTTAATACGGTGGATGCGTTCATACAGCCTTTTGACAAGCGCATAACCAAACTGACACCTGCACATTTTCAGAACTCACGACCGCATTCTCGACAAACCTGCGCCGAATGAACAGAACCGCATGGACAACTAGTTGTCTGCCACGACATATAATGTGAGAGCCACACTGAACTGTATAATCATGACGGGTTTAGTCTACTTAAAATATATCGATTTTTAAAAATATCTGATGGTGATCTGACGGCTTGATTGGACTCGTTTATTTAATAACACTCTGTCAATTGTGATAAAACTTCCTGGTATTATGGACATAGCCATTTTTTATACTGTCACTGCTCTTTGTTCATACATGAACGAAACATTTCAAGACTCACACCTTGTTGTCAACTCTAAACAGTGACTATGAATGCAGCCATCATGGACATTTATTACTGATAGATGCCTTTTAATTCTTGGCATTTAGTTCTTTTTTATGTTAGTATTTAAAAAAAAAAATATTTCATGAGAAAATGTTTGAATCAAACATCGAAAGATTTAAGGCAGAAGTTATGGTTATTAATTATTGGTAAGTTAACCTAAAGGATTAATCGACTGATCAGAAAATAATAACAACAATCGATAGATTAATCGACTAATCGTAAAAAATAATCATCAAAAATAATTGTTAGTTACAGCCCTACATGAAACATGGATGAATCATTCACAGTAAGATCGATAACGTGCATTTGGAATGTTCATTTCATGCCATCTTTAAGAAAATCTACTCAATCTTTCTGTTGTTTATTTTGACAAGCTATGAAATACTCCACAGGGAATTAGCAAACTTCTAAGGGGGCTGCAAGACTAAAAAACATACTTACTTAATCACTTAAAATGCTAAAAGACTTTATGCTAAATGCTAAAATCAACATATAAACTGACATCATATGTATCGTTTTAATTTGTCCTAAGAATAGCTGTTGTTGTTATTTCTGCCGAACATACAGTTCTGAACAGAAAGTTCTGAAATCACAATGTTAATTGCAGTTAATTATTTTAATTAACTGACACTCATAGTTTCTGTTAATAAAAGGATGGAAAAACAAACAGTATTGTAATCAATACAGCAGAAGTACCTAAGGGACTATCTTAGCCTACACGAGAATGGGGGCTTTATATGGTCTGGACAATGGTGGTCTTGGAGTTAAAAAGATTGAGAACCACAGTTTCTTTATAAGGCCTTTTTTTGTTCACAGTTGCGTCAGTAGCTTTCTCTTTTCTTTGAGTGTGTTAGTTGATTAGATGTTCTTCACTACTTGTTTTGTAGAGCAAGTAAAAGGTCGTGCACAGTTTTCTTAGATAGAGCTCAGTATTTTTTTGTCCAATATAAAGCTATTCTTTAGGTATTCTGCATTTCTGAGGTCATCTAAGCTTATTACATTCATAAAGCTTACAAATGGAGTGGTTTCATGAATTGATTTGGGTATTTAGCATTTGCTGGTATTGTTTCAATTTAGATTATTATTGGTTAAAATTGATAATTGATATTATTTTAGGTTTATAATTCATACAAATGTACAAAGGAAAGGATAGGTCAACTCATGTATGTGGAAATTTTTACTCTTAAGATTTTCCACTGTTTTTAAACAACTCGTTGCTGTAATCTCACAATTAATATCAGCTCATAAGTGCTGAATTTTTTTATTAAAAGCACAATGCTGTTTAAAATAGTTTTAGATGGAGTACAGTAGGACATGCCAACTTTCCGAATTTATTTCATGTCAACTTCCCAAATACATTTTGAGGAATGCTGAAACAGCATAAACATTGTGTTTCTTTTTAAGGTGTGAGTTTGTGTCGAATAATGAAGAAAAAGTATTTGTTGGACTTAAATTTGTTTGCAAGCAAATTGATTCAGAGTGAAAGAGTGTTTTTCTTGTTTTCAGCCAGGCATCTTGCTCTTCTTCCTGTTTATCTTGTTGTGCCTTTATGTAAATACAGAAAGCTTTACATTAGCTGTTCCAAAAACTACTACCAGTCTTACACAGACATTTGACTTGTTGTGGAATGAAGTCTTCTTGACCAGGATGTTTATTATTGTCTCTCTTCAGCAGTTGCTCATATCTGTCCTTGTAGATTTTAGAGTAGATTTAACAGATGTGTATTATCTGTGAGGGTTTGACCGGTCAAACAGCTCAGTGGTTGTGTGTGTGTGTGTGTGCATGTTATTGCATTAGTATTGAGTGAGTGATATGTTGTCAATGTATAATCAAATGCAAGAATGCACATCTGGACTATGTGCATCTGTGCTGTGTGAATTAACAAATTAGATTATGTTTAGGAGAGACTGTTGTTTATATTAAATATATAGATGATTTTAATAATCACAATGAATGCATTAAATAACAACTACATATTTTTTGTTGAAGTTAGTGGTTAAACAGATCACAAAACACACGGTTAGGATCATATTGCGTTTTTTTTAGTCACGGATCGGATCATTTTTCACATTTTAGGGGTGGGGTGGTAACTTTGCTATCCATTTATTACTTAAAGCTACACTGTGTGATTTTTACCCCCATCTAGTGGTGAAAAGGTATATGACCATCCAGTGAATATTAGTTTCTGTTCCTCTCAATTTCGATTTCGTTTTAACTCCTACGGTGGCCAATGGAGTCCAAGATTAACATGGCTTCCAGTTCGACCTCCTCGACACGGTGCCATCGAGTGTTAAAACGCGAAAGGCGAAGCTTGATGTCCCTCTTTGGCTAATGTACTTTCAAGATGGAGGGGCAACATGGCGACCGACATTAGAACCCCTTACCCGTATGTATTTTCAATGGCATATTATACACTCACGAGAATACTTTATTACTTGAACGAAGTAAATATACATTAATGAGCACATATATTTTTGAAAGAACTAAGTGTTTTTAGTAGAGATGCACCGATTGATCGGCTGGTGACCGGAATCGGACGGTTTTTACGTGATCGGCCATGATCGGCGACCGGCCGGTCAGTCTGACATAATCCGATTTTAAACCGGTCAAATGCACTCAGGCGCAGCATGATTAACAACGCGCAACATCAGCATCACACGTGCACACGGAACGCGCACATGTAGGAAACCTTTTTGTTCGGCGTGCATGTTAATCAATGAGTGCATTCACACCGGGAGCAGGAGCGTCGCGTGAGCAACAGTGAAGCGCGTGTTTCGGCGCCGAATCTATTTTTGCTGCGCTCAATTTAAGTGAAAGCACATTTTGATGGACAAAATAAATATGATTTCATCCAAAAAGTGCCCAAAATGCAAAGAATTTGCATGTCTGGTGTGTTTTAACAAGAA
This sequence comes from Tiaroga cobitis, assembly GCA_030578255.1. Lineage (NCBI taxonomy): Eukaryota > Metazoa > Chordata > Actinopteri > Cypriniformes > Leuciscidae > Tiaroga > Tiaroga cobitis. The sequence goes on along the minus strand of CM060591.1, from coordinate 8,969,009 downwards.
CTGAAGTAGGCTTGGCTATGTCAGAAAGAAAATGAAGGCTCAAAAATATTTATAGAAAATTTACCCATTTAAACTTGTTTTTATTATTATTTAATTGTTTCCCTGCACATGCTCCACTTGTCCTGTTTAGCTTGGCTAGACATGTGTCAGATGAGAGAAGAACTGCTTGAGAAATATAACTTGCCATTGATATACAACAAGTGATTGCAATAGGCCTGTGTGTGTGTGTGTGTGTGTGTGTGTGTGTGTGTGTGTGTGTGTGTGTGTGTGTGAGAGAGAGATAAATATCTTTATACTGCAAGGCTATATTTATTGAATTTTTATTTGTTATATTTTATTTTTATTTGCCATTACCTGTTTTCATACAGAAGTTTAGTTTGCTAAATATATATAAAAAAAATTTATTGGATATTGGATGTGAAAAGGAAATGGTTCTTCCATAACACTGCACTTTAGATGTGTGAGAATTTTCCACACTAGGAGTCATTTATATAGTTCTATTTTATAGCGATTATCTGTTAAAAAAATGTTCTATGCAAAATGTTCTATTAAAGAGAAGATAGAAAATAAATATTTGTGTGTGCTGTAAAGTGGTTTGAAAAAATAAAATCGGAATCGGCTAAAATCGGTATCGGCAGGTCAAACTCAAGGAAAAATCGGAATCGGGATCGGCCTAGAAAATTGTAATCGGTGCATCTCTAGTTTTTAGCTAAGAATAAACTAAAAAAGTTACACAGTGTAGCTTTAAAAAACACTTTAAGTACTCCGATACCACATCAAAAACTTCTAGCCTAACTAATAAAGTTCAGACATTATTAAAGGCAAGTGAACGGTCAGTAAAAAATAAGAACAAAACAAATACACAAATCACAAGCATAGATAAATACAATATAACAAAGTTACAAATAAAGTATTCATTTCAGGTACAGAAATGTAATAATTATATGTAAAATAATACTATGTTCACTGTATAAATTTAATATAGATTCATCTTTGTTAAAGCTGTGTTTTGTAGTTTGTAGTTTGATTAACATGACATACAGACAACAGCAGGTATTTATGGGCTGCTGTCACTTTAAGACCGAATGCACAGATCCATTATAATGACGTACATCCTTCTCTTGTTCCTTTCTCTTAAGACATAACTGACTGTGTTTACAAGAATAGCCTACTTGCCGATACCTAATTTTGTGTGTATGTGTCCATCTAGGTGCAAAGGAGAAGCGAAAGAGGAATCAATTTGGAGTTTGCACGCTATCTGAAACGCGCCTCTCTCTATGTGCACGTGCTTTGGGTGTGTGCGGCTGTGCGCACAGATAACAGTTTGCGAGTACAGAATTAAATTCCCTTTTGCTTCTTCTAGCACTGGAATGGTTTAAAATATACTGAATGTGTAATCTAGCGAGACAAAACACGTGCAAATTATAAACTTTCAGTCTATGGCGGTTAAACTTGAAAAGAATCTGCAAATGACGTGCGTGCCGAACCGAGGGGCCTCGTCCATACGGATCACGGATCCGCAATGATCCGTTTAACCCCTAGTTGCATAATAATTAATTTAGTTAATTATGTAAACAAAACTATTGGTTTTATTGAAGAACATACGGTTCTTGAAACCTCTAAAATAGCTAAATTAATCGTGGTTAACTTTAGTTCACTCAAAAATGAAAATTCTGTCATCATTTACTCACCCTCAAGTTGTTCCTGTATGAATTTCTTTCTTCTGCTGAACACAAAAGAAGATATTTTGAAGAATGTTGGTAACAAAACAGTTTCTGGTCCCTATTGCCTTCCATAGTATTTTTTTTCAATGGGGACCAGCAACTGTTTGGTTACCAACATTCTTCAAAATATCTTCTTTTGTGTTCAGCAGAATAAAGAAACTCAGACAGGTTTAGAACAACTTAAGGGTAAGTCAGGGTACGTTTACACGGCAACAATGTACTAAAAAAAGGAAAAGTTTTTCCTTTCCTTTTATTCGTGTTCAGACGACAACATTGTCAAAACGATACCTGTTCACAAGAATTTGTGAAAACCACTAAAAACGCTGTATTATGCTGCCAGGCCAGTAGTTGGCGATGTCACTTTGTAAATGAACACTACGTGCCTATAGACTGAACCGAACACATAATACGCCTGCATGACGTCACATATTTACGTTTACACGGAGAGATAGCCCAACAGTAATTTTCAAAAACTTGCACTTTGAAACCCTATTTCAAAAGCTTGCATTTTCAGGCTGCCAAAACGCCATTGTCATGTATGAATGGCCAAAATGCATAAAACGCTCTCTGTTTTTAGTTGAAAATGGTGTAAACGAGCCCTAAATGATGATTTTCATTTTTGGGTGAACTATCCCTGTAACACTTTAACATGCAGTCAAGCCAGTAGCGCTTTTGACGTGGCCGAGAACGCGTATATTCAGATCATTCAAACCAGTTATCCGTTCTGGTTTCAGAGTACCGTAAAATCAAATGAATTTGTAAAAAGTCTAATTGCTGCTGTTAGCCTGTCTAATGCCTGGTTCAGATTACACGATTTTAGCCCGATTTTGGCACGATCCGTTTGACGTAGGGTGTCGTGGGGATTCGTAAACGACAACGGGTGTCGGGACGCAAGATTCGATCATATCATCTAGTATAGTGTGTCATAGTGGGCGACAACCTACGTCGCGTTTGCGATTCTTTACGACATCACGACAAAAAGACTAGCATGTTTAATTTTTTTAACGGTCGTCCACGACGGGTTCCGTCACATGTATGAGGTTGACCAATAGGAGCACAGAAGCTTTTCCATACACAACTTTCAAAAATGGCGAAACGAAAGAGAGACGATGGTGATACTAGGTGGAGTTATGACATGGAGGAAAGGTTCGTGGAGCTGTGGCAACAGTAACAGAAAACAATATTTTACCTCAAGTTCTCTTTGGAGGATTGACAGCCCATACTGTCCTCTTCGAGCAATCCAGGAACGTGTCCATTGTCGGGTTTTCTTTCTTTTTTTTACGTTTTTCTGAACACAGGACAGCCAACACTCACCGCTTCATCCATTGTTTGTTTACGTTCATTTCCGGAAGTCACTCGCTACTAGTTTCGCCTCCTCAATGACATCACGCGCGTCATTAAAGACGGCACGCGATGACTGGTCAGGAAGCAACGTGTAGTCTGACATGTTTCTTGTCCACGACACGACAGGATTTTAGGAGTCAAAATCGCGTAATCTGACACAGTGACTATCGTAACAGACAAAAAAAATCGTGTAATCTGAACCAGGCATAAATCTGCCCAGTGACGTTACTGTGTTTCCGCGTGGCAAAGTAATTTAATTCAATTTAAGCTTTTATCTGACTCTGACCCCGAATTTACCGGTAGGCTAGATTGCCCAGTTGGTTATTGGTCAATTATATAATAGTTTAGCAATACATTTGATTATTCTATTTAACTCTTTACTTTATATTTTACTTGTTCATTAGGAATCTATGTCTCAGAGAGTCTCACGCCGGCCGTATTTATACCAGAGGTTAAGGCTAAAGCAGTTCAACAATGCCGCCGCACACGCTTGCTATTGTTAAAAAGTACCCATGTAGCCCCCTACAGTCGCCCATATAACAACTTAGATGAAGCCCAAACAATAACCAGAGGTTATGGCTAGTACATTAAGATAATGCCGCTCCAAACGCTGCTATTATCTCAATAGTATTTTTATCTAGCCACCTATTTGTGACTGCATAACAACTTAAAGTCAGGAATCTAGAATCCCATCAGATGTGCCTCACGCTCCATCTAAACTGGGGTCTAGTATGTACTTAACCTTGGACGCAGATTTGCGGAAACATAAGACTTCACTTAATCTACTTGAGAAAGTAATTCAGAATAAAATCAAATGTTTACAATTTATTATGTCAGGTAAATGTATCATGCCAATTTCATAATCAATTCAAAGATAAGAAATACAAAACATCAAATGCTCTGGAATAAAGAGAGAAGATGGGAACCTGCATACACTCCGCATCACAGGCTAATTTGAGTTACAAATCGCCCTGAGTGAGCCTCGTGTTGCATTTCTTTATATAGACAGAAACTTCTTTCACATGGAAACATTTGGGAATTTGCATTCAGAGTTTACACCTTTTGGGAGCAGAATGCCATTTGCCTGGAAGAAACACCCTCATCTGTGTGCAAGTTATCTCTAAACCCTTAAGAACTTTATTACCTTTTGGTTTACTTCTTTGGGAATGAGACATTTCAAATTATACCAAACATGTATAATACTGTATGATAATTATTCACATTAAACCATGAATTTTGGTGATCTCAGCATGAGAGAGAAGGAGTGGGGGAAGAGGGAAATAGATGTATTCTGAGGTGAGACTTGCATCTCAAATGGTGATGCTAACTTCACAAGAGAGAGTTCAAATGTTAATTTCCTTTGTTTTCTCAGAGAGTTGCCCTCTCTTCCAGTTCTTCCAGTTTTTACAGTCTTACACTGCTAATTTTTTTCTTTCTCAGAGACATATGCAGCTGTAACCTAAACATTTTTTTTTTGTGTAGGCCTATATTTCACTTTTTTAAATGGTCTACATCTGCCATCTTTACAATTCTAAAATTGGTTTAGAGCTTTTTGGATTCAACCCACTTTATTTTCCTAATTTGTTTGAGATAAAATTATATTACATATTAATAAATTGTATTTATAAAATTATTTTATTAACAAGTGTCATGTTTGTGATTTTCATTTGTCAAGTAACCAGCTTCTGCCCATGAAATCGTGATTTTTATTAAATTAATTTTATTTATTCAGGTACAGAATTAACATGTTGTGTATTTTACATTTTTTTGTCAGCATTGGAAACTCCAACAGCCTCCCTTCGTTTGACAGACGGCACATTTTTATACGAGCTTCAGAGATTTTCAAGGCATTATATTTTATATATTTATATTATATTTATATTTTTATATTTATTTTATTAAAAAGTGTCATGTTATAAAGACTTTTTAGATCAATACTTGATCAGCAAGCAATATTCAGAAATGTGTGCAGTTGTAGCCAGCTATTATTTTTCTGATTAACTTTTATTGGTGAAGTCAAAATTACAAAAATAAGGATGAATGATGTTTGAGAGGTAACGCATCTTATTCTTAACAATAGTAATTTAATACTATGAATATAATAGATTTAATGCACCTTTTTGAACAACAGCAAAACGGTGCTTTAACAGGAGCAACGCCATGAATAAAGAACACATGAATTTTTTTAAAATTCTGTCATGTGTGATATAGGGGTGTGAATCGTCACTGGTCTCACGATTCAATTCGATTACGATTATTGTGTCAACGATTTGATTGGATTGGATACATTTTCGGCAATAAATACAAGCAGTCAGATATATGAACACCCTTTTTATTTGATCTGCTCCAAGAATGTACACTTCCTGAATGTACTATAGTCAAACAAAACATAAGTCTGAACACAGCAGCATGAAACTTTCAAGTGTATTTACAATAACGCTCACACCCGCACGCACACACATGCTCACACACACACTCGCAGGCTGTCCCCTATTGCCAAATCATACACAACCATACAGCCTGCGCATACTCACACACACACACACACACACACACACACACACACACACACACACACACACACACACACACACACACACACACACATACACACTCTAGTTGTTTCTGTTGAAAGGAACGGCTACTGTTTTTCGCGATATTTGAAGTATTGACATAATTTTTACGCTAAAGTTAAGTTAAAGATTGTGTCGACATTTCCCAAAAATTATCGATAATTGGCATTTCCATCTGCTATATTGGTAAACATTTTAATGCGCTAAACCTTCTCTTTTTTTTGCCAAAAAGTCCTAGGATGGAAACATGGATAATAAGACCCTAAATAATCACCCTAAATGTTTTCTACCCCCCAGGGAAATTTCAGAGGCCAGCAGTTCTCTCTGTCTTTGTGTGTGTGTGTGTGTGTGTGTGTATTTTCAAGAGCATGACTTGTAAGTCTGTCTGTAATGTGGCTGGAATTTGCAGTCAGTGAAATTACAGTAAATCCTGGAGGATAAACTCTTCTCATTCCTCAGTTTGAGGAAAACTGTTTTCCTGGGTTCGACGAATGCTTTCTCTAAATTTTTTGCCTCAAGACGGCAAGCTTTTGATTACTCTCTTGTACGCTCCTTGTGTGTTTTGCATTAAACAATTAAATGAAAACAAGGTTTGATAACTTCATATTATCTTACAGGTTCGAAGTTTTCCAGCTGTCATGATGTCTCTAAGGCAATGTGCATTCAGGAATAATAGCATTGATTACCAGATGTAAGAATGAAAAGTGGTTGGAGACTGAAAAAAGGATTTCTGGAAAACAGTTGTTATTGTTGTTTGACTTTGTCTGTAGTCTGTTAAAATGCCTTTTCTCTTATGTCATCCTCATGTTTCTTTTCTCTCGTTCTCCTAAATATTATTGTGTTTTGACAGGTTATTACTAGGGCTTATTAATTTGATATCACATAAGCTGCTATATTATGAACATTCTATAATATTTAATAATTAATTTATAGAGTGGAATTTTTTCACACTCATGTGGAATGTGTGCAAAAAAAAATCTTTGTTTATGTGTTTTAAACATGGATAGAGACTGAAAAATAAAAGTAAATAGCCAAATTACAATGGTATTGTAATTTGCATTGAGTTTATCTTATTTGTTTCTCTCTTTATCTCTCATAGGAGGAGGAGGGAAACGGAATGGGCGGAGCAAGAAATGGAAGGAGATGCTCAAACTGCCTCATATCAGTCTGTGTGAGGAACTTAGACGCACTATTGGTAAGATAGATGTATGAAAGAGTGCATACAGAAATGAGCTTTGGCAGAATATATATTTCACGTAGGGCTGGCAATCAATAAAACTACATAACTAACTACATAAATATTGGATGAGAAATTCAATCAATTCAAACACATTAGCCTACATTATTGTGGCAAGTGTGTAAATCATTGAATAGACATTACAAAACATAGTGTTAAAAGTCAAAATATAGTTTGTTTTATTTCTGTATCATTGAACATAAGCCTATCACTGGCCTATGCAGGCACGTTGCATGTGGACAAAAACGTGGTACTTTAATGTTGAACTGATCTGATGGTTGGGAAATCCCTCTAAACAGAATTTAGTTAGGGGTTAGGGGGGCGTGAATAATTCACTTTTTTATTTAGTTAATTGCACTAAATTGACAGCCCTAGTTTCAAGGTATTAAAAATACCAATTTGTTTGTATTTGTATACATACAAACATTCCTAGTCATGCAAGGACCAGGTACAGTCTGGATACGCTCTGATCATGTTTTTTTTTTTTTTTTTGGTGGTGGTTAAAATCAAATAATGCAAGCTAAATCCTCTCTCATTAGTGCTGTTTGATGTTATTTAAGCATTGCCCTGATAGGCTGATACCTAGAAACCTTTTTTAGCGTAAATGTTAGATTTATCTACATCAACTTGAGGAACTTGAGTTCTAAAAATAAAATAAAAATGCATATCAGATTTATAATGTTGGCCATTATCAGCCATTAAAATTCTGTCATCATTTTTTGTATGAATGCACTGATTTAAAGTTAATTGATTCCATTAAATTAAGTTAAATAGTTAGTTGCAGATGCAATTGTGCGGTATTTGTCATCCATAAGTAATTAATTCACAATATGTTTTTTTACTTGTTGCTTGTACCTTAAATGTAGTACATATTAAAATATTTATTTATTATTATTTTGTGGTTCTCTAAACAAAGCATACCTACTAATGTATTCCTCATTAAAAGGTTTACATGGTTTAGAATGTTTCTGTCAGTTAAAAATGTATGCTGGTGTGTGGGCAGGTGTGTGTGTATGTGTTTGCGTCAGACAGCTGTAGACCTTGGCTCACTGAGGAAGTCCTGGCTGTTTCCTCTTGGCCCAGAATGCACCAGGCCTATAACGTTCCAGAGAGTCCTGCAGCAAAGGGCTCAGCTTGAGCGCTCTGCTCAGCATCACTGTGATTTAGTGTTGTGGCTGTATGCTGAGTTTTGCACTTTTTGTGTGTATATAGAGGAAATATTTCATAAAAGGGGTCATATATCATGTATTAAAAGATTTTATTTTTTCCCTAAGGTCTACAAAAATGTAATTGAAGGGCTTTGCACCTCAATCAGTCAGAATTATGTTTTTCATGATTTTCCATCCTGCCTGGCACATTCCATGAATGCAGTGCAGTTTTGTGTCTGGTGTCTTTATTTCTAAATTAGAGGCACAAATGTCATGTTTAATCTGAGACCTATTAGATATGTCGAGAAATTATTATCTAACATAAAATGAACATAGTATTAAAAGTATCTAATTTCAAATATATATGATAAATGTCAAATGAGGTTTCTGTTTTCTTCCTTTACTGAGTCCGTGGCCCTGTTTACACCTGGTATTTTGGTCGATCCGATCATAAGTGAACGACGCTAAATACAGGTGTAAACAGGGTCTAAAACATTTTGAGCTTGTCCCTTTCAACCACTTCCAAAGGTAGTCGAAAGCACATTTGACGTTGTAGAATGTGGTAGAATGCGGTAGAATCCAGGGACAACCTGGCACCCCCCCCCCCCTGCTAGGTTGTACAGATAGACGATGATGAGCTGATAGACGCAATGTGCGATAGACGATGATTATAAGATGATCAGCATCAGCTGACCTAATAAATTAGGCCTATTATTATTACTTTTATTATAAAATGAATAGGCTATTAGCTACAATTCAATTTTTATAGCGCATCACCCCATAACCGACGAGCTGCGAGGAAAATTATTAGTTAGATTAGCTTACTCCTCATTTCAAAAACAACTTGTTCAAAACGAAATACTTCTCTTCAAATTTTTTTCACTACTTATGGGCCACAAGAGAAATATTAAGAAAATAAATTAAGACAGTTATAGGCCTACTGTTATCAGCACGCTAAAGTAGGTTCTCATCGCCATTTTTTATATATATATATATATATATATATATATATATATATATATATATATATATATATAAATTTTTTTATTTTTTATTAAATGCTTAGAACGGGAACATACAAAAGAGAAAGCGTATGTACATCACATAATATCAACCAAAACAATAAAGGAGACAATAGCGAAAAAAAAAAGAAAAAAAAAAAAGGTAGGGCCATTACATCAGATAAAAAAAATGTTCACATGAAGAGATCAAAGGCAGTGCAGATTCTAACCGTCCTTATGGCTTTCATATTAGTAGATACTGAAATCACATTTAAATCATTTTCTATCTCTTTTAAGAAGACAGAGAAGACAGGTTTACAGTTTGAGAATTTGCATTTGTGAATGTAAAATTTGCTTAGGAAAAAAATTAAATTAATAACAAAGCAGACATTTACGTTTGTGGGGTCTGAGTCAAAATACCCAAATATAATGTTTCTCATATGTATTGAAAAGCCTGGCCAAATCTTACACTTGATAAATACATCAATATCATTCCAAAGCTTCTGAGTGTAGACACGACCAAAATAAGTGAACCACTGTTTCTTCAGATTTCAAACAAAAAAAGCATGTTAGCTCAATGTCAGATTTAAACCTTTGTATAAATGTCTTAACAGGATAGAACCTGTGTATGAGCTTGAAGGAAATTTCTTTCACTCTATTTGTGAGAAAGAATTTCTGCTGTAAAGACCAGATTTTTTTCCAATTAAGGTTAACAAACAAATTATTCCAAAAGGCAATAACAGGTGGAACAGAATTCAAATCCTTAAGAAATAAAGATCTTATTTTATAGTTTTTAGCTTTCGACTCAGAGAAACAGATTTGACCAGCAGAAGTATCACAAGGTTGAGGAAAGGATGCAGTAGATACTGCGGAGGAGTAATTACAGTTTTTAAAAAGCATACATAAACCAGAGGGAATAGCTCCCATTACTGTAGCAAATTCTTTTGGGGTTATTGGTATTTGGTATTCGGAAAGAAATTCGGAATATCTGAACAAAAGACCTTGCTTATCAAACAACTGATCCACTAAAAATAAACCATTACTGAACCAATTATCATAAAATAGAGATTTATTCTTGAACAAGATGTTCTTATTGTTCCAAATATAACATCTCTGTGGTGAAAAGTTATGTTTATAAATTAGAGCCCATGCTAAGAGAACCTGACGATGAAAGTTGGAGAGTTTGATAGGAAGTTTGGAAATATCATAATTACACATTAAGAGAAAATGAATGCCACCAAGTTGTGAAAAAACAAGTTGAGGAAAAACATTCCAAATAGAAGATGGTTTGGTTAGGTACTGATTCAGCCAATTCATTTTAAATGTATTGTTGAGGGAATCAAGACCACCATTATTATAAGAGTTTAATATGACTGATTTTCTCATATAATGAGGCTTGTTTTTCCATAAGAATTTTATTAAAACCTCATTAATTAATTTAGAAGTGGGCTTATCCACAAAAAGAGACTGAGCTGCATAGGCCAAACGGGACAGACCCTCTGCCTTAGTGAGCAGTGTTCTGCCTTTTAAGGACCGATCCCTTTGTAACCAGCAATTGCATCTTTTTTGAGTCTTGGTAATAATAGGTTTGAAGTTTGCTGAGCACCTACATTCATCTTTAGTAATTTGTATACCTAAATATGTTACCCTATTTTTAACAGTAATATTCTCAATAGAGGTAAGAGAGCAATTTTTAATGGGAAGCAATTCACATTTATTAAAATTTTGATTTAATCCAGAGGCTTCAGAAAAGGACTGAAGAATACCCAAAGCCACTGGAACTTGTGAAGAATCATTCAAGAATAAAGCTGTATCATCTGCTAACTGACTCATTTTTATTTTAGTGTTACCAATTGTGATACCCTTTAAAGAACTACCATTGATATGTACGCTAAGGAATTGTGCTCTCATCGCCTCTGAGAGCATATGAACCGTTGATGCAGCGTCATAATTGACTGGGGTTTCAGACTTCTCCACTGCCATAACTCTAGAGCAAAGTTTACACATTGCTTGTGTGATATCCACTGACTCGCCTTCATGGTTTAAAATGTAAATATTTCCAATATTGTGCAAAAAATTCCTTTATCAATAATTGCTCGCAAAATGATAGACAGAGATTTAGATTTTGCATGCGTCATTACCCGGGATAAAATCAAGAAAATGATTACCGGTAAATAAACAAGTGCGCTTTAATTAACGATTTTTACCGATAATTATCTCCCCCCGCCACCCCCCACACACACCACGTGACGATGATAGGTTTAACTGTCTTTCTCTTGTCTCTCTGCTTATTTAATGCTCTCAGAGAGGGATTACACTAGCCTTTGTGAGAAGCAACCAATCGGTCGTCTGTTGTTTCGGCAGTTCTGTGACACTCAGCCCAAATTACAACGGTGCATAGAGTTCCAGGATTCTGTGGTATGAAATCTCTTCACAAACATACACATACTCACTCTGCACCTCTCTTTAACCTCACTATCTTTGTCTTTTTCTCTCAGACTGCCTTTGACATACACATTCAATCGAAATCTATGTCAAAGATCGAATTGTTCTCTCACCTTCTCTTTAATGGAACACATATTTTGTGCACCCTTACTGATGGTCATATGTAGTTTTCAGCAAATTCATTTCAGCATTATTTGTGTGTGTTTGTTTAGGCAATATATCAGTTGGCTGCGGATGAGAAGAGGAGAGACGTCGGTTTAAATATTTTAGACACATATTTTATTAATGGGGTAAATATTTATTCAAATTGTTGCTCGCACGCACCTGTTCTCACACTCTCCTATGTGCACGTGTTCATTGAAAGAATTGCTGAATTAATGATTGAACTTTAAACTTCTCTTTTTTTTAATGACGCACTATCAACCCCTCTTCCTGTTTACTCTCCCTCTATTTCATTCTGTCTTCCTCATGTAGTCAGCAGCTCATCTACCAGAGATCGCTCAGGATGTTGTTGGGGAATGCAGGCAGAAACTAGAACAGACTCCATGTAGAGAGCTGTTCCAGGAGTGTACCAGGTAAATAACACATTTATTTAATAATAAGTAAAAGAAGTTCACTTGGCAGTCATCTACAGTAGGTAACAGCTATTTTGCAGGAAACAGCGTTCTAAAAACGCAGCACTCAAAATGAGCAGCAGCTCATTTGCATTTTAAAGATACACACGAAAACGGCGTGTTTTTGCTTCCAAACAAAAAGAGGTGTTTTGGGTGTGGTGTAACAAATGATCTGTGGGTTTTTTTGAGCTGAAACACTTTCTGGGGACACCTAAGACTTTACATCCTGTAAAAGGGGGCATAATATGTCCGCTTTATTACATTTTAAAATGTAATTTATTCCTGTGATGGCAAAGCTGAATTTTCAGCAGCCATTACTCCAGTCTTCAGTGTCGCATGATCCTTTTTAATAGGCTGATTTTGTGCTCAAGAAACTTCTTATTATCAGTGTTGAAACAGTTGTGCTACCTAATATTTTTCTGGAAACCGTGATACATTTTTTCAGAATTGTTTTGATAAAGAGAAAGTTCAACAGCATTTATTTGAAAGAGACATTTTTGTAACATCATAAATGTTACTTAAAGGGGCTATGTGTAGCTTTCTACTTAAAAAAATCTTTAAGATAGAGTTTTCATTTGTACATTTATGAGCCAACCATAATGTAATAGAAAGAATGACACCTTGACTGTCCACCACGGTTGCCTCTATCAGCTGGTATAGTCCATTGTGTGTGGAATAGTCGGGTCCGAATTGGCGCGAAAATTCACAGAATGTGACGTCACGCGCGTTCTCGTCTACTTGGGCTTACATCCGGCAGCCATTAGTAAGCAGCGGCAATTGTTAGCAGTAGTGTTTCAAATTGACTCTGTGGACGGAAAAAAGCGACCAGCCTCCAGCACAATCCAGATACCCACGGAAACTCCTCGTAAGTAAAAAAAAGCCGTATTTAGTGCGGCCAACGAGCGTGCCAGCATGCGCACCGAGAACGAGCATGAGACTGGCTGCAGTTTCTCTAAAGGCCACTCGTGTCAGTAACGGTTAGACATTTCAGAACTTCCGCAATGCTCCTTTAATGTATTTTTTTAAATCAATTTAATGCATCGTTTTTGAATAAAAATACTAATTTCCTTACTGACCCCAAATAGGGTAGTGTGTATTCCAAATCAGCTAGCTCAAATCATTCTTAATAAATAGTATTTTATTAATACTATTTAGTAATAATTAAGGATTAAGGTATTTCCAGCTATGCTGGAATACCAACATACAGCTTACTACCTACTGCACTGTTCACATTACCGATCAAATGTTAAGACATGCTTTTATTTTATTCTGCTCATGATCTTAAAAAAAATGTTACTAAATAACTTGGCCTGTTTGTCACACAAAGCTGTTCTGACTTCAGAAGTTACAGCACACAATGGTGCTTTTATGGATTTTTTTTAGCACAAAAGCACCAGACCACATTCACTTTAATTATATTCAATTGAGTGTCCAAATTATTATTTAAAAAGACTACCTTTTGTATTTTATGAAAGAAGGGATGTGTTAAAGGCTAATCAATTGACCCTTCGCTAAGCCACGCCCGAAAACCGCCACTGGCCAATCGTGGCTTAGCAACCGTAACTAGGCGCGGGAGGTCTGTCAAGCTTTCGAGCGAGGGAAACATGCCGACGCGTTGTGCGTATGGATTGTGCAAATCTGATACCCGGTATCCTAAAAGTTTGGAGGGTGGGGTGGCATTTTTTCCCTTCCCGAAACCTAAAAGCCAAAGGGGAGAAATGCCGGGCGTGGATCAAGCAGTGTGGGAGACCCATTCACAACTAAATGTCGACAGGATTAACAACAAAAAAAAACCTATTGCTTGGAAATAATGGCGGTTCTTTGTTCATAATGCATATATTTGAACGTAAAATAAGACGATTAATGGCAAGACGGAGGCTCACTGACATACTTTAAAATATATTTCAGCATTTTGTTAATCGACGTCCTACCCCTGAGTAACTTTACCCCAATCCGATCGCGGCTCTCCCGGTGTTAGATTGATGGATACGCTGTTTGATTTGTAACTATTAGATTATTTTCCCATTTCACTTACCCTGCTGTGCATGAACATAGCTGTTCCTCCATTTGTGTGTTTCCCATGTGAATGGTCTGCTAAGGAGGCGGCTGCTGCTTGCGCTGGGACCTAACGTTATAGGCTTTAGCTTCAATTTTGATGAAATTATTCTCTAATCGGTTGCATATTATGTCGTGGATATATCCCTCGAATGCATACTGCAGTCCCTTTTGTCTTGCTCTCTCAGATATTTCACCTGTTCGCCAAAAATGACTAATTATCTCCTTGGGAATGTCTGACACCGGTGCATTCACTGTAATAGACGTGGCAGTCGCGAAAGCTTGACAGGCGTAGCAACAGTAACTAAGGAGGGCGGGGCTTAGCGAAGGGTCAATTGCCTGACTTGTCATTTTTGGTTGAACTATTCCTTTAAGTTGAATCAATAGGCTGGTCCAGTTTTTAACACATGCGAGTTATTTGGTTTATGTAAAGCCTGTAGTGGAATCAAAAGTTTATCCACCTCACTTTTAGTTGTGGATCTCAGTTTGTGGTTTTCACTGGTGTTAGTGTGAAGACCTACGGTATTAGAATGAACCATTCGCTGTTTGTCTGAGTAACGTAAACACGTGACTTTAAATCTAAACAGAGTTTTGTGTGTTTGTGTTTAGCCTCAGTCAGTCTTTTAGTTCTGTTTAGTTTAAGCTTCCTTTCTGTTTGAGAGGGGGTGAGGTGGAGTACTTTTACCCTTCCTGTTAAATCTCTATGGGGACAGAGTTTGTTAAAGTATGTGTTGCTGTATTTAAGTGTGATAGCGTGTGTGTTACATTAGAGGGTAAGATGGCATGAGATGCATGAAAAATATCCGGCTCATCTCCAATCACACTTGTACACGTCAATATTCGAGATGCTACTAAGGTCCCATTAGTTAACATCACTTAATGTATTAGTTAACAATGAGCAACACATTTTTTACAGTATTTGCTCATCTTTGTTGACGTTAGTTCATCAAAATATAATTAAGTATTATATTAAGTATTATTATTTTTCCGTGTTGTGTCATGTTAACTGATGTAGTTAATGTTAACAAGTGGAACCTTATTGTAAAGTTTAAAGTATTGTAAAGTGCCTCAGTTTTCAAAACATGGCCTCTCAGGACCAAGTTGTCTTGTTTGGACTGTTTATTTCAATTAACAAGTTCTTGCATGATGTTGCAATTTTTTTTAGCAAAATAAATATTTAATTTATTGCTGTTTATTTATTTATTTGAGTAGCTTTACTATCATTTAACTACTTGAAATAATGAATAGTTTGTAGCAACACAAAAAAGTATTATGGTAGTACTAGGTACATGATGGTTACAGAGGGTAGATACTGTATAATTACCATATTCATGTACATCATGGGATTTGTACTTATCTACATTTTCTCAAACATCCCTTCTCTTTTTTCAGGATAGTTCGTGAATATTTAAGTGGAGGTCCATTCTCAGCATATCAGGAGACAATGTACTTTTCCCGTTTTCTTCAATGGAAGTGGATGGAAAGGTGAGTAACATCTTCATCGCCCTTTGTGATTGGTGGAGCTGTTCAGACTTCCTGTCCAGTCAGGACTAATAATTAACACACGCAACTAAACAATCTTGCTCTAACAAAAGGCCATTTGAAATCATTAATTCATATTTTTTCATGGATTTTCATATTTTTACAGTAAAACATACAAGTTTCCATGTTTTAACATGACCTTCATACAACAAAACGAAATGTTTGCTTTAATAAAAATCATCCTTAGTTGTGATGCCCATAGTTGAAGAAATGTCCTTATGTTGCATCATGTTCGATTTCTGAAATTGTTTTGTGCAGTGAATTGACTTGAACTGTATTTCATTTGCAGGCAACCAGTAACCAAAAACACATTTAGACACTACAGGGTATTGGGCAAGGGCGGATTTGGTGAGGTGAGTAATTTCATTCAGTCACTGTCAGATCAGTTTTTAAAGAATTTAACATGACTTAATAGGTCTATATATTTTTTTAAGAAACTATGTGTGCAATATTTAGGACCTTTTTAATTGAGAGACTCCATGGAAGAATTTTCCAGTTACAGTTAAAAAAAAACTTTGTTACACAGCATGACTATTAAAAGGTGCACTCAGTTATTTTTTGCTAATTGAAAATGTTTTACATTATGTAGAAATGAATAGCACTTTAGAGAAATAACGTTGACAGGGCTGAACACTATGGATTTTTCCTAGTGGACAGTGGTTAAAATTGGCCCCACCACACAATACATTAATACATTAACAATAAAATAGTTAATTTTATCTTGTTGCATTTGACTCGTGCAACATATAAATAAGGTTATGACACCAGATTTTAGTGAAATTTCACAATTCTAGATTTCAATTTTATTACTACAGCTAAAACTACAAGTAAACATTCAGTAATAAAATAGGAACAAATTATACAATTTTAAGCAATAGCACAAAATAAATACAATAGAACAAACATACAGTACAAATGAAATAAAGGTTAAGGTTTTTCAGGAAGGTCTAACAGTCGTTTTCAAGTACAGAAATTGAATAAAGTAATCAAATGTAAAACAACAAGTATAATTTAATACTTTATTAAAGTTATATTTTCCTATTAAAGTTAAAGTTATATTCAGTCAAGAGCAATGAGTGATTTTCTTCTTTGCCTTTTGTTTGATTAACATTAAAAAAAAACAGAAAGCAGCAGGAATATCAGCCTGCTGTCACTTTAAGACCGAATACCCGGATCCAATATAGTGTTACACATGCATTTTTTTTTTCTCAACTGTTAACGACCACTTAAGACATATGTACGAGGAAACTCACCAAGACGGCTTTTTGACATAATTTTGTGTATAATTTGTCAGTTCAAGCGCAAGACGACGAGAAAGAGAACTCAATTCAGTATCGACACACTGTCTGGTGCGCTTTTTTTACACACATCCGAAGGCCGCGTCAGACAGCATGTCACACACATTGTGCGAGAACCGAATTTAGTTCTTTTTGTTGTCTTCTTGCGCTTGAATATTTAAATTGGCAAGACTTAAACACATGCAAATGATACACTTTTATGACGATGCAGCACTGGCCCGATTGGGCAAGTGACATGTCCGCCTACTGTCCCGAGCGTTGTTTACGCTGGGCCCAGGCCCCAGTCTGTATTGACGAGTCGAAGTGTTACTTTTAATAAAAGTGCGGTTATTTTATTTTATTGGCTTGTATTTTTTTAAGTTCAGTATCATTAAAATGATTGAATTTCATTAAAAAGTCTAATATTATTAAAAAGCAATTTCGGTTTCGGTTTTTGGCCAAGTGCATACAGAATTTTTGGTTTCGGTTTGGGCCCAGAATTTTAATTTCGGTGCATCACTAAAAATAATAAGAATGTGTGCACATTTAAGTGAACTGCAAAAGGTGATTACAAATACTAAATGTCTTTTTCTGTGCCATTTTGCTCTCTTCATCCTTTCAACCAGGTTTGTGCCTGCCAGGTTCGTGCCACTGGTAAGATGTACGCCTGTAAAAAGCTGGAGAAGAAACGGGTGAAGAAAAGAAAAGGTGAAGCAATGGCATTAAATGAAAAACGCATTTTAGAAAAAGTTAACAGTAGTTTTGTAGTAAGTACTACTTTCTTTTTATTCCTCATTTTTTACTTTTCTCTTAACCTGACGTCTCAGTTGCATGTTGGTCTTGTCTGTATTGTTTGTGCAATAAACTTTTGACTCACTCTCTCTGTGATTCAGTTTCCGTGAACTTCTCAACAGAGTTTTAGGGAAAATAAACTATATTTTCCAGCTTAATGGCAAATCTCGACTCCATTTGCATTTATCATGGGTAGTTGAGCTAAATCTGGTCCAGAGTACTAGTTCACAACCAATTGCTCTGAATTGAATCATTTACCTCCTGACTAGCTAAATCACAGAGAGATGGTTTAAAACCGCTATTTGGCTGTGGTTCCAAATATCAGCCATACAAATTATTTTAATATTTGCTGTGTAAAAAGAAGAATTTAAGCTATTTTCATGGTAAACAGATATTCAAACTAAGCATATCTCACAAAGGAGTCCAATTTCTCCATTAAAAATGTCTTAAATAAAGATGTCTACGTTTTGAACCAAAGCAGTCCGCTCCAAGATGATTTTAAAGGAGCCGTATGTAGGATTGTGGCCAAAACTGGTACTGCAATCACTTTAAAAATACCATAGAGCGCTGTATCCCCTCCCCCTACCCCCTGACTCGAGGTTGCCAGATTAGCTGCAGGATTCAGCAGAAACGTAGGCTGCTGCCAATGGCAAGTGACGACGAGACGTACACAGTAAGTTTTTGGTGTGTTGAGCTGGGTGTTGAGCTGGGTGTTGAGGTGCTGGGGCCATAATAGCTGAAGAGATAAGCGTTTTTGATTTGATATTTAATTTGATTTTATTTCGTTATTTTGAACATATAAATACAATTACAATTTAAAAAAAGTCTGTGGAAAAATAACTGTATAATAGTAAAAAAAAAATAAAAAAAATTAAACAACAAAAATAAAACTTCCTTATTTTTAAAGACGAAAAAAAAATCGATTTACAAGTGCTAAAGTTTTTGTCATAAGCGGGCTATCAAATAACCAAAACATTTACCACAGCAATTATAACGCCGGACAAATTCAATATCACCACAGGGTTGTTTTCAGTTTCATCATAAAATATTGTTAGAGTAACTAAACTTGATTAGCAATGTTCATACAGGTCAACTTGCAGCATGTGTAACTTAGTCCACGATATACGCGAAGAACGAATGACGAATCATTTTTTCTGAGGTAAAGTTAGGCTTCTGTCTCAATTACGCTTCAAATTGGCATAATGGGAGTGCTAATGTTGTTCCCTTTCGTTAGGGAACTCCTACGTCTCGTCGGAGGAGTTTCCAACGAATTGGGATCACGCTAGGGAGACCAATTGCCTTCGAGTGAATTAAAACGAGCCAATGAATATTGGCATGCAGGATCTGCATTCCGCGTCCCGCCTATCCTTGCGGGTATAAAGCGGAAGCGATTGCATACACATTTGCTTTTACCTTCGGAGCCGACCGGTAGTGTCCTCTGAGTGATGAGCTTCAAGATTGTGTTTGTCTTCACGCTCAACGAGTCTGCTGTTTCTCTGAAGACCTCTCTGTGTTGGTGTGACGGCGCTTCAGTGATCTTCGCGATCTCCCGGGTACCAGCTGCTGCTTCAAGCGATCTGCTTTTTTTCAAAGAGCTGTTGTCACAGCTGGTATTCGGTTGAGTGCGCACAGCGGGCTTGCAGTTTCCCCGCTGTGTTGCCGCGGTTATCCCTGTGTGCTTCAGCACAATTAAGAGAGTGTTTTCTGTGAAAGAGCAACACGGGTGAAGATCGCGTCCTTTTCAGGATGACGTTTCATCCGTGTGTTTCTGGGTGCGGTCAACTTCTGCCTCTGGTTGATGGTCACGATCGCTGTCTCTCGTGCTTGGGTCTCGCGCACGCTGAGGCAGCGCTCGTGAATGAGTCATGTTCTCACTGCGGGAACATGACCATCGCGGTGCTAAGACTGAGACTGAGGACCCTCCAACGAGGTGAAGTCCCTTTGGAGATTCCCCGATCTAGTTCGTCTTCTGGTTCACTCCAGAAGACGGCTACTTCGGCTAATCCCATTGGTAGTCTGAGGGTGACAGTGAGGAATAACCCGCCGGGTGAAAGACCCCCACGGGCTTCCCACTCCTCTGCATCGCTGCCATTGGAGCCTCAGGGGGAGCGCGCCGGGCCATCTCGTGTGGTCCCGGTCGTTTCCTTCGGGGCTCCGCCAGAGGACCAGATGTCGATCGCTGCATCGGAGGGAGATCGGTCATTTTCTGGGGATGACGACCCGGCTGCACTGCCCCCTTCGGGTGTGGTGGTGTTGTCCGAGCCAGACCCGGAGATGACCCTTATGCTTTCCCGGGCAGCCGAGAAGGTCGGGCTCGTGTGGAACCCTCCACCGCGTCCCGAACCTTCTCGGCTCGACGATTGGTTTCTCGGGGCGGCCCGTGCTGGTTCTCAGCGCTCCGCCCCGGTTCCTTTCTTCCCGGAGGTGCATGAGGAGGTGACGAGATCGTGGACGGCCCCTCTGGCGGCCCGACACAGGTCAACTCCCTCCTCCTCCCTCACCACTCTTGATGGCGGGGCAGTGAAGGGATACAAGGGCATCCCCCCAGTGGAACGGTCTGTGGCGATGCAGCTGTGTCCCAAGACCGCGTCCACCTGGCGGGGTAACCCCTCGCTCCCCTCCCGTGCCTGTAGGTTCTCTTCCAGTCTGACTGGAAAGGCTTACAGTGCATGTGGAGAAGCTGCGTCTGCTCTGCATGCCATGGCGCTCCTCCAGGTCCACCAGGCCCAGGCGCTCTGTGACATGCAGGAGAGTGGTACCGACCCGGGGGCGCTCCAAGAGCTGCGTACGGCGACGGACCTCGCCCTACGGGCGACGAAAGTCACCGCACGTTCCCTGGGTCGGGCGATGTCCACACTTGTGGTCCAGGAGCGACACCTGTGGCTCACCCTGGCTGATATGAGGGAGGCGGACAAGAGTGGACTCCTGAACTCCCCCATATCCCAGGGTGGCCTCTTCGGCGACGCGGTGGAGAGCTACGCCCAACAGTTCTCCGCCGCCCAGAAGCAGTCGGAGGTCATTAAACACATCATGCCCCGGAGACAGGCTGTGGCTGCCCCGTCCCCGGTGGTTGCGCCTCCGGCTGCTCGTCGCCGAGGGCGCCCTCCTGCCGCCACCTCCGCCCCTGCCCAGCCCAAGCAGCAGCCAGCTAAGCAGCAGGGTGCTGGCCGCAAGAGAGCTGCCCAGCCCGCTCGGGGTTCGTCGAAGCCCCCCAGCAAGAGGAGAGGTAAGCGACCCTGAGACGGGCGACCCAGAGGACGTCGGAGCTGCTCTTCGGGAGAGTGCCCCTGCACTTCTCCTTCCCCCGGAGGAGGGCCGGGTGGAGAATCTTTGTTTTCCTTTTCTTTCTGTTCCGCCGCTGGCCAGCCGGTCAGCGGTACCCAAAAATTCAATAAAAGAGCAGTTTCTACTTCCTCTGGGTCACTCACGGTCGAGACTGGCAGTCAGAGTTCAGTCTCCTCCGCCCAAAAGGAGAATGACAGTGTGCGCCGCCACGTTGCCTCGCCGCTCTCATTCCCCTCGCCCCAGCGCTCAGATGTCAGTGACGCCGCCACGGCCTCGTCACTCTCGTCTCTCGCTGGGCAAGGAGGTGCGGAAACCAGGACTCGACGCCCCCGAGCCTCGCTCCTCGTTTCCCCTCCTTCCTTCGCCTCGGGTCAGCCAGCAGCCGAACGCCTCCAGGCCTTCCCTGCTGTCTGCTCCCCGGTGGAAACAGGTTGGTGTTGCTCCGCACACTCAGACCCCTCTCTCGGCCGCTGCATTGCCTCCGGAGTCCGGTCCCTGTCTTCCACCTCGCTGCCCCTCCGGGGGTACGCCGGTGGTCCGGGTGGGCTCGTTGGTACGGTCTCTCGAAGCCTGGCTAGCGCTTCCGAGGCCGTCCCGCTGGCTCATCCGTACCATCCGGCTCGGCTATGCAATTCAGTTTGCCCGCCGGCCTCCCAAGTACAGGGGCGTCCACTTCACCCGGGTGCGGAGTGTCGACGCCCCTGTCTTGAGGAAAGAGATCGACGCCCTGCTGGCGAAGGACGCGATCGAGCCGGTCCCTCCAGCCGAGATGAGGTCTGGGTTCTACAGCCCTTACTTCATTGTACCCAAGAAATCCGGGGGGTTACGGCCGATCCTGGACCTGCGAGTGTTGAATCGGGCCCTGCACAAGCTCCCGTTCAAGATGCTCACGCAGAAGCGCATCTTCGAATGCATCCGTCCCCGGGATTGGTTTGCAGCGATCGACCTGAAGGACGCGTACTTTCATGTCTCGATTCTTCCTCGACACAGACCTTTTCTTCGGTTTGCGTTCGAGGGTCGAGCATATCAGTACAAGGTCCTACCCTTCGGCCTGGCCCTGTCGCCCCGTGTCTTCACGAGAGTCGTGGAGGCGGCCATTGTTCCCATGAGAGAACATGGCGTTCGCATCCTCAACTATCTCGACGACTGGCTTATAATAGCTCACTCGCGAGATGTGTTGTGCGAACACAGGGACATGGTGCTCCGGCACCTCAGCCGTTTGGGACTTCAGGTCAACCGGGACAAGAGCAAGCTCTGCCCCACGCAGAGGATCTCTTATCTCGGCATGGAGTTGGACTCGGTCGGCCAGACTGCGCGCCTCACAGAGGAGCGCGTCCAGTCAGTGCTCAACTGCCTCAAGTCTTTTCATGGCAGGTCAGCGGTTCCACTGAAGCAATTTCAGAGGCTCCTGGGGCATATGGCAGCCGCAGCCGCGGTAACGCCGCTCGGTCTGCTGCATATGAGACCGCTTCAGCGCTGGCTTCACGATCGAGTCCCGAGATGGGCGTGGCAGAGCGGCACGTTCCGGGTCAACATTACCCCGCACTGTCGCCAAACCTTCGGCCCTTGGTCGGACCCTGCGTTTCTACGGGCCGGAGTGCCCTTAGTCCAGGTGTCCAGGCACGCTGTGGTTTTCACAGATGCCTCTGCCAACGGATGGGGGGCCACGTACAACGGGCATGCAGTTTCAGGTCTGTGGACGGGGCCTCAACTGCATTGGCATATCAACTGCCTAGAGTTGCAAGCAGTACGCTTGGCCTTGTGCCGCCTCAAGGGGCTCCTTCTGCACAAGCATGTACTGGTCCGTACGGACAGCACTGCGACCGTTGCGTACATCAACCATCAAGGTGGTCTACGCTCCCGTCGTATGTCGCGACTCGCCCGCCATCTCCTCCTATGGAGTCAGAAGCATCTGAGGTCGCTTCGGGCCATTCACATCCCGGGTGTGCTCAACCGTGCAGCCGACGAGCTCTCACGGCAGCCGCCTCTTCCGGGAGAATGGCGACTCCATCCCCAGGCGGTCCAGCTGATTTGGGGAATCTTCGGAGCCGCTCAGATAGATCTGTTTGCCTCTCCGGACACGACCCATTGCCAGTGGTTTTATTCTCTGACCGAAGGATCTCTCGGTACAGATGCACTGGCGCACAGCTGGCCCCGGGGCCTTCGCAAATATGCGTTTCCCCCAGTGAGCCTTCTCGCACAGACACTGTGCAAAGTCAGGGAGGACGAGGAGCAGGTCTTGCTAGTTGCGCCGTATTGGCCCAACCGGACCTGGTTCCCAGAACTTATGCTCCTCGCGACAGCACCTCCTTGGCCCATTCCTCTGAGGAAGGACCTGCTTTCTCAGAGACGGGGCACTCTATGGCACCCGCGTCCAGACCTCTGGAGACTCCATGTCTGGTCCCTGGACGGGACGCGGAGGTTCTAGGTGGCCTACCACAGGCAGTGGTAGACACCATCACTTCCGCTAGAGCCCCCTCTACGAGGCGCCTCTATGCGTTGAAGTGGAACCTGTTCGTCGAATGGTGCTCCTCCCGTCAGGAGGACCCCCGAACTTGCTCGGTCAGAGTCGTGCTTTCCTTCCTACAAGATGGGTTGGAGCGAAGGCTGTCTCCCTCCACCCTCAAAGTGTATGTTGCCGCAATAGCCGCACATCACGATGTAGTAGAAGGTAAGTCCGTGGGGAAGCACGACCTGATCATCAGATTCCTCAAGGGTGCTAGGAGGTTAAATCCACCTCGTGTTTGGCACTCTGTACCCTCTTGGGACCTAGCTCTGGTACTTAGAGCTCTTCAGAGTCCTCCCTTTGAGCCTCTGTTGACAGTAGAGCTGAATATCCTGTCCATTAAGACAGCGCTCCTGTTAGCATTGACTTCTTTCAAGAGGGTCGGGGATCTACAAGCTTTTTCGGTCGACGAATCGTGCCTGGAGTTCGGGCCGGCTTTGTCTCACGTTGTATTGAGACCCCGGCTTGGATATGTGCCCAAGGTTCCTACCACTCCCTTCGCGGACCAGGTAGTGAATCTGCAAGCGCTGCCCCTGGAGGAGGCAGACCCAGCCCTAGCTTTTCTCTGTCCCGTCCGCGCTCTGCGGGTTTATATCGACAGAACGCAAAGCTTCAGAACCTCAGATCAGCTCTTTGTCTGTTACGGAGGCCAGCAGAAGGGGAAGGCCGTCTCCAAGCAGAGGTTAGCCCACTGGTTAGTGGATGCTATCACCAGAGCGTATGAGTCTCTAGGTGAGCCTTGTCCTCCCAGTTTGCGCGCTCACTCTACTAGAGGTGTTGCCGCTTCCTGGGCTTTGGCTCAAGGCGCCTCGCTGACAGACGTCTGTCGAGCTGCGGGCTGGGCGACACCTAACACGTTCGCTAGATTTTATAGCCTCCGTGTTGTACCGGTTTCCTCCCGTGTACTCGCTACGGCCAGTAGCGCGAGGAACTAGGTATGTCGGCTTGCTACGCCATTCCCGCCCCAAGGTTCCGGATACGTGCGTCTTTTTCGCTCCGTTGGTTCCCCAACAAACGGTTAACCTCGTGAGTTCCTCCATCACCCCTCCGGCGCCAGGCGAGGCGGATCGCCCGGCACCAGGTCTACTACCTCTCGTGTGAGTTGTTATTAGACTGGGTGACCTTGACAGTGGTCCCTTCGGTGACCCATTTTTTCCACGTTCCAGCTACCCTCCGGGCTAGCTCCGTGTCTTCCCCTCGACAGACCCGTTCTGTCGTCCTTGCTGAGTACGCTCCCACCCCACGGGCTGGGACTACCTCAAGGACTGCCGTATGTTTCACTACCCTACGGGCTAGTACATACGTGTATTCCAGTGCCTCCCTTCGGGCGGGCAGGGGCTCCGCAGCGTCCCCTCCTACGGGGCACGCTTCCCCAGTGTTATCCAAAGTCCACTGAGCGGGTCTTGCGGAACAGCAGTGTGACTCTCCTAGCTAGCTCCCGCCGTAAAGAAAACTAAGAAACTGCTTAGGCGGGTAGCTAGGCTGGGCGCTGGAAGGGGCCAGCACCATGGCGTTTTATTAGGGATCCCAATTCGTTGGAAACTCCTCCGACGAGACGTAGGAGTTCCCTAACGAAAGGGAACGTCTCGGTTACGTATGGTAACCCTCGTTCCCTGAGTAGGGAACGGAGACGTCTCGTCCCGTCGCCATGCTTGCTGTACCCTCGCGGAGGACTGGACTCCGTTCGGCTCCTCAGCGTAAAGCAAATGTGTATGCAATCGCTTCCGCTTTATACCCGCAAGGATAGGCGGGACGCGGAATGCAGATCCTGCATGCCAATATTCATTGGCTCGTTTTAATTCACTCGAAGGCAATTGGTCTCCCTAGCGTGATCCCAATTCGTTGGAAACTCCTCCGACGAGACGTCTCCGTTCCCTACTCAGGGAACGAGGGTTACCATACGTAACCGAGACGTTTTCCTCTGCGTCTCAGCATAAGGACAGAGAAACTGGCTCCTATAATACATTGCTAATGTTAGCATACGTCCATGTGAGCTTACGTTACGTTACTTTGCACGAACATGCATAACTTTGTTCGACTGTCATGAAAATATGAAATGTCCATTGACATCAAGTACAAGTTAGCCAAGCATAGATGAATCTTACCTGTCCAGGAGAAAATTAGCAACGTTGGCTTCTGTGTTCAAATTCTTCTCCGTTTTCAGCCGTCTCCATCTTTCAAAAGCATCTCCAATGCAAATTCTGGTTTTATTTCTGACCTTGTCACGACGAATTTCTGAATCATAACGAGGTCTTTTTGATTTAGTAACGTTAGACATCTTTATCCGACTACAGTTAGGGTAGATTAGAGCAAAGCTGGCAACCCGGATCCCGAAACACTACTGACTTCGTGATTGGTGGATAGGTGGAGGGTGGCGCATCAGACCAAAACACAACATGACAACATCAACATCAGTTGAGGGCTGCAAGTTCACTTTTTAAATGACAATATCCTAGCCATACTACTGTTGTCAGTGGTATAAGTATTTGAAATGAACATGATTTCTTAATGTCTAGTGACATATCAGGGCCTTTTTATGATTAATTGAAATACATTTCTTACATACAGCTCCTTTAATATTGACTTTTGATTCAAAATAAAATAGTATTTAAAAGTGTGGAAAACCATTCCTTTAAATAACTTGAAGCCTTTTTACATAAATCTTTTTGAATTTGGTCACGCAGTAAACATTCTAGGACCTTAAAAAATGAACCATTCTAGCACCTCAAAAACGATATTGAAAAGAGAACAGTCAGCCGAACATGTGTACAGACAAAGCACACAGTGCCTGCAGTGTAATGCCGGCCTCTGATTCATTCCACTACAGCTGTAGAGCACCTGAGCCTCTGTCCACCCACCTACACACTAACACACAAGCTTGCACACACACACACACACACACTACGCCACATACAGGTGAGTTGTGCTTAGCATTGCAGCTAGTGCAAGTGTCTTTTAGGTATGTAAAGTACATCTAAATTTAAAAGAAAGATGGTATATGTGTGTGTATGTGTGCGCAAGAGTATGCGTCTGTGTGAGTCTTTGTGCGTATTCATGCTACAGGCAGGCACGATTGCTCCTCATGAACTACTTCACAAATGAGAACATCTCTGTTGCCTAGCAATGCTGACCAAACAGCAGCTTTAGAGAGCAGAGTCAAGTGCTCTAAACCCTAAACCCACACACTCTCTCTCTCTCTCTCTCTCTCTCTCTCTCTCTCTCTCTCTCTCTCTCCCTCCCCCCAGAGTTCATTCAGTATGTATAAACAGACTCATGTTTAAAAGTTGGGGACGACAAGTAAACTCTAACAGTATAAAGTGACATAATGCCGTGACTAATATGAGCTGCGTGTGATGGGAAACAGCTTTTATTCTATTCACCGTTTCTCTGACTGCGTCACCATGCTATTAATATGTACACTTTAATCAGTAAGGCTACTGATTACTATTTATAGTTATTTTATTAATTGTTTAAAATTCTTTTGTATATATTCGATCAAAAATACAGTAAAAACAGTCAATATTTTTATTTTATAAAATTATATATAAATGGGTAAAACTTTACAATAGAGTTTAATTTACAATAAGGTTAAAAACTTTACAATAAGGTTTAATTTGTTAACATTAGTTTACCACATTAATTAACATACGAATAACTATTTTGTATTATGTTGTAACTTCTTCATTTTCACTTCTGGTCAATTTAATGCATCATATATATATATTTACAGAGGTCGAAAGTGGGCCGGTACCGCCACTTCTGTATTTGATTATTTAGCATACCTTCACTTTTTCTTGCGTACCGGCACTTCTCACAGGTTGCCTGTACTTTAATATTTATTAAGTGTGTGGCAGTACCATTGTACAGTTATGGTAGTGTCATGGTGTTGATATCATCAGGCTGTATACATGGTACAGTATTTACATGGTAGTCCAAAGTAGTTGGTAATACCAATGTACAACGTTTTTTGAGGAGTCATTTATTTATTTCAGATTTAAAATCAGCACTATTTACATGATAATTGAGCAGATTGCTTTACATTGTAGTTTGTAACCATTCAGATATGCTCCCATGGGGGTTATGTTTCATGTAATGATGTAAGGGGTCATTTGATTGTCCTTGTGGTCTCATTGAGCAGCAGGTTTTCACAGTAACGTCAGCTTGTTGGTCTTAATTCACAGCCCATTCCCGCATCTGTCTACATTTGAAACCTAACCACCCACAATGTTGGGTGTAACCGCTGAGATATGAGAACCCCTCCTTAACACAGCGGTTTTCAACTTCTGCAGTGGTTCTCCTCACACGTCACTCAACAGATCACAGAGGATGTGCTGGTGTAAAATGATAATTCACTGCAATAGATGTACTGTAGCCCTTCTAGATAGGCTTGCTAAGTTAACATCACCATTATTACTGCAACTTGGGATTTTTCTAAACCCTTAATCCTACATTTTAAACTTAGTTAATAGTCCTGTACTGTGCTATAGAAAATGAATGATACCTCAAATTGTATGGCTTGTTGAGTAGAGGTGTGCGGTCACTTTCTATTCAATTAGTTAGTGCAATTAGTTTATAATTAAAGGTATTGTAGGACTTTTTTCCACATTTGTTTAAACTTTCTATATATATCAATGCATAATTAAAATGTAAGTACTCTGATAAAAAGAGTATAAAAATCGAGTGACTCTAGACCGTTTAATCTGCACTAAACACAGCTCATTATTTACATTCGGGACGAAACAAAGGATTGGCTTAGGCGACTGTCACTCTTTCGCAACCATGGCAACCACCCTTTTGCCACACAGGACCTGCCCACTTGCGCGTACCCGTTTGATTTGAGTAATTCAAGAGGCACGGAACCTAGGAATAGCAAAACAATGGCAGAGAAAGACCAATCAAAATGAAAACTCG
This sequence comes from Tiaroga cobitis, assembly GCA_030578255.1. Lineage (NCBI taxonomy): Eukaryota > Metazoa > Chordata > Actinopteri > Cypriniformes > Leuciscidae > Tiaroga > Tiaroga cobitis. The sequence goes on along the minus strand of CM060591.1, from coordinate 8,940,555 downwards.
ACGCAGGTCCTCTTGTCCAAGAAGTGCTCCTTGCCCTCCACTTCGACCACCCCGTCCTAGGCCTCTACTTCCTCGGACCCTAGTTGCACGGCCTCTTGCACGACCTCCTCTGCTTCGCCCTTCGACCCCGGATCTGTCCTCAAGCTGACGATGCGGTACTTGTCTCTGGAGTGTAGTCCTCATCAAAGTCAACAATGCTTTCATCATGGAAACTCTTACATGCAGAACACCGTATATGTTATGAATCTTACACGAAATTCATCTTCATCACAGTGTAAATGATGGCAATGGAAAAACGTGTATCATGCAACCTGTTTTTAGCTTTGCCTTATAGATAACTAGCTCGTTAGCGAATCAATAAATATATATTTTAAACTTTACCAATATCAATATGCTAGCTTGATAGTGAGTACTAAAATACATCTTATTTGTTTATCTTCATAATGATAAAGTTATATTTTTTTTAGTGCTGGGCAACGATTAAAAATTTTAATCGCGATTAATCGCATGATTTTCTTGCGATTAATCGCGATTAATCGCATTGTTACGCGCAAACTTTAATAATGAATTCTAAAGTAGTGTATTACTCACTTTTGATTTAAATGTACTGCTTTATACACAAAAGTGTAATAACATGTGGTTTGCAAAAACTTTAAACAAATAAGGTGATTTATTCCAGCAGTATTCCCTTTACACAGCAATAAAATATTTATTGTAAATCTCAACTTAAACATTAATGTAATCAAATAAAATATTAAAACAAAGCTATTTGCCACTGCCAGGGCATTACCTTTTATCTAGCTTGTTAAAACGAGTCCAGTTTTCTTGGTTTTTTTTCTTAACAGGTATCAACAGGTGTCTTTTAGCAGCAGAAACAGTCTATGTAGTCAGAAGTCATGAGATATAAGTCGACCAACGTTACTTCTCTGATAGTAGCTTAGGTTTGGTCATGCCATGGTTTCCCACGTACACTAAGATTGCATTAAACAGAGGTAAAGCCCAATTTATACTTCTACGTCGAACTAACGTCGTACCCTGACGTGCACGTCTCCAAAAATGTAACAACGCGTCAATTCTACGCGTACCGCAAGCGCTGTGATTGCTAGAACCGCTCCACGGGTTTCACATGCTCCCTCTGCATGTATAATTGCGCGTCAACGCGGACAACGACGCAGAAGTAAAACCAACCAACGCGTAGTGTATAGCGTAAGTCCGACACAGAAGTATAAATCAGCCTTTTAGATTGAGGTGAATTGGTCAAGCACAAGGTGCAGCGACAAGCGGGTGCGTTCTGTGAAACCGTTGCGGTCATGCTCGCCTCACGCGCTCGCCTCACGCACGCGCCCGCGCCCACCCGTTGCCGAAGTTGAATTGTCTAAAAGGACTTTGATTGTCTATAACTTTTTGTACACGACGCGCAGTACAAATCATTGGAAGAGAGACTGATCCTCGGCTCGCTGTTTGTGAGTTTCCAATATTTAAATAGTTATCAGGACATCAACAGAAGGGAATTCACATTGCACAGCATCCCCGCTAAACTACACGCAGGCACATCAGGTAAAGTTATGTATAATTTTAATTTAAGTTAAAAAGACCAGCGGCGTAGCGCACAGAAGCCGTTGCCGTGGTTACTATCTATAGAGCGCCTGTCATTCACTCGCGGAGCGCTGCTCTCCCTTTCTGTTCACCTGAGAGAACCTGCCAAAGCCCCTCCACTGCTGGTTTGGGGTTATTTGCTGGCTGACCAACATCCCACCCCTCCTGTGATCCATGGTTTGACTGTAGGCCTATGTCCTATTCAGAGCCAGTGTGCAACGGACTTTCAAAAAAAAAAAAAAAAAAAAAAAAACTGCGTTAACGTGCGATAAAAAAATTGTCGGCATTAATTAATAAATGCGTTAACGCGATAATAACGCGTTAACTTGCCCAGCCCTCATTTTTTTATTACATGTGATTCTGACATGATGTCACTACATGCACTGCGCTCCTTCCACTGATCTATATAATATCATTCTATATAGATTAGTGCCTCCTTCCTCTCCGCTTGTCTCAGGTACATAATGCGTCTTCAGCTCAGCGGTCGGAGTCGCGCGTTCATGTGTTTTGGAGGCGTGGCTTTGGAAGGATTCCAGAAGGGAGGGGGTGGAGTGAATGGAAATAATGAGCTGTCTTTAAAACAGTCGTGAGAGGTCTACAGACACTCGATTTTTATACTTTCTTTTTCATAGTACTTACATTTTAATTATGCATTGATATATACAGAAAGATTAAACAAATTTGGAAAAAAGTTTTTTTTATAAAAATCCTACCTACAATAGGCCTACCTTTTTTATATTTTTAAAGGTTTCTGAAAAAAGTCTCGTATGTTCACCAAGGCTGCATTTATTTTTTCAGTAAAAACAGTAATATTGTGAAATATTATTACAATTTAAAATGCTGTAACTGCTTTCTATACTAATATATTTTCAAATGTAATTTATTCCTGTGATGCAAAGCTGAATTTTCAGAAACCATTACTCCAGTCTTCAGTGTCACAGAAATCACAATATGCTGATTATATCACAATATTACTGTTTTTAATGCATTTTGTGATAAAAAAAAGAAAACCTTAGCAACTGCATAGCAACTTTACATGGTCATACGTCTCTTTTTCTTCAGAAAATATAAAAAACTATTTTTCCTTTGATTCTCTGACCATTGAAGTGTCTCTATTAATCTCCATACTAGTATAAAAAAATCCTAAAGATAAAAAGCAATAATCAAAATTCTTTAATGGTTAAAGTACTGTAGTATATATCGTGAGTGTCCATTTATAGTTTATACTGGCATAACCTTGTGGAGTTTAAAAATGTCCTGTATTACAGGTGCCAGTCACCCAGATGATTTATGTGAAAGTGCTTGAAAAACATTCTCATGAGCTACATTTGCCTGTTTCACATGCACCTCAAAGTTTCATGTATCCTTTCTTTATGCATAGATAACAATGCACCTCTTTTTCTCTCTTTTATTTCCCCTAGGTTTGTTTGGCATATGCATATGAGACTAAGGACGCTCTATGTTTAGTGTTGACTATAATGAATGGCGGTGACTTGAAGTTTCATATCTATAACATGGGAAACTCTGGTTTTGATGAACAGCGTGCCATCTTTTATGCAGCAGAGATCTGCTGTGGCTTAGAGGACCTGCATCGAGAGAGGATCGTCTACAGGTGTGTTTAGTTTTCTCAACGCTCACATTCTAACATATTTACATCCGTTTTGCAAAATTCTGCAGATTTTTCACAAATTTTCCAGCATATACATGATAAAGTCCACAGATTCTGACTAGTAATAACTTTTTGGGACTTTTTTCCTAGTGTTTTGCATGATAAATATAGCAAATTCTGAATGGTCAGGCATAGAAATGTTAGGCTGCGAGATTTGAATATATTGTGATTATTTAAAAAAAAAAAAAAAAAAGTAAGGCTTTAATTTCCATCAATATTGGCAGGCAACATTTTCTATGCAAAATATATAAACAAATTTCTTCTTTTTTTATGCCTTTTATTAAAAGCAGGCAGATTGAGGAGACAGTTCATATGGAATTACCTGGTCAGTGCTAGAAATAGAGCAGGATTATTATGCAAGCTTTCTGTCAAGTTACTTGGTCAATAGCATCCGGATTTAAACCATGTATTAGCTGGCTAGATTATTAAACATAAGGCTACCGCTTCCCATATTCACTGCTGTTCAAAAGTTTGAGGTCAGTACAATTTTTTTCAGAAGAAATTAGCATTTTTATTCAGCAAGGACACATTAAATTTATCAAAAGTGACAGTAAAAACATTATAATGTTCGTTACGATGCTGTAAATGCTGTTCTTTTGAACTTTATATTTATGAAAGAATCCTGATAAAAAATATATCATGGTTTCCAGAACACATTAAAGGGATAGTTCATCCAAAAATGAAAATTAGCTCATGATTTACTCACCCTGAAGCCATCCTAGGTGTATATGACATTTTTCTTTCAGACGAATACAATCGGAGTTATATTAAAAAATGTCCTGGCTCTTCCAAGCTTCATAATGGTAGTGAATGGTGCTCCTCACGGCTCTGGCGGCATAATAAAGGCCTTCTGAAGTGAAGCGATGCGTTCGTGTAAGAAAAATATAAATTTTTAAAACTTTTTCGGCTAAAATAACTAGCTTCCGGCAGACGGCCTATGCAAGTTGACTTACGGCAAAACAGGAACACTTGACGATGTATGACGTAGGATGTAGGAGTAGCATAATCTTTGACGCCTCTCGCGGTTCAAACAAACAGGGCTTTGGAACCGCGTTCGTCATTACGTTGTGCGTCAAGTTCAAGGGTTAGTTTTTCGCCATAAATCGATGCGTACGGGTGTCTGCCGGAATCTAGTTATTTTAGTCGATAAAGTCGATAAACACGAACGCATCGCTTCACTTCAGAAGGCCTTTATTATCCCGCCAGAGCACTGTGGAGCACTTTTTTATCATGGATGGATGCGCTTTGATGGACTTCCAAAAAGCTTTATGAAGCTTGGAAGAGACAGGACATTTTTTAATATAACTCTGGTTTCTTGAGCAGCAAATCAGCATATTGATATCTGAAGGATCATGTGACACTAAAGACTGGTGTAATGATGCTGAAAATTCAGCTTTGCCATCACAGGAATAAATTACATTTTTAAAAAAATATTACAATTGAAAACCTTTTTTTTTTTATTGTAATAATTATATAGTAAATATTACTATATTTTCTATTAAATAAATGCAGTCTTGGTGAGCATAAGAGACTCGTTTCAGTAATATCTTACTGACCCCAAACTTTTGAATGGTAGTGTAAACAATAACAAAAAGGTTAACTAATAACTATAGTTATTAGAATTCTGCTTTTTAAAATAAATTTTTTTCTCTATTTTTCCAGAGACTTGAAACCTGAGAATATTCTCCTAGATGACCGTGGTAAGCCATTTTTATATTTACCACTGCGTATTAAAGGGGTCCTATTATGCTTTTCCACTTTTTTAACTTTAGTTAGTATGTAATGTTGCTGTTTGAGCATTAAAAAGATCTGCAAGGTTACAAAGCTCAAAGTCCACTCCAAAGGGAGATATTTTATTTAACAGAATCCACTTGCCAAGAAGTACAACGAATGGCTACAACACTATTTTTCCGGATCTTATGAAGTCACAATGTTCCTCATTTAAATAATATACGCCCATGGAAAACGCAAAAAAGGGGACGAGGCCTGCATTAGAGAAGAAAGTGCTGTTGCTATGTCAAAGAGATTGTAAAATCTGTGCTCGCAAAGTCTGGACATGAAATCCGTTCTGCACAGTCCTCTTGATCGTTAACATTGTCAGGGTCTGAATCGGGCTCGAATTGGTTTGACATTGACGCCATCATTAATATTTACACTAGAGAAGAACTCGCCGTTGTGTAGGGGCGGGACATTTGATCTCGAGTGTTCGAGCCAGACTGGAGATAGAGGTGCTGTAATAATGTAAAATATGTGAAAAATAATGTGTTTTTGAACAATCAAGCATGAAAACATATTCTAGTAATACCTCATGAACTAAATTAAGACTTCGTAAAAGGCCATAATAGGACCCCTTTAAGGTCTGTTTTTGTTATGTTTTTTTCTCCTGTTTATCTTATTCATGCATATCTACCCTTGAGGGTGGTCTCTTTAGACATTTGCCACCCAGAACACCCTAGCAACCACATAGCAATGTCTTGCCATTCTACCAGAACACTCTTGCATTGTGGTGACGCATTTTACACAAACAAACACTACTCTAGTAAAAATTTACTTTTTCTTGTTAAGCTTCTTTCATTAGAGTATTTACCTCTAATGTCATGTTTGGGCATGATAGGAATGAAAAAACTGCAGGACCTATTAAGGCTCAATTTGAAGTGGAATTTTTGCTTTGCAGAACTTTGAGCAACATTACACACTAAAGAAAGTTGAAAAATGTAAAATAGTATAATAGGTAATCTTTATGAGATGCTGTTCTTCAGGGCACATCCGTATTTCTGACCTGGGACTGGCCGTCCAAATTCCAGAGGCTGAGACGATACGAGGGCGTGTTGGCACGGTGGGATACATGGGTAAGAGCCAAGCACATTCTGGATCTCCTCAGCGGTTCTTGTCATAGAGTGTTTGACCTCATTCTTCTCCGTATGTGTTTTTAGCACCAGAGGTCATTCAGAATGAGAGCTACACCTTCTGTCCCGACTGGTGGGGTTTGGGATGCCTAATATACGAAATGATTCAGGGTCAGTCTCCTTTCCGTCGCCGCAAAGAGCGAGTGAAGAGAGAGGAGGTGGACCGTCGTGTATGTGAGGACCAGGAAGAATACACTGAAAAGTTCGCTGAAGAAGCTAAAGACATTTGCCGACAGGTGAACACTTAATGCTCTTTAGGTTTTTTTGGTGATGTTGCTGAGTTAAATTCATATTAGAATGATCATAGTCATGAGATGGGAACAAACGAACAAAGCCACTGTAAGTTGGGAGCGTGTCAACTAAACTATTGTCAACATAAATTGATTTTGGGGTCAATGACATAATGATCATAATTTGTACGAATGTATTAGTTTATAGAAATATTCATAAAAATGCAATGCACAAATGCATCTCTTCTGATTAACATGTTTTTAATTTATTTCTGTGTTCAAATTTATTTATATATTTTTTGTATTCATATTTTTGTATTATTTTCATATTACTTTATTTATTAATTTATTATTTATTTATCTATCAGTAAAAATAAGTAGTTATGTTAAAATATATTATTAGTAATTTTTTTACTTTTTTGAAAATAATGATTAAGACGTGTACGTTCACATGTATTACAAGGTGCAAGGGAAATGTTGTTTTTCTTTACTACGGTACACCACATCAGTGTAATTTTAGTATTATTTATATACTATTATAGTGTTTATTATGAATTGGTTTTTATATTTCAGTTTTTATTTTAGTTTAGGTGATGTTCTTTTGTCATTTTTTATTTTTTAATATATCTATATAGCTCATTTATCATTTATTTTTATTTCAGGTTTAATAATTTTAGTACGTCAACTTATTTTATTTCAGTTAGTTGCCAAGTTAGATTTTTTTTCCATCTAATATTTTTATTTTTATTCTATTTCATCTTTTTTTCAATTAACAAGTTTTAGTTAACGAAAACAACACTGCACCACAATACATTTTACAGTCATTAAAGGGATACTCCACTTTTTTTGGAAATAGGCTCATTTTACAACTCCCCCAGAGTTAAACTGTTGAGTTTTACCGTTTTTGAATCCATTCAGCCAATCTCCGGTTCTGGCGGTACCACTTTTAGCATAGCTTAGCATACATCATTGAAGTGGACAAGACCATTAGCATTTCTCAAAAAAAATGACCAAAGAGTTTCGAGATTTTTCCTATTTAAAACTTGACTCTTCTGTTGTTACATCGTGCACTAAGACCGACGGAAAATGTAAAGATGCGATTTTGTAGGCTGATATGGCTTTTTTTTTTTTAGAAATGCTAATGGTCTTGTCCACTTCAATGATGTATGCTAAGCTATGCTAAAAGTGGTACCCCCAGAACCGGAGATTGGCTGAATGGATTCAAAAACGGTAAAACTCAACAGTTTAACTCTGGGGGAGTTGTAAAATGAGCCTATTTCCAAAAAAAGTTGAGTATCCCTTTAAAGTTAAACTTTAATCAAAAACTATATAACATTTTTTAGAAAGCAACATGAGTACTAGAGCTGCACAATTAATCGTTAAAAGATCACGATCTCCATTCAAACTCCCACGTGATCTCACTCCTAAATGACAACGGTTAGCCTGTGTCTATCAAACCTTTGACAAAATCATACCAGAACATTCATCCAGAACTACATCCAGAGAGAGCAGATGTCGTGTATGAAACCGCTTCACAAACAGTCTTTTCAGCCACACAGTATCGCTATTTCTGTGCTCCAAATATTCATATATCACAAAACAACTGGGATAAAAGTTTACAGTTCGGTTTTGGATATAAACACTGATGTCTACGGTAGCGATCAAAATAAAGCAAATCACATTTTTAAAGTAAGATGGCGCTTCAAATAACGATTGTATCGATTACATCATTATTCCAGTAGGTGGCGACAAGTGACTGTTAAAAAATGTATTTGTCATTAAAGGGTTAGTTCACCCAAAAATGAAAATTCTGTCAGTAATTACTCACCCTTATGTTGTTCCAACCCCGTAAGACTTTCGTTCATCTTCGGAACACAAATTAAGATATTTTTGATTAAAAAATTTTGGGGTGAACTATCCCTTTAAATCATTCATTCAAACCGATTATTTTAAATAATTAATTCAGATTCATTAAACATTTTAAATAGACTACAGCAATTATAATTTTGCCAGAACCTCTAGTACATTACATGTTATTTTGTTTTAGTTGTCTGTTCAGAATCGTAGGAGAATCGTGATCTTTGAGTACTAAGTGTAGGTGTACAAAAACTTGTGTCCTTTTCTTTATCATGGACATGTTTATTAGTCAGAAATAGGAATGTCAGAATGTTGGCTATAATATGTAAGATTTTTTACATGGAAAAGAGTTCATGCGTAGTAGTGGAGGAGTGAGTGTTGTTTAGTCCTCTCTCACGGTGTCATGGAAGACTGTGACCTCAAGGTCAGTTTTACTTCCACTGGGATTTCTCCTCTTCTGTGTCAGCCTTACTTCTTTCCCTCCCTGACTCAGTTCCTGTTTCTGACAGCACTTTCCCTCTATTTTCCTGGGCTCCACAGTTGTTATGTAAAGATCCAAAGGAGCGGTTGGGGTGTCGAGGTAATGGAGGGGCCGAAGTCAAACTGCATCCCATTTTCCGCAACATCAATTTCAAGCGATTGGAAGCCAACATGCTAGACCCACCGTTCTGTCCTGATGTGAGTTATTGATTGGCTGTTTTTATGTTTTTATCTGCTTGACTCTTGAGCACCTATTAGACTAAACATATAGGATTTCCAGGTGAATGTTTGTCAAATCTGCATTTTTTTTTTTAGCCACGTGCGGTGTACTGCAAGGATGTTCTGGACATAGAGCAGTTTTCTACAGTCAAAGGTGTAAATCTGGACCCTACAGATGATGACTTCTACCACAAGTTTGTAACAGGAAGTGTCTCCATCCCATGGCAAAATGAGGTACAGCACTCTGGTCACTTATGAACAGTAACATGTCCATACATTACTATTCAAACGTTTGTTTCATTTTTTATGCTCACCAAAGCTGCATTTATTTCATAAAAAAAAAAAAAAAGTAACTTGGCGAAATTAAATGATCTATTTTAATATATTTAATGTAATTTATTCCTGTGATGGCAAAACGGAATTTTCAGAATCATTACTACAGTCTTCAGTGTTACATGATCCTTCAGAAATAATTTTCTAAAATGCTGATTTGGTGCTCAAGAAACATTTCTTATTGTTATCAATGTTGAAAACAGTCGTGCTACTTCATATTTTTGTGGAATCCATGATAAAAAAAAAATTCCAGGATTCTTTGATGAATAGAAAGTTCAAAAGAACAGCATTTATATAAAATAAAAAAATCTTGTAAGATTCTAAATGTCTTTGCTGTCATTTAAAATATAATATATATTTTATACACTCTTGCAGTATGTAGTTAATTGTGTAATTTTTTTTCAAATTGTGTCATTTTTTTCATGTCTTCATAGGATATTTAGGCGAAACATCTGAGATAAAGTTAAATGAGACAACTCCATTGAGTTAAAAAAGTAACTTCTGAGGAAAAAAATTTCCTTCTAGAAATTCACGGTAGACAATTATTGAAAATCCTAGATGGAAATGTGGCCAGGATTTGAAATAGAGGACTGGCGTGGAACGTTTTAAGTGTGTACAGTAGTACACGTGTGTGTGTGTGTCCATATTTCAGATGATTGAGATGGAGTGCTTTAAGGAGATTAATGTGTTCGAGATGGATGGTGCACTGTGTTCTGATCTGGATGTAAACAGGCCAAATCCACCGCCCAAGCGAGGATTCTTCTACCGGTTATTCCGACGAGAGGCAAGTTCTAGCGTGCCGCCCGCTGTGGTCAGAGGGGGTGGGGCTTGAGGTATTTTCTGGCTCTTTCCAAACAGAATTTCCCACCTTCATCTTTAGTTTTTTTTGCCAAAACATTTTTGTTTGCCATTTATGATCTTGAATGGTAAAACCATCTCTGCATGGCCAGACTTCTCATTTCTATCTCTATGTTCATACTACAGGGCTGAACGTGTTTATTTTGGTTTACATATATATACACTCACCTAAAGGATTATTAGGAACACCTGTTCAATTTCTCATTAATCTAATCAATCAATCACATGGCAGTTGCTTCAATGCATTTAGGGGTGTGGTCCTGGTCAAGACAATCTCCTGAACTCCAAACTGAATGGCAGAATGGGAAAGAAAGGTGATTTAAGCAATTTTGAGCGTGGCATGGTTGTTGGTGCCAGATGGTATTTCACAATCTGCTCAGTTACTGGGATTTTCACGCACAACCCAGGGTTTCTAGGGTTTACAAAGAATGGTGTGAAAAGGGGAAAACATCCAGTATGCGGCAGTCCTGTGGGTGAAAATGCCTTGTTGATGCTAGAGGTCAGAGGAGAATGGGCCGACTGATTCAAGCTGATAGAAGAGCAACTTTGACTGAAATAACCACTCGTTACAACCGAGGTATGCAGCAAAGCATTTGTAAAGCCACAACACGCACCACCTTGAGGCGGATGGGCTACAACAGCAGAAGACCCCACCGGGTACCACTCATCTCCACTACAAATAGGAAAAAGAGGCTGCAATTTGCAAGAGCTCACCAAAATTGGACAGTTGAAGACTGGAAAAATGTTGCCTGGTCTGATGAGTCTCGATTTCTGTTGAGACATTCAGATGGTAGAGTCAGAATTTGGTGTAAACAGAATGAGAACATGGATCCATCATGCCTTGTTACCACTGTGCAGGCCGGTGGTGGTGGTGTAATGGTGTGGGGGATGTTTTCTTGGCACACTTTAGGCCCCTTAGTGCCAATTGGGCATCGTTTAAATGCCACAGCCTACCTGAGCATTGTTTCTGCCATGTCCATCCCTTTATGGCCACCATGTACCCATCCTCTGATGGCTACTTCAAGCAGGATAATGCACCATGTCACAAAGCTTGAATCATTTCAAATTGGTTTCTTGAACATGCCAATGAGTTCACTGTACTAAAATGGCCCCCACAGTCACCAGATCTCAACCCAATAGAGCATCTTTGGGATGTGGTGGAACGGGAGCTTCGCGCCCTGGATGTGCATCCCACAAATCTCCATCAACTGCAAGATGCTATCCTATCAATATGGGCCAACATTTCTAAAGAATGCTTTCAGCACCTTGTTGAATCAATGCCACGTAGAATTAAGGCAGTTCTGAAGGCGAAAGGGGGTCAAACACAGTAGTAGTATGGTGTTCCTAATAATCCTTTAGGTGAGTGTATATACATTATATTATATATATATATTGATTTCATGTTGACTTTAAGCCCTGCAATATGAAAATCCAGACTATCTGTGTGTGTTTACTCTGACTAACTCTAACCGGAGTAATGCAAACCTCAAAGCTGATTAGTAAATGGCTAGACATTTGAATTTATGTGATTTACCACTTATTGCAGAGTTTTGTTGGTTAAATGACAGCTGATTCCAGTTCAAACTTTTAACTGTGTAGTGTTTGCTCTGAGGTGAAAAAAACTATCATTATCTCCAATAATAAAATGTATCAGAAAATTTGTGGTCTTCTAAAATACATTTAACAAAAAGTTAAAATACAAAGTAAGAGATGTTATGACATGATTACACACTCAATGCAAATGACAAACTAATGAAAACTGAAAGCAATCTAGTGATTAAAACTGCGCTTTTTGCATTAGATGGCAAGACATTTCTAAAGTGATTCAAAATTGGTCTGAAATTAAAATTCACAATGAAGAGAAATTACATAATAAGGTTGATATAAGATTAACGTATTGATTCTTGGTTAATTTGGGCATTATGTTGCTAAATTTATTCAAAAATTCTTCAAAAGTGGCCAAGAATGATATATTATGCAAGTAATCACATGTAAAAAGTAATTTATCAGTACATGTAGGTTGTGTTGTTAAATTATTTAAATAAAAACTATATTGCGTCCGCCAAAAATGAATTTTTGGTTCATCATTATGTTTAGCTTTATTATGTCAGTCACTTTGCAGATGATCACATTTCATACATCATATTGTTGTGGGTTTGTGTTCAAACCTTTTTTGACTGTGACCTCAGCTTTATACATCAGAAACACTAAAAACACTAAACACTAATGTTTGTCTTCACTGCATTTGATATATTGTCACTGTGTTCTTCATCATTTACAGGTTTGTTTTAGGAGTGCTAGCAATGAGGAGGAGGAGCCATCTTGACTTAAAACCACTCCCACTTCCCATCAGCTGCCAATCAGAATGCTAAACGTATGAATGTTCAACTGTATTTATGAACTGTATTAAACTGTATCATAATTAAAGAAAAGGGTATGAGTTTAAAGAATTTTGTACATTTGTACTTGAATTATGTGTAGATGTATATTTTCACTAAAGGTTGTATTGTACAAAAAGCCATAGAAATACCACTTGAATGCATATATAATGTTTTTATTGTTATTATTTTTCATCTGTACTGAATATGAAATGTGTATTTCTTTTTAAGCACAATTTAAACACACTTTTATTTTTCAATGCTAACATCCTGTTAGCACAGCCTTTGTTTGTATGTTAGATGGATGAACAGATTTGGTGCACTTGTTTTGCACAGTGGGGTAAGATAAACCAAGATAAAAGAGCAGTACAAATGATCTATTCATCATATCATTTCTAGTGGTCAACAAAATGGGGGGTTTCTGATTGCCAATCTAGAAAGCATGGTGGCTGACGGTCAAATGCAGATGTATACGTATGGGGTCCAAAAGTCCGAGAACACCAAGTAAAATGCTTACATATTTCTAATTCAATTCAACTTTTTAATTCCAAATGATCATCTTAAGGGGCTATATGTAGAAATCAGAAACCTTTGTTATTAGCGACACCGGTGGCCGTTGAGTGAACTGCAGCCAGCAACTTATTGCCCGCACACGTAACGTAGGCTACACAAGACTGAACGAGATTGAAGTCCCTGATATACTCGCGGAGTTCTTTTTCGTTCTTGGCTTAGAAATAAAAAAAAGTTGGAAATGCCTTTGCAGTGATATTCTTTTAACGAACATCCCGACGCCGTCCATACTGCTGAGAGCAACGTTTAGATGAATATGTAAATAGTCTATGTGCTGCGCACTTTTAACTCAATAACAAACTAATAAACACAACAAAAATGACAGAGAAAACAGCAGTTGAGAAAGCATCGGTTCATAGCGATGTGGATATGTTTGCACAAGCTCTGCAATTCACCCGCATCACGTCAACAGATTTTTAAATAGCATTCACCTCATGTCTCATTCTGAAGAGAGGCTCTCGGGAACCTGCGGAAACTTCCCATCCTTTCCATTTTGCCGGCAAAAACGCCCCGAGTCCTTCACATAAAAATCTACAAAAAGTCTACAGGCTTTTTTAGACAACTTACAAAGTCGGGGAAGGTCTCGTTTTTAAGTTGTTCATACATTGTCAATAAAAAAAGCGATTAATACATCAAAGTTTTTACATATAGCCCATTTTACATTTGAGTAAAAGTTGAATTAAAAAAAAACCAACAACCTGAAAATCAAAATGTCTAGTTTTTGGTTTGTCTTTTTTTAATTTAATGAGAGAAGCACTCAAGCTGCATGAACTCCACATGTTTGTGTAAAACCTGATGATTTTAGAATGACGAGTCTCTTATGCTTCAACAAGATATTTCATATTAGTTTTATGTAATAACTTTTCTTTGTTTTAAATGTTTGTTTTTTTTTTGGTTTTTTTTTCTAAGCATTGTTTATTTTGTCTCGGACTTTTGAATCCATTGTATATTTATATTTTTAAAATCCATTGACAGACAAATCTGCCAATGGATTTTTACTGACACAAGGAATTATCATTTATGTTCATGATAAACAGTGTGCCAAATAGCTAGTGCCAATAGCCTCAAAATGACCAATTATTGGACGATTAATTAGCCTGATCGTTATAAACATCAGTCAATCACTAGTCATGATAATTCCCCCATGCCATTCATTGAATTCATGCAGATGTTATGAACTGCATGAAACAAGTAATCATTTTGTATCTCTGTGCATCAGGTGATTAATCCCTGTTTTGGCCATGTGCATAAACCAGACATAAACCCACATTTTTTTTTCTTGTTTCTAAACTGCTCTGTGTATGTGAAATACTGTGACCTCCACATAGCTTTCAGATGACAGGGAAACAGTTGGGCATGTTGAGCAATTTTCAACTGAAATGGTTTTTTCAGTGGCAGATAACTGGTGCCGATATCTGGAAAGCAGGGTGGCTGATGCAATGTGGATATATACATAAATGACTTAATGACGGCATATTACACCATATTTACTCAAAATCCACATACGATTGAAAATAGGACATTTTTATTATCATTTAAAAAAGGCTGTTAGAATTTGGACCTGAAACGAGGGAATGATAGTAAGTGGCTGGTACTGATAATCTCAAAATCAGCCAAATATTGACAGATTAATACATTTTGTTGACTGTTTGCGAATCTCCATTCAGTTCAGCTTTCTGCCTCTGTTCTCATTGTTACCTTTAGTGCCATCAGGTGTCTTTACAGTGGTTTTAACCAGGCCGGTGTAAAATACCTAAATAAGCTTCATCTTTAAATTTGCTCAAATGACGGCTCTTGAAAACGAGCTGTTGATTTTGCCTTAGGTGTCATAGGTTCAGTTAATATTCCAAAAGGGAGTATTGATTGATCGGTTACTGATAATCATATAATGTAACTAATGAGTGTGCACTATCAGAACTGTGCAATTTGTTTATCATACACGTGCACATGTCTTTGTTGCTCATTGTTTATTATTTAGTTGAACTTTTTGTGTGCATATGGCATTATCACAATTCAGAGATGGGAATTAGTCACAAATTCATTACACTTAAATATGTACACAATTCTTACTATTTCCCCCCCAAATGTCTTTATATACGACATTGTATTTTGTGTCATTTTTTTTTTATCTTGAAAATATTTTCTCCTTCCCCATCTTAACATGCATAGACAAAATAAACCATCCGTACGTTGATTCCGTCTCTGGCACTGCTCTGATTGTTGGACAATCCCGACTAATTGCGTAAAGTCTTGGGCAGGGCTACAGCATAATTCAGCACTGACAGTAAAGCTCAAACAGGAGCCATTGTTTTACCTTGCACCATTGCCCATATTTGTTTCTCTCTTTATGAGGATCTTTATGGTCCTTTTTGCAAAGCTGTGAACTTAAACTCTTAAACTTCTGTTATTCCCATATGTGTGCATGTTCTACTGTATTCACAAGAGGAAAAGCACTCACTTTAGTTGACAATAAAATTATGAGTTGACATATAGCCATTTAAATGTACTTTTCATTCTCGTGTAAAAACATTATTAAAACATGCAAGTTTGTTTTAACTTGTGAAGATTAGACTGCCTTTCCCCCCATGTGGTCATATCATTGATTACAATATTCTATATATATATAATGATAATAATATTGAAAAATAATTCAATAAGAAATGAACTAAACATTTTGTGGCTGAACCAAACACCAAAACAGGCCCATTTCTGTGTATTTGATGTGTTTGGCACCCTGTTAAGAGTTTAGAGACTATAATGTGTGTCTAAAGAGTTGAATTTTTAGACAGGAGGTTCAAAATGTAAAGACTGAATCTAATTTTCTCACGAACATAACTAGAAACTGTTCAGATTAACACCACTGGTAAAAATGATGAACATGACATGATTTCATCTTAACCTGTTTCTTCTCATTATTATTATTTTTGTTTTGTTTCTCTCTTTTCGGTGGAGAGTAATCCAGTGCAAATGACTGGAAAATCATCAATTTATTCACTGATAACTTTTAACATAAATGCTTATGACATCTGGAATTATTAAATCATACTCTGCCATTTGTATAAAACTTATCGGTCTTGTCCTTTGTATGTGTGATGGTCAGTGTTGGGAAAAGTTACTTTTAAAAGCAATGCGTTACAATATTGCGTTACTCCCTAATAAAGTAACTAATTGCATTACTTAGTTACCTAATTGCATTACTTTTTCTCCACTGGGGTGGGCTTGCTTGTTTGTTTTTTAATAACAAAAAAAATCTATTTTGGCAAATGTAAAGGCCTATTCACCGCAAATGAGAAATGAATAAGCCTCGGGCTGAAGGAAATGCAATTGAACGCCTGTACAGTAGAGATCAATAAATGGGAGGGCAAAGTAACTTGCGTTACATAATTGAAAATGTAACTTGTTTTGTTGTAAATTTAAAAGTAATGTGTTACTTTACTTGTTACCTTAAAAAGTAATCTGATTACATAAATGAAGTTATTTGTAATGCATTACCCCCCAACACTGCTGATGGCTGTGGATCGTTTTTCGAGGACACAGAAACATTAACACACTAACGTTAGTCTTTCTTTGAATTTCTGCAAAGGGCCGTTTCTGATTAACCTTTTCATCCATACTCAAAATGTAGCCTTATCTTAAGGACAACACATGTAATCTTTGAATATTATGTAAGTTCCTGCCTAAATGAAATATTATTTTGGGTTACCTGAAAAAAATATGCAATGAGCAGGTTTTGGAAGATGTGGGATTTATTTGATGTGTAACTCCATATTGCATCAAACATGTGGTTCAAGTATTAAAAGAAAAAGGGAAATTGGGAATTAAATGAAAAAGTCAAAAGTGAAGACGTCATCATGTTAGTCTCAAAGGGTGTTTTTCAACTATAGTTTTTTTTAAATAAATATTTTCTATATTCTCTGAATATATAGTGGCCTCAAAAAGTATTTGGATACTTAAGGCGTCATTAAAAATGTTTGACATTCTTTCAGATAACAAAAAATAAAACAAATTCACCAATTCAACTTAAAAACTTAAGTTCAGTTGCTGCCTTACATTTTTATATAAACAAATTGGATGTCATTTCAACTTAAATTATATTTCCATAAAAAAAAAAAAGAGTTGAATCTCATAACTTTTAAAAAGTTGAAATTGCTTAAATTATTTTTATGATCTTAAGTAATGTAAAAACATATGTTGCCATGACCTAATGATCAATGATCATAATTGTTTTTAAAAGTTAACTTTATTATAAATGGCTAACAAAAATGAAGTTAGCTTTGATTGCACATTTGGTTAGCAGAGAGTTTGATATTTTGTCTCTGATGACATTTTTATGTGACCTTAAGTGTTCAAATATATGTTTTAGGGCCACTGTGTTTTCTGTATTTACATATTTGGAAAAATAACAAAGAGAAGTGTTAAAGTATGCACAGTCAAGAGAAAGGAAACACATTGCATGAAGCAGTATACTGAGTTCTTGGGTTTCGAGAAAAGGCTGGGAGTTTCCCTCATATTTACTGTCCTGGACCGGTTATGCAGGGCCAATGACAGCACAGGTCTTCTGTCCTCTGGAGGTGTGTGTTTGAGAAGAGGAGCGAGACGAGGGTTCATTAGCGCTCTCAAACAGATCCTTCAGTTTCGGATGAAGTTCACCCCACACATCACCCATCTGAGGAATGAAAATGCACAGTTCACACAGTGTAAATAGTGTTGAACTGCTAAAAAAATCAGTTGAAGTAATAGAGTTGTTGTGTTATTGGAAATGTACCTCTTTGTGCCCTTGTAATTGTGAGTGGACAAATGTCCCCAGTATTGAAGTTACAAGGGGCAAATGGGTGAAGACCATCTGGGTTTCTTGATGCAGACACAAAAGGGAGAAATAACTCCTCATCTCCATGGTGATAATCGTGTTTTCCTGCTGTAGGAAGACAGAATTATAGTATTTAGTTCACCTGTCAGTGCTGTGGATTTTTTCTGCAGGTTACATTGTTATGCCACTAGGCAACAAAGTGAATCATTCACTTGTTTCGTTCAAACGATGATTCACTACTGTGTGCTCAACGCTCAGTTGATCCTGCTTTGGCTTTGTTTGATCTTTTTCCACTGGCAGAGCAAAATTGGACAAAGCAATTGGAAGAATTGTGTTTAAAAATGTAAGTTACTCACTATTACCGTCATGTTTGTATAAAACTATTGTATGAAAGCAATATCACAATTTCAGTTAAATTATAAGAAATAATTAGAAAATAAAACACTAACTAAAAAAAGGTTAAATATTTGACTTGTTTGTGCTGAGCGGTCTCTCGATTTTCCATGTTGTAAGTCGCGTGACTAGTGGCGGGTCTGTGTGAGCAATTTCAGAAATATTTTGAGAAATTAATAATCTAATTACAAGTATTTAATTTTTGGAATCTGATTATGTAATCTAGATTACATATAATAATATTACCCAGGACAATATTGCCTTTAATGTAGGAAAACTTCTAAAAAGGCTTCTCAAATAAAAATAAAAATAAAAATAAATAAATAAATAAAAAAGTAGAACGGGACTTGATTTTGTCCATCGCTCAAGGAGTTGTACTTTTTAAAAAAACATATTTATAGCTTGCTTTTTTCCATTCCACTGCCTTTTTTTTTTTTTTTGCAATAAAGCAAAATATGTTGTGTGGGAATCACCCCTAATGAATCTTTTGGACTGATTCGTGAGCCGTTTTGAGTGATACATTCTAAAGATCCAACAAGGACCAAGAACAATTTGCTCACAAGTCAGACATCATTATGGATTGTGAGCAAGTTTTACTGTACCCATATGTGCACATTAATATTTAAAATGGATATTTAATATAGAAATTTCTATTCCATTCTCCATACCAGATTTTATTTTCTCCTTATATTCCCAGGCTATAAATGAGTGAACCCTGCTGAATTACTGTAATGTTTTTCCTGTGAACAATGCAATTTTACTATGGCAATAGGAGACCTGTATACCTCAGTTTGGTTAAGTAGTGTGTATGTTGGTGGTGCAATACTGCATGTGTTACCTGTGTGAGCCGAGACTGCTCAATGTTGCTCTGGTATTTTAAGTGTGTAGCCACAGGCCCGCTGCGCTTTTCAAACGCTCTCTGATGCTCTAATAACACACCGCTGTCATGCCGATCACACAAGTCCTATACACACACACACACGCAAATATATTGACATCGGAATGTCGTTACAGTTGAATTGTTTAAGTGTAAAATGACCATCCTTTCACAGATATTGATTACTTTAATTACTCCCATCTTACACCAGCTGCATATGCCCCTTTAACATCCATACTATTTTGTGGCACAAATTGATATGAAAAGATTTCTACAGAAAGAACTCACTTTATACGACTGCAGCTGTTCGAGGAGAAGGTTCAGTTTCTCCACCACTTCATCCTCTTCTCTGCTGCCCTGGAGTATTAAAAGGGGTTGGAAATATTCTGTTTAATTTCAGTTCAACCAAAGCAAACTGAAGAAACTGTAGCGAGAGTCATAATATTGTGGGTGTATATTACAGTTTTTTTCAATTGTTTACACGCAATTTTGAAAACCGGGTTCTTTTTTTCAAAATGTAATCACAATTATCCAAACACCACACTTAATTGGCATAATTCCTAGATTGTTTGCAAAATGACACACTTCTGTCAAAACATACACACTTCAGTCAAAAGATATACACATATTTGTGAAAATGCTATTAGTTTTCATTTAACCAACACAGTCCTCAATGATCAGACACTATTGCAACCAGTTTCACACTGCTGTGATAAATAAAAAACACACTTGTAAAAAAACTATTTTTAGGAAATAGCATGTGCTAGATTTTTGGCCAGACATTGTTATGTAAGGGATAATTTAGATGAAAAAAAAATTGTGACAAACAAACAACATTCTTCATGATTAGTTTGAGATATAGGGAGAATGTACACAAATAGGCCTACTATAAACTTACCAAGCACTGCACAACACTGATTTCTGCAGACTCATATTTCAAGTATTTATTTACAGTATTTCTTACCATAATCAGTTACAGTAATCAACCAACAATGAAATCAATGAAAAAAATAAAATCTGTAGACAAATAAAAATTACTGCATGAAGTACATACAGTTTGACTCTGAAGAAAAACTACTGTAAAAGCAACAAGAATACTGTAACTCTTCAGTTACTGTATCAACCAGAGATTTGGTTGAACTCTTTGTCCAGCTTCCATCGGTGTCAGTCCATGGTTGATAACATGGTCAATAGTGTTGCACGGATTTCTTGAGTCAAATTTGGTTCCTCGTCTTCTTTGTTCAGGTTATGTCAACTCTACAAGTCCTTCTCTACCTCTTCCTCTACCTAGGCCTCTTCCTCTATCTCCTTCACCTCTTCCTCTACCTAGGCCTCTTCCTCTATCTCCTCCTTCACCTCTTCCTCTACCTCCTTCTCCTCTTCCTCTACCTCCTTCATCTCCTCTTTGAGCTCCCCCTCTTATTCTCACTCTTCTTCTTCTTCTTCTAGCTCCTTCCATTTTCGTTGAAGACAGGTGAACTCACCTGCTGCCTTTTATAGCACACCTGAGTGCTGCGTTTTCAAATTAGCACATGTGTGCTTCCACGCCTGATGGATGTGCATATTCAATTCATTCATTAGTGTGGTCAATGGCAAACCGGGGCTTTGTAATGACAAGGAAGTAACCTCACAATCCTTATCTGTGTCTAAGGTGTGAAAATGTGTGTAGAGTTTTACAAATCACTATGTGTAATGTTTTGCAAAAAGGGTGAAGCTGACAACGTGCTTACAATTGTGCAAATCTAGGCTGGTGTTTTGCTCCTTGGGTGTAAGGTTTTGCTAATAGTGGGAAAGTTTTAATTTTAGTGTATAAGCAATTTAAAAAAACTGTATAATAACACTTTTGTTCAGTGCAGATCAGTGATCTGCGTCATTTTTGTAGTGGTGTTTGTGATCAGAGTAATGCTCAATAATGATCTGTTTAAATACCTGGTGTGCAGCTTTGTCTGCGAGAAGACCAAATTCTCCTGACAGCTCTACGAGTGACTTCCTCTGTGTTTTCCATGCTTTGCTCATTGTAGCGTTCACTGGCAGGTCTGGTGTGTCCGAGCCCAGTTCACTGTTGAAGAATCAAGTGGTAACCTCTGACTTGTCCACACAGATGTCTTACTTATCAGGGTTATTATCGTTAAATAAAACTAAAACCATTAATGACATTTCCGTTACTTTAAAAAAAAACATTAATTGAAATAAAATAAACTGTAAACATTTTAAACTTTTTTAATTACAACTAGTTGCCAGGGCAAAATGACTTATTTTCAGTTGATTTAACTTGAAGTTCTAACTAAAATAAAATAAAAATTAATAAAAACTACATCAAATTACTTTACAAAATGATTTTTTTAAAAGATTAACTATAATATTATATTATAATACAATAATATTATATTAATGATACTAAAATAACATCATAATCATTGAATATTTATCATTCTATAAGTGTTAGAAACCACACCATGCACTTCCACAAAAAATGAAATGATCTAAACAATGATAGAAAAATTTACACTTTTAAAGGTTAAACACTTTTAGATATGAATTAATTAATAATTTAATGTTAACATTGATATCAAGTTGTACAATTGTACAATTTAGCTACATACATTTTTTGATATTTTATGATATTCTTATATTCTATCACTACATTCATTATCTTTATAAACATATCATTATAAACATTATCTTTTAATATTTCTATTGAAATTAGAAAGATGGATGGATGGATAGTGATGAATTGGTTCACCTCAGGTCTTTTCCAAACATAAGCAGATCCGTTGAGTTTTCTCTTGAGCGCTGAGCCATCCGCTCAGCCACATCTCTGAGTTTATTGAAACTGCTGTGGATACTTGCAATGACCTCTCGATTAGCAGCAGCCTGGCTCTGCATGCCCTCGGGTAGGTTCACCTTAAAAATGACAATATTCATTTTGTGTGTTAATTTCCCTTTCAAGAAGTACTGTGGTACACAGTGTTGTTTTGATATATATACCAATGTCCCAGACAGCAACATAGTGTCGGCCCAAATCTGGTACGTACACGTTGAATCCACATATGCCCAGTAGCACCTCATTCATTCCAGTACACGAGATGCAGGGGGCGGAGTTGAATCCAGATCATTTGGACCAGTTGGATCTGGATCCAACTCCTCCCCCTGGATTTTGTGTTCTGCAGTGAGGACATGTGTCAGATCAGATGTGGCCCAGATCGAATTTGAACTGAGGAAACTCTTTACACGACACCGTCTTCAACTAAAAACGTTAAACTTTGTATGCGCTTTGGCCGTTCGTTTATACGACAATCAGTTTTTGGGTGCCTGAAAACACAAACTTTTGAAAATGGGTTTCAAAGTGCAAGTTTTTGAAAACGGTCTCCGTGTAAACAACAAAAACACGAACCTCTGAAAACAATGACGTCATGCCTGGCAGCATAATACAGCATTTTTAGTCGTTTTCGCGGATCCGTGTGAATGGGATCGTTTTGACAATGGCGGAAACCTCTATTTTAAAGCATCGTTGTCGTGCAAACGTAGCCTAGCCTCAGTGCTTAATGTGGAGAGTAATCAAGATACAACAAAACAGTTGTGTAGGATTAATTACCAACAAGGGCACACAGGCAAACCAGAACCGAGAAAACAGAACACAGCCGTTACAATTACTTCTGATGTATTTGCATTAAATACTGTATAGACTATAGAACAATTCTATATAAAACAATAGTGGATTTAACATAAAAATTTAACGTCTAATGTTAAAATGTATGTTTAAATACTTTGGTCACTTCAAGAATAATTTATGCAATTTTATATTATTTATTTGAAAGAATTAAAACTGATTGAGGTTGAAATGGGATTTAGAAAGTAATTAATAAGTAATGCAATACTTTTTACAGAGTAATCTAAATACACTGTTGAAGATGCTAGTTAGTAACTAGCAATTAATTACTGTTTAGAGTAACTTACCCAACACTATACCAATACCATGATTTTTACATAGAATATTTTTATTTCATGTCTTTGTTATTTTTTACCCACCTTGCCATGCAACGCTATTTGGGAGGTCAGAAACTCGTCCCCTGTCTTTTTATATGCATCACGCATCTTGTTTAGAACATCCTGTAACATAAAAAAGGACAAAACCTGATTTTAAACAAAATGTTTGACCAAACTATTCCTCCTGAATAGATGAATTAGTTTTACTGCCATCTGCTGGTTTGCAGGACTTACTGCGCTGCTTACTGACAGAAAGATGTTGACCAACTCATCTCCTGCTAGGACTGGATGTCTGATCACCAAGGTCATGAATCTTTGTAGACCACGGCGGCGACTATCGTTAAACTCTCGGTCTGATACTGAGTTCAAAACTGAGAGTTAATGGGAGAGATAGAAAAAATAGAGAGTTTTAGTGGCATAATAGGAGCGCACTCATTTGAGGACAGTTAGTTGAAATCTCACCTCCTTTAAGGATACGCTTTGGGGGCAGAGACGGGACCATCCTGTAGATGAACTTTTGCAGCAGCAGACCGTGGAACATCTCAAAATCACCGTATCTGCGTTGAACCGGGATCTGGAAACACTATGTAAAAGAGATGGAATAGTTTAATATTGTTTAGGGATAGGCCATATGTGTGTGTTATGCTGCATGATAATAAATTGTTAAAACACCCACGTGATCTTATTCCTAAAGAGTCAGTGGTCACTCTTCGGCCGGAACATCGGACTTGAGCACGAGTGATTATACAGTAGTTTATAAAGTTATAAATAAGGATATTTTTCTTACAAAAACACAACGCTTCACTTCAGAAGGCCTTTATTAACCCTCTGAAGCCGTGTGGATTACTTTTATGATGGACGGATGTGCTTTTTTGGGCTTTAAAATCTAAGTTACCATTCACTCCCATTATCAAGCTTGGAAGAGGCAGGATATTTTTTAATATAGGTGAACTTAACCCTTTAAGGTTTCACAAAAAGTTTGTATCAATTACATCGTTACACCAGTAGGTGGCGACAAGTGACTGTTAAAACATTTATTTGTCATTAAATCATTCAATCGAGAGTTTTGTTTAAAAATGCTGATTCATCCAGTAATGATGAAACAAGTGAAGTCTGTATGAGTGAGTCATTGAATCATTCAATCAAACCGATTTTTTTTAATAAATAATTGATTAATTCAAATTCATTAAATATTTTTAGATAGACTGCAGCAATTAACATTTGATCAGAACCTCTAGTAAATTGCATGTTATTTTGTTTAGTTGCATATTCAGAATCGTGGGAGAATTGTGATCTCTATTTAAAATAAAAAAAAATCGTGACTGAACTTATCCAGAATTGTGCAGCTCTAGTGTGTGTGTGTGTGTCTAGGCCTATATAGAAAATTGAGTTTACCTTGCTAACAATACGGTACTCCACATGTTTGAGGAAGGACAGTCCTTTCCTTCGGGGCTCTATCTCCACCAGCACACTGTCCCCCAGCTCTTTTAGCGACAGCCCATCCACCAGGGCGCTTTGTTGACCCAGATGCATTTTCTTTGCACCTGACAAAAAATGCACAAAAGGTCCACTTAACAGTGTGCAAATTATGTAGTGACTTCCAGGAGGGTAAAATTGTTGAAAAGCTCTGTAGAAAATTTGAATGGCATTCTTGAGGTTCATATTGTTCAACCCAGATTGCCTTTTTTTGCACGCTTTTTTAGCCCCAACGTTAACTTACACAAAACACTAATGTTTTTTGTTTTTATGTTTTTTTTAATGTTTATTATACCATTCAAAATCTACCATTCATAATTTGGGGTCAGTGCACGTTTTTTTCTGTTATTTAAATGAATACTTTTATTCAGCAAGGATGAATTAAATTGATCAAAAATGACAGTGAAGACATTTATAAAATTACAAAAGATTGCTAATTTCAGTCACATTTAGTTAACATGAACTAACAAATGAACAATATACATCATTTATTAATCTTAGTTCATTTTTAAAAAAATCCTGAAATAAATTGTATCATGTTTTCCACAAAAATATTAAGCAGCAATAATAACAAATGTTGCACCAAATCATCATATTATAATGATTTCTGAAGGATCATGTGACACTGAATAAACTGGAGTAATGATGCTGAAAATTCAGCTTTGCCATCACAGGAATAATTTACATTATAGATTAAAATAGAAATCAGTTAGCATTTTAAATGGTAACGATATGTCACAATAGTATAGTTTTTACTGTATGTTTGATGTTTGTTATTTTGTCAGTTATTTTTACTCTGTAGATAAGGATGATTTCGCATTTGAAATAATTGTGGTTGATTAATTGAAAATTCAATATCCATTTTGTATTATATAATACTCATGCAAATTACTAAAAACAGGGAATATGGTGATTGATTTAGATTCATCCCAATATGGTTTAAGTGAAGCGTTTTAATCCTCTGTAGAACAAAGTGACCTATTTCACATCAGATAACACAAGCTATGCTTCAAACGAGTATCCATGACTATTTTCCGTGTAAATAACAGGTTTATATTTATGGGGCATAAGGTTTGCTGAGGCTCATGTAAATGCATGAGTTGTGGTTTTGTTTTAATTATGAATGTTTCTGTGTTTCAACATAGGTATCTTAAATATAAATACAATGTCCTAATGCTGTCTGTCCATCTCTTATGTCTCAGTGTGTACTTAGGTCTATAAGCTCTTTGTGAAAATAAGATTTGTTACCTTAACACTGGGGCAATAGGTGATTTCAGGTGATCCTGGAGAGCAATGCACTGGCCTTCGAAATAAAGATGAGAACTTGGCATTATAATTCACATATAGCTACATGACATATATGACAAAACACATTAACATTGTTTTAAACACTGTCATATAATACAAAAAGGCAGGCTATATCACTTCTCTTGAACATTCACAGCAATGAAATCAATATATGCCAAAAAGTGTATCCAATGAAACAGTAATTTTAAGAGGCAATATCATTTAAAATACATTTCTAATACTTTATCTTTAGTAGTTTTTGTAGACATGAATGCACAATTTCTTCATCAAATGCACAAGCTCTATTATAAAACATTATGTTTAGTTTTTTTGAGTGAAATTGTTTTAAAGGAATAGTTCACTTAACATGAAAATTCTGTCATCATTTAGTACAGAATTTTCATTTTTAAGTGAACTATTCCTTTAAGATTGTTTCCTCATATCCTTACCAGATTGCTGATGTGTACGAAGTTGGCTTCGCTTTGCAATCCCCAAGAAACCTTCGTTCGCACCTCGACTGCCCTCTTCACGCTTAATGCCTGACTGACTGTAAAGACCAATAACACCAACAGATCAGATAACAGTCTTTTCTCTCCCTCCCTCCCTCCCCCTCTCTCTCTCACTCGCTTTGCTCTTTCCCTCCCCTTCTCTTTGCATCCCTCAACACATACATATTACCATTAATCATCTAAAAAACATCACAGCCTCTTGGAAGGCAATCTGGAATTAAAGCTTATGTAACTGGGTTACAATAATGATAGTGGCAGCAGGCAAAAGATTTAGTTTTTTTGTAAAGCTTTGCAACAGAGAGACAAGCAGAGAGTTTGTCTCCCACACAGTCATATACCTCTGTTTCCATTTCATTGAAAGAATAACCTCTTATTTTAATAAATCGTCATAGATTTAGATGAATTATTAGAGAGCAACAGGTGGCTTTTTATACACACATGTAATCCCCAAACCAAATCCATCTATGAGATGTCTATTATCACGTGTGGGTAATGTGATGTGGTACTAATTTACCAATGCGAGGTCATAACTGTTTTTACCCCACAGTTACAGTAAATATCAAATGATAGCAGCAGAGTAGTATGTCCCCTGTAGAGCTGCAGCTGTTCACTGTTTCCGGTTCCTGTAACATTATTTTAATGACTGTCATCTTCCTGCATCTCACTTTCTATTTGATAGACTAGTGGTATGTTGTAGCCTATATAAATACAGTTTTCAAGTGGCTACATTTTTTTTTTTTACATTAGTGACACATAAAGCCCAGCATGTTTCTACTTCTAATATAAGCAATTACACATTTAAAGATCCAAACCAACATCAAAATAAACACATACAGCCCTAACCCTATACATGTTACATACATAATTAGGCTACATACATACGTAGTATACACATGTGCATGCATACACATAGGCTACATACGTAGCCTACATATAAAGAGTGATTGTGTGATTAACAAAAAAGAAGGAATTATGGAAAGAACAAAATGGTGCTTTAAGAAATCCCATATTTTAAGCTGTATTTCAAACAGGCGACCGCTCACAGTGTGCGCAGGTATTGCGCAGTGCTGACGCACATGAACACGTTTCGTTTGCTGTTTATTGTCATGTTAAACATTTTCGGTTGCTAGACGACAATAATGCACATTACATCCGTACAGCGAAGAGAGACGCGAAACGACGCTGTGCAACATTATCGCGTTAAATCTGTAGCTTTCACACACAATATCGACGAAGGATCACGTTGCTTTTCTTAACGGCGACATCAGGAAACAGCTTGGTAACTTCTTAACAGCCCCTAAACACTTCACTGCTCGTTTATGCTGTTTTATATTAGGATTTACACATCTTTGAAATGAGAAAAATACGATTTCCTGATGCATCATAAAACTCGGACATTACAGGTCGTACCTCCATAGATCATACTGTATGAGAAAGGGTTGTGGTCCTGTTGTTTTTAAAAGGTGATGATTAAATAACAGGCCATCACAGGCTGTAATGTCTGTAGCTGGAGAACTTGTCACAGAAGAGGAGGTGGAGGATCTGGTAAGTAACAATTCATGATGCTTAATTCGTATAGATCTCCTGGACTGTAACACTAGCAAAAAGTATCATGCAATACCATGTGTTTTGGAGATGCACTATGGTAAAAAATACATTGGGGATACCACGCTATCTAAATACTGGTACCATGTCATATGAACATGTCATGGTAGAGTATCGATAGTAGGCTACTTTATTTATATTTATATTAATGTTTCATATAAATATATATATATATATATATATATATATATATATGTATTTTTATTAATGTTTCATGTCTGTGTATATGTTTTTTTTTAAGGCAGAGGACAGTCTCTGTAGCAGCTATGTGTCTGACACTGAAAAGGTGCGAGATAGTCTTTAAAGACAAAGTTGCAATATACTTTTTTTCCCTATTGTGATGTATATGTCTGAGTGAAACGGCTTCTGGAACAAGAAAGAATGTAGGACGGGACTTGATTTTGTCTCCACCAGAATTTATCGAATTGTTATGTTTTGCTATTGGTCGGTCTCATGTGAGTGACAGTTTGCCCCGCCCTCGCGCCAGTAAACACGTCATCAGAGAAGAGAAGAGAAGATACGTTGCTGCAAGAGGGATGGAAATATTACGATTCCACATGAATAAATAATAATAATAATAATGTGCATGGATCAATAATTTATAAAAAAAAATACAGCAATATTGCATTAAAAACAAGAATTGTCGATTTTGAATACATGGGGATATGGTGATTTTAGGCTAATCGGTTTCCTTAGTTCAACTGTTGCTCTTTCATTCTTGGATCTTTGCGCCAATATGGTATCACATTTATGTGTCTGATTGTTGGATTTCTTTCCAGAAGTCAAGAAAAAAGAAAGTTTCAGGCAGACCACCTCCTTCTCCTAGTAAGTTTAAGACTGCCACACAAATGCCACCACCTTTTTCTGCACATCAACACAGTATTGTAAAAATGTGACATTAGCTTGTTTCATTGTGATTACTTAATGCAGCTACACTGCAAATATGCCTTTAAAATAATGAATATTTTTATTTAAATAAAGAGTCACCTTACCTGAACAGTGCAAACTTGAATTTGAAGAAAACTCCAGTAACATCATGGAGGACGGTGAAAGGGACTCTGCTCCAAAACTGTAAAACCCATCTGGCTGGTACACCCAGGGACGTCTGGCTGCACTTACAGAATGATGGACAGGGTCTGTTACTATTTTTAAATAACTCTACATTTAATGTTTGGTAACACTTTATTTTACAGTGTCATTGTTACATATGTTACATGTAGTTACTGTAGTAATAACTAGAAATTATGCATAATAACATGCAACTAACCCTAAACCAAACCCTAATCCTCCTTACCCTATAGTAAGTAGTACATGTAGTTACTTATTATTTCTCAGTACTTAAATGTATAATTACAGTGTAACAAAGACACCTTAAAATAAAGTGTAACCTTATGTTTCTTCTACCAAAAAAAAAAAAGAAGATTTTTCAGACACGTTTACGTTCTAAGAACAGACTTTGTCTAAGAACATAGTTCAGATCTGCACCTTAACATAAAAATGCAATTTTGCTTCTCAGATAAATGTAACTTGTTCAAACATTGTCTTGAAAACTAGACAAAACAGATAGAAATCACATTCATAGCCAACCTGTGTGCTCTATCATAGCTATGCATTTGAAAGACATGCAAATGTAAAATAACTCTATAAACCATATTGCTTAATATTGATACATTTTTTACTAAGGCCTCTAAATGAACATGAATAAAGTTTTGCTACATGCTTTCTGCCCTCTGATTAATAGCGTATACCTTTTTAGCAAGTAAAAAGCCCTTTTAGTATAATTCTAAAAATGTCCACCTTCAGGTTGTGGCACACATGTCTTTTTGCTGTAAAATAGTTGCTGATTTGTATTAAGTCATTTTAAATAATTTTTAATATTGTTCGTAATATTTCACGATCAACATTTACTGGACTGAAGCAAGCAACTTAGGCTTACTTGATTGTCCATACATCATGTTTCTTTAGGAAAATCTTGTTAAAATGCTTTTAAAGGAACGTTTATTTGTACGTCTTCATTGTATTGTAATATGTGCTTTATAAGTTCTAGTAAACAGCCAATATCCTAGTAATATGCATGCTTATTATAAACTAATTAATATTGAGAACTAGACCCTAAACTAAAGTGTTACCGTCAGGCTTTACAGGGTTACATTTTGTTTATTTCAGGGAAGTCTCCAAAAGGAGCAGATTACAGTGTCACACAAACCAGCATTTCCATGACCAGCACACCTGAATACTTGAAGGAGGCTTTAGAAATGAAAAAGCCTAAATATTCCCGGTCTCCATCTAACGGTGAGATAAAACAAAATATATGAACCTTAAATTGTTCATATAACAGGTTTTATTTTTCTAATTTTGTCACCATGTTATTTGTACAATTCTTTATCAGGTTATGTTCCAGGGACCCCAGTCTACAAAGAAAAGGAAGAAATGTATGATGAAATAATTGATCTAAAAAAGGTGACGCTCACCTCTCGCACACTCACTCGCTGACGTAATGCTGCAAGTGTTTTTCAGAATGTGTATTTAGAATTTTGATTACATCAGATGGCATGTTTTCAATGAATTGGGATTTATGTAAACTCTCAATACTATCAGTCCTGTATGTATACCAGGGATTAGTGGTTAGGATTAGTGTGTCCCAAATCATAGTTTGTTAAAAATAGCATGCCAAATGTTCCTGGACGGTGTATTATTTCCACTGGATTTCAGGAAATATCAATGCGAACTTCAAGGAAATGGTTTTTGAGATTTATTTCAGTACTGCGTAATTTTGTCTAGGATTTCCAATCACCAGCCTAAAATGTTGCTATCTATGAACTAGAAGTGTGCACACTGAAATTGCATGTACACACATAATTTCTCTCCCTTTTCTCAGACCATCCAATCCCTAAAGGCTGAATCTGACAAGATGAAAGCCAAGCTGCGCCGTCTTGAAGAAGACAACACAAAGAAAGACAGACAAATCGAACAGCTGCTGGATCCAGCGAAGGTGATGAGCAATTGTCAGTAAATCCAGCAGTAGAGATGAGCTTGAATAGTTTAAATGAGTGTTTATATCCCCTTTATTGTGTAAATTAGTAGCTTAGTGTGTGGCCTGTTTTACACCACATGCGTAACTGCAACTGCCATTATTCTTTCAAACTGTTCAAACTGAAAATAATATGATTTATATTTTATTATTAACATTATTTACAGAGCAGATAACTGCCAGACAGTACACTACCATGCACATGTTTGGGATCAGATTTTTTAATACTACAGTACTTTTTTATTTTATTTTATTTTAGAAATTAATACTTTATTCATCAAAAAGGCATTTAATTGATCAAAAGTGAAAGTAAAGACTTTTACATTGTTCAAAAAAAAAATTCTGTTTAAAGTAAATGCTGTTGATCAAAGAATCCTGAAAAAAGTTATTTTCACCATAATTATAAGAATTGTTACTTGAGCTGCAAATCAGCATATTAGAATGATTTCTGAAGGATCATTTGACAATGAAGACTGAAGTAATGATCCTGAAAATTCAGCTTGACATCACAGGAATAAAATGACATTTTAATATATGTATAATATATAATAATTTTTAAATAATTATTTTTGCGTTGATCATATAGGACCCAGATTATGCAAGGGGTTTAGTGGACAGAAAGACCGATCCTAGATCGGTGAGTATGCCATTATAAAAACATTTCGTCTCGTTTCTTCAGAACAAGGTTTAGTAATTTAATGAATGATATAAAACAAAAACTGTATTTCTCTCTTTTTAAACACACCAGATCATTAATGGACTGAAACAGAGGATTCTACGATTGGAGCAGCAGTGCAAAGAAAAAGAGAATGCCTTGAGGTCTGATGCCAAATCATATTATACAATCATGCAATTAATCAGGTTATGGTGAATCAAAACAGTTTGAATGAACTTAACAGAACTTCAACATGAGAGTTGTAGGCTAATGGAGTCAAAAAAAGCGTTTTGTAGTTTACATGGAGACGATAACATTATCGTTTTCAAAAACTTGCACTTTGATACCCGTTTTAAAAAGTTTGCGTTTTCACGCATGAAAAGTTTTCAGTTTTTAGTTGAAAACAATGTCGTGTAAACACCCCCTTAGACCGTAATAATAATAATAATATGATAAGACTACAGACATAAAGATGTTCTGAAACTCGAATTTTCCATTGAAATTTTCACTTAATGAATTGTGTATTTGCCATCACAGTCAGCTTCAGAGTGACCTCAAAACTACCAACATGCAGGAAATGAAGATCACAGTAGAAACCTACTTTGAGGAGGTAGCTTATATTATTTTATATAAACTAAATGTATTTCACTATATATTAACTATATATGTTTTTTTAGTAATACATTCTTTATTTTTCATGCTTAGGTTCAAAGATTGCGAACACTGTTGGAGTCAGCTGAGAGAAGGTACAAACTTTGTTAATTTTGTTAATTTTACGGATAGTTTGATGGCTTGATTCCATGTTTTGTATAAGTCTTTCTCTCACTCTTTTTTACTCTCTTTAG
Organism: Tiaroga cobitis; assembly: GCA_030578255.1. Lineage (NCBI taxonomy): Eukaryota > Metazoa > Chordata > Actinopteri > Cypriniformes > Leuciscidae > Tiaroga > Tiaroga cobitis. The sequence goes on along the minus strand of CM060591.1, from coordinate 8,907,987 downwards.
TAATAAGATGGAGAGCAAAGACATCAGGCGGCAGAACAAGACCCTTAGTGCAACAGTTCTGAAACTCACAAAGACTATTCAACAACTGGAGGATGATAACCAAGAACTCAAAAAAGAATTGACACAGGAAGAGATGAGCATGATGGACAGCCCTGTTTGCCGTGCCAAGGGTACTTACATTTACAAAGGCGCATCTTAACTTAGATGCACAGTAGAACTGGAAACACTATTATACCAAACATTGTTTTCTATGAACAAAAATACTGGCTTAAGCCAGCCTAAGATGCTTAACTGGTCTTTGCTGGTCTGTTGACCTTGCCAATTTGGTGTTTAACTGGTTTAGTTGACTGGACTGTTCTCCTAGCATGACAAGCTGATATGTGCACAATTTATTATTATTTTTTTTTTATTATTCCCACACCTAGGGCTGAATTCAGTCCAACATGATGTATCATGTTTTAATGTTTACAGGTTATATGGATTGGAGTAAACAGAGACTTGTGCGACGAATCCTGGAACTTGAAAAGGTATATACACAAAGTTTCGTCACGAAACTGTAGATGGCGCAGGCTTATAGGTCCTTAACTCAAACTACTTGCAATCATATCATTTTGTATAGGGCACAGTTGATTGTTTTCTGCTGTATCAGTAGCCAATGAGCTGGCGTGCTAAACCTTCAAATACTTAGCTTTTGCCTTAAGCAGTGCAGTGCGCTTTCAGAAACCCTCCACCTTCCCCAGCTCCACCTGTATAGATCTGCTATGAGTAATTCATGTATGCTATATTTTACAGCAGCAGCATGTCTTACTTGATCACAGCAGCATGTCGTGTATGTATTGGCAGTAGCAAGTCCTGTTCTAATAACCAACAGCAGCAGTGTAGCAGATCTATTCTGCCAAGGCCAAATATATCACCATATATACAGTATATATACAGTATATATATATATATATATATATATATATATATATATATATATATATATATATATATATACATTGTATATGTATGTAAGTGTGTGTATATATTAAGCATTATTTGTAGAAAGTAATGATCATGTCCATCATGTGAATGTAGTTTGTCTAATTTTTTCAGAGAGTCGAGCAGATGAAGAATCTTCATATTACTAAAGCATCAGACTCACAGAAGAGCTCAGTGGAGAAAGGCACTGAGTCAGAATCGTCCAATCAGAGTGATTCTGTCAACACAGAGATGGAGCCATCTGTGATTCCAGAGAATGATGTGCATTTGAGGGGAGCATTTAAGAAACTGGCAGAGGAGAAAAAGAAACTACAGGAGAAACTAACCCAGAGAGAGTGAGTGTACTCATAGCATACACACTAGCATTAAAAAAAATTGGGGTCGGTAAGATTTTTTTATTGTTTTTGAAAGAAATCTCTTGTGCTCACGAATGTTACATTTATTTGATTAAAAAAGGAATATTGTAAAATGTTATTAGAATGTAAAATATATTTTAAAAAGACATTACTTCCAGTCTTCAGTGTCACAAGATCCTTCAAAAATCATTCTAATATGCTGATTTGGTGCTCAAATAAAATTTTATATTATTATCAATGTTAAAAATAATAAATGGGACATATCTTTACTATATTTATATTTCTGAAATGTTTAACGTATTTGAGAGTAATTCTAATTGAAAGTATTTGTCTTGTCTTATCAGTAAAGAGATAAAGCAGTTGTCTGCTGAGAAGGATGACGGTCTGAAAGAGGTAGAAAACGCACTGAAGGAGCGAATTAGAGAGCATGAGAGACTGATGCAAACACACAGGTTTGTTATAAACAAAATGAACAAATCAAGAATTAAAACTATATTTTGGTGGTGTTTTGGAAGACGCTGAATTCTCACAAGATTGAATCATATGTGATTTTACTGTTATGTGAGACAAACTTATTAAAGCCTGATTTATATTTCCAATGCTTTAAACAGTTATTTTTTATATTGAAAGCATGCTTCTTTAGAGATGTTTAGAGAAATTATTTACTGTGGTTATTGTTGGAATATTGTCACATTTCTGTGACATTTTTCTGAGTGGAACACCTTAGTTACGTGTGCAGAAAGAAACGTCATTTTAAAGGTATAGGAAGTTATTACATTTCTATGAATTTGTTTTATTTCTGTAGAATAGCATGGATTGAATCATGAGCAAGGAAATGTATTAAGAAAGTATGCAATGTCAGTTTAGATTTCATGTTGTTTTATTTACAGGCAGGAGATGGGTGCACTGACTGTAGAAATCAACTGTTTAAAAGAGAAATTAGAGGAGGAGAGAAAACTCAGATTAGTACAAGATCCAAATCAGGTAATACTTTCAAAATACTTATTAGCTACACACACGAACAGTTCACTCAAGACAGTGACGATGGCAACTCATAAAAATGAAACTGTCACAGTCCATATATTTTCTCATCTCATAGGTTCGGAACGGTTCTTTATCATTAACACTCACAGAACCATTGCCGTCATCAGCGGTTGCGTCAATAGAGAAGAACAAAGCAGCTAAGATCATCCAGACACACTGGCTCTTACACCGAACACGGGTTGGTACAACACGTCGACATGAACTGCACTCCCACAGTGAATGCAGATTATTCATCTCTTCCTTTATTCTTCTGCTCCTTTGCTTAGGATCTAGTTCTCTTGCAATCCTGTCTCAGAGGGCATGTAATCAGGCAGAGGCAGATAGATGGACCTCGGGAAGCAGACCCAACAACCGTCCTTGTTGCCGTGGTAATTCTTTTGATGGGATGTTTTATTATACACTGTTTGTTTACAGATATATATAGTTCAGTCATGAAACTCTAGAGGGTATGATAGGTCCTTTACATGCAATCTGCAAGCAATCACATCATTACCAGGTGGCACACACGCCACTTTTCCACTATCGGGCCAGTGCGAGCAAGGGCTAACAGCGTGTTGGGTGGGGCCAATAGCCCCGGACATCAAGCCATGAGGCCAAAATCAAGCTGCGTTTCCACTGTCGGGCCAGTTGCCCCATAGCGCTACCCTTAAACCCTCCCTATAAAAACGTCACCCAACCCTACCATTTCACCAGCTGACTGAAAACGAGCCGGATTGCAAAATGAGCATGACAGAAGCGAACATTTGTTCTTTACTTTACTTCCAGCTAGGGGTGTGACGGTTATTATATAACCGTGAGACCGACGGTTATAGTTGAACACCGTCATTAGAACTCTATAACCGCCAAAACCGTGTTATTAAAATATTTTTCATAGAGAATGTTTAAATACTAATATCAGCTTACGAGGGAAATGGAGTCGGAGTTAGTGGTGGTGCTTCTGCTACTGCTGGAGATGAATCGGGAGAAATCTCTGCCCCTTTACCGATCAGAGCGCACGCTGACACGGAGTAAAGCCTTGATTATACACGACGCGTCCGTTTCTTTTACTGTCTATGGTCCGCACGAGCGCGAAGGTGCGCGCGGCAAAAATTACGCGTTGGGTGCGCAAGACCCCATTTCGCATTGCTGTGTGCACAGCTTTTTTTTGTAACAGCGTGCGCGGCGCCGCATCCGAGGATGAACGACTTCAAGCCGAATCTGCCCAAGCATGTATCACCGCACCGGCACGTCTAAATTGCAGTTCATTGCAAAGTTGTTGTTTTTTTGTTAAGGTTTGTTTACTGTGTGTGATTTAATTAAAACAAAGCACGTTCATTGTAAAGTTGTTTCATTTGTTAAGGATTTGTTTACTGTGTGTGATTTAATTTAATGGAAAGCACTTTCACTCTTCTAGTCGTCTTGCTGTTCATTTTAAATAAACGTAGAGCAAGTAGATCAGTGTCTGCTCCTTTATTCAAACTAAGTTGTCACGTCGCAACCCCCCCCGACGACGGTTATGTTACGACATTTGACCCACGTCATAACCGTCATCACCAATTCTGAAACCGGCACACCCCTACTTCCAGCATCGATATATGACCACTGATTTAAAATGTTAAACTTCTTGACCATATATTTCAGAGCCAATCAGGTTTTAACACTCAGGCTGTACAGGAAGAAGAAGTGACTCTGCTGCAGACTGTCTTTAGGGCTCATCTCAAACGCAGCACTCTGAGGATGGACAGGTGATTTAGATACATAGTGTATACACTAAATTACTACTCCACTACACTGAAATACTACATATAGTCAAACCAAAAATGATTCAGACACCAGATATAGTTTTTTATATTTTTTTACTAGTGGGTGCAGGACACTATAGTTCATTTATAGTGAGGATAGCTAAATAAAGTAAACTTGACATATTATGCCCAAATATTCTTCATACAGTGGACACTACAGTGGATTTTGGGACCAAAAATTATTCAGACACTTTGACCTGACCATGCTTTGCTGAAGTGTTTTTTCTTTAATTGCTATTGCGACCTTTTTACACCACAGACTGAACAAAATTAAGCATTGCTTGGTAATTGGTTGACCTAAATTGGTACTATCTAACTTTGTACTTAAATTTAAATTTAACAGCTGACAGCTATGCAACCTAATTCATTTGCGAGACAGTCTAACAGAAGGATGTCCAAAACTAGTGAAATATCAACTGATTTGATAAATCTTGTCAAACTTTATTACCATTTTCTAAACTATAGCGAATAAACTGTGATAATGTGAAAACATTTTAATGTGTCTGAATACATTTTGTCTTGACTGTATACTACACAGGTTTTGTATATTTCCATATTTATGCACATTTATATTATATCAATTCCATTAAAAAAATAAACCATGGGTAGAGAATGCAAGAATGCAGTCAGAACAGTTGGTTTGAGTGAATATGATTTCATGCATGGCCAGGTGGTCTCCTGACAGACATACGTTGACTTGAATTTGCAGGGCGTCTACAGTGACACCGTCTGAATCTTTCATTCATCAGAAAAAGCGGTATCTCTCCACCCCTCCACTACTGCCCACAGGGTCCCCACAGGCCATGTTTACGAACAAAACGCAAACCTCAGGTGATTATTCATCTTTAATAATGTGCTTTGTTCTCACTGAAGAGATTGATATGACCTCATGTTAGTATTCTTCTTTGTTAATCTAAGATCAATAAGACGTTTAATGAACCATAAATACGTTTTGTAAACAAAGATATAAACCTGGCCATCCTTAAATCTGTTATACTGACCTCTCTTTAAAACCACTGTAACTTGTATTGGATGTTTTTTTTATAATATTCTTTTAGGTGGAAGTCAGAATAATTGCGAGGAGACTGAAGAGAAACTAAATCCTGCTTATAATGATGAGCTACATGACAAGAGATCAATACCAGGTTAGAATATATAACTCATTCCTATTACACTGCCGTTCAAAAGTGTGGGTCAGTAAGATTTTTTTTAAAGAAATTAATACTTTTATTCAGCAAGGATGCATTAAATTGTTTAAAAGTGACACTAAAGGCATTTAATAATGTTCCAAAAGATTTCTGTTTCAAATAAATGCTGTTCTATTCATTAAAGATTCCTGAAAAAAATGTTTTATGATTTCTTTAAAAATAATTATAAAAGACACTAAATAAGATCATATGAAATATTTCTTCAGCATATTCGAATGATTTCTGAAGGATCATGTGACACTGAAGACTTATTATTCTGAAAATTCAGCTTTACCATCACAAGAATAAATTACATTTTAAAATATTTTAAAATACAAAAGTGGTATTTTAAATTTTTAATAAAATTTCACAATATTACTCTTTTCGCTGTAAATAAATGCAGCCTTGACTTACTGACCTCAAACTTTTGAATGCTAGTGTATGTCGGAAAACACCAATATAATAATAATGAATAATCTGTGATAAACTACAATTATCCTTACAGTATAATCATTCATCTATTTAATGTAATGAAGGACATATACGATTTTGTTTTGTTGGTAATAAGAAGACCTGAAGATCCACCAACAGCAACCAGCCGCTGCGATTCCAAAGACCACTGATTCAGACGACTCTGATGACATCATCGTGTCTCCTTCAAGGCCACTGAGAAAAAGAGAAAAATGCTTAAGTCCGTTCAATGCTAATGACTTGATTTAGCTCTTTGTTATTGTTTTTTTACAGTTTGGACCTCAAATGGTTTCATTAATAATGCTTTTTCTCTCTGAACTTGGAACACACATTATTACATGAAGAATTTAAAAGAGAATTAAAACAAACAAACTGTCATTTATATGGGCAATAATAACTGTACATAGAAGAACGCATCATGGATGATAGATCATTATGGCTTCGTGATTTTACACTTTATTGTTTTGCTACGGTCACATTCTTTAGACTTCTAGGAACTGAACCTTCAAATAAGGTAGACATTTCGGAAGTCGTGTCTTCAACTCCAAAAGTGCCTTGTGTTGGAAGATCATCTTTAAACGAGGATCAGGGATTTAATATGCTTCATATACTTTTCATTTGGGATACATATACACATGACACTAAGCAACATATCTTATAAAGTATATTTAAGCCATTGTGTGCATTTAAGGTACACCTCTGATTTATACAAAAGTACTGTGAATCTCCACAAACACATTGCTGTATAAGAGAACTTCAAGTTCCGATTGGGGAAAAATGACAGTAAATGCTGTTAATGTGATTCATGTTATTACAGACGAATCTGTATTGAACCAATAATGGCACTGAAAAAAATGATGCTGTTTTCTCTTTTCATTGTCTCTTTAAGACTGACTTTGCTCTAAGAGCTCATTATTTTTGTGCCATTGTGTTTAAATTTGTGTTAGATTTTTCTTTATTAAAGATTTGTTTTCCTGAACTTTTGTCCTTTGTGCTAAGAGTGTAAAAATACAATTTACTCATTTAGTATAACTTCCTATCTAGCAATGGCTACCTGATTGTTAAGAAATTAACATAAATACAGTACAATTATGTGATCTATTATGTTTTTTTAATACATTGGAGGCACAAACCCCAGTATATCGTATACCAGTGGTTTTCAACATTTGTCCCCAACAAGATTTGAATGTCTTGATATTCCTAGTTTCTTTGAATTCAATTTTAGGACTCCTGAAGCTTTAAGAGCTGAATGTTCCTCAAGCATCCCAATCTTTTTAAACAATGATTCTTTCCCAGTTGTAGTGTACTGGATAAGGTTTAAGGATAATGATTTTTAAAACAATTGTTTTATTCAAAATGACAGATAATTCATTGCTTCATTCATTGCATAGGTTGGAGATGTTTTTATTGAAGTGTTTGTAAAGCTTTAACATACTTAAGATTTATTGTGTACTCTCAACTCTCATTTTTTGACCAGTGAGCATCTATTAGAAATGCATATTAGTGTTAATTGTGCTATTATTGTACAATAAATAGGCCTACCAGAAATACAACTACAATTGTACTGTAAAAATAATCTTACTTAGAATGAGCCATTTCTACATCTGTTACTGTAAAATTACAGTTAAATAATATGTATGTTTACTATAAATATGTGACTGAAATGACGTGTCCTTATGAAACATTTTACAGTAAATTTGCGTTTCCTGTGAAATTCAATTAAAAAAGAATTACAGGTGAGATTTTTCAGTGCTGTGATATAGTAGATTTGTATAAACCTTCTTTTGCTGTAAATTCAATAGTCACACACCGCATTAGTCTTTCCCTTTGTCTTTTGGGTTGCGATTAATCGATTTGATAGCACTAAATATAACCTAAAAGTAGCCTACTCTTGTATATAACATTCTTGCTAGCCACTAAAATTGCCAGTAAGTTACTGTAAATTTTACACCTGACATGGATCAGCTAAATCTCGAACCTCCGGGAATCACCCGGACAGAGGAGAGTCATCTGGCAAAAAGAAAACACGCTTGTACTAAAACATTGACATTGGCTTGCTTGGCTTTTCGGAGATAGCTAACTGAAGGATTTGAAATGTAAAAGTGACGCAGAGATGGCGGCGGTTTTAATTCTCAACAGGTAAGCTATTTTTTTTAACAGATAATGTAGCTCTATAACAGAGTTCATTGTAAAACATCAGTCTATCTATCTATTGTGAGGGGTCATATTCCGCACAGTTATGCAGAGCCGATCACACAACCAAACAATGTTCTTCTGCAAAATACATGCAGTTTTGTATTTTGACCGCTAGAGGGCCAAAAGTTACATGTACAGGAGTGCACAGGAATAAAAAAATACTTCAAAATAGCCTACATAAAAATGTGAACGGTCAATTTTGATTTCATGGTGACTTTAAACAGTTATTAATACAAATTTTAATTGTTTTTTTTTTAGGTGTTTCAAAATCGAAATCAATCAGGTGGTAAACTGCATTTAGAGGTAAAGTTGTAATGGGTTGCAAAAAAACCCTCATATAAATAAAACATAAAATATAATATTTTGTTAAACCTCCTGGACATTTTGTTGACCATTTGTTGAAAAGACACAAAAAATAATACATTGTGCTATTTGGAAGATAATTTTGTACATGCCTTTGCCCAATAAAACATGTTAAAAAGACCAATCACAAATTAACAAATGCAAATAATTGCTAGAAGCTGCGCCCAATTGGATCTTGGGTCAACTGATTATGCAAATTTAGAATCGCATCATGTAGTCGAGGAAATTTTCAGACTATAACAATAACATAGCCGAACGTATTTGTATGTATATATTTAAGTATAAACCTATTCGTTTATACTTATAAAGTTTATAATAGGCTACTTATAACGTTTATAAAAGAAAGTTTCAGACGTTACCCTTTTTATAACGTGAACAGCTAACGTATTTACACGTTTATAATACTTATGTAGCATAATTAGCATTCGCATAACCTTTGAATTAGGACAAACGAATTATTAAAAATCAGTAAAATGGCCAAAAATTGTGGATAAGAACAATAAAAGAGGACTTACTCAAATAATCCACCTAATGGTGCACAGGTTATTAAACAATCTTGATTTATGTATTTATTTAACATGTATGTTTGCATTAAAAGTAACGAGAATGAGCCAAATGAAGATAAATATGCGTTCTGAAGACTGACGTATTTATTGAACCAATCAGATAAGAGTAAATCGAGTGTCAGCGAGAAGCTCATCTGATTGGCTGCATGATGAAGGTGGACCCGCCCTCCTCTTCGCGCTTGCAAACCTCATTCAGTGAGAGAATCGTGCCAAAATTGGAAGCGCGGGTAAAAGAAAGACGCAACTGTACAAATCGGGTTATTTCGGGAACTTTTTTGCCGCATGTACACAATAAGTCATTTAGACATTTGCAACAGTTGATTTATTTACACAAAGTTTGATTTTACGCGATCAATCTGTTTTGCAGTCCCTGACTCTGTTGTTTTCGGTAGCTGTTCACAGGCTTGCAATGCTTTTGGCCGCATTTGTGCGCAAAAACCGTGCCAAAAGTGTAAGCGCGGAAAAATTGAAGTCAGAAGAATACAGATCCTATTTATTTTGCGTTAGCATGAAGCTGCAGTTTCACAATACATGTATTACACTTACCAATAACAGTAAAATGCTGCAAATATTTTTTTCTTACACTTGATATGCGATTTACACGCTTACAAATCTTCTCTTGCACACGCAAATTTAATTTACGCTTGCAATCTTATGTACACTTTTACAAATCTTACCCTGCGCACGCGATTCTTTTAGGCATCATTTTACCTTCATATTATACAGTATTGCTAAGTGATGATTTGAATTTGCGTCATTTGGCCACCAGAGGTCGTCTGTAAGCACACTAATCCATTTGAGGATTGAAATAACTGGCCGTGGATGATTGACAATCACGCCCGTTTATAGTCTTCTCACAAATCAATCACTTTCATCCTTGTAATGCGTGATATCATCGAGTATTTTATACATCTCAATTTTAACGCAACAGAAATGAACAAGCGCTGAACACGCGTCTACTGGAAGAAAGCAGTGCGGGACAGCCTTAAAACAAAAGCGCATTGGACATGAAAGGCGTTTAAAGCTCTGGCTTCAGTTCCTGTGAGCGTATCGCTGGATAACATGCAGACGGCAGTGACGCAGGGGCAGCGTTCGTTCGTTCGGTCCTTCGGTTCATGCTGACTGACTGACTGACTGCTGAGCTCAGATAAACCTGCTGTTGTTGCTTTTCGCCCAAAACATCGAAGGACAGGAGCCATTTGTCTGTTGTTGAGATCATCGGAGGTATTTTTTCTGGAACTATGGTTTAGCCTGATAACGGGTAAGAATGGATTCCCTATAACAAAAGCCTGTCTGTGCAAATTACGGTTTAAATCCTAGTATATAAACAATGTATGTTAATTATTAAATTTAAGAGCAAATCTGTATTATCTAATTAAGAACAATGGGTGAGTGTTAATCACAAAATTCTAGGGAAATCTAGCCATTTGTTTGCTTGGTTGTCTTTGGTGCAAATTTTAACCCCTGCATAACTGCAGGTAACGTTAGCTTGTAAAGATACACTTTAAATGCATGTGATGCAATGCGACGTGATGAAACAGTCGAAGTCTAGAATCGGCTGCTGAATGCATCATTGTGTCTTTTACAGTCCGAGATCTGGATGAACACTATGGCTGCAGTGGTGAATTATTCTCCGCCGTGGTGGGTTAACCTTTTCCATCGCCTTCCACACTTAAACCTACAGTTTCAGCTGACCAGCAGCGATTTCCGTCCGGAGGACACGGAATATCAAAAGGTAGGTCGAGTTCAAGTGCTACATGATTTGGAAATATTATGAGACATAATCAAAATCGATGTGTGCGTGCGGAGCGGCAACATCAAAGGTTGTTCTCAATCATGACGTCACCCTCTGAAGGCTTTTACTGCAGTGTGTCAACTAGTTTTGAGGTACCAGATTGTGAGTTGTGCCATTCAGAGTGTCAAATATTTGACAGATAGTTATAAATAATGTTTTTTTTAAATAAAAAATGTGCGATTCATACGTAATTATGATAAAACATCGAAGAGTTGTCCAAGAATAGACAATGGTAATGCAGTAAGACAATACAAATACTTTAGTTAAATAAAGCACTCCGGCTGATTCCCTACCAGGCTCAACATTTTTGCCTAGTCTTTTTTTACTGATTAGTAGAATGGCTTTGTTGATTAGGTAGCTTAATCAGTACTAACCAGTTTAAACTACGATGGAAATTCCTGCTGGTGAAGCTGGGACATCTTTTACGCCTAAAGAGTGGCATTGATTTGCAATTGGTTTGAATGACTTCATCTTACTGAGCTTCTCGTGTTGCACATGAGAACAGACTGTCCAATCACTGAGCAGTTACTGTTCAGAAATGATGTTATGCTTAGGAGCTGTGTGGAGATAGTCAGTGTTTGTCTATTTACCCGCCCACAGAAATAGATATCAACACCCAGTAGGAGACATCATCCTATGCATTATGTGCATAGGATATATGCATTTCTACATGCATATGCAACATTTGGTCATATGTTTAATGTAGAGGCATTTAAGATTACTGTATCTCAGTCACAGCAATATTAAGGGAATGCTGCCAAAAAAATGGTATAACAGTATAACTGTGCATGCAGTTTCCCTTTCAGAAGCAAAATTTATAAGGAGAGTATTTAAATGAATCGTGCAAGGTGATTTACTTAGGTTTGCGCTTGTCAATGTACTGATATTTGCGCCTTTATTTACACAGCCCCCAAAAAGCAAGTTTTAAACCAGATGCTAATTTGCACTCCTCTTGGTAGATTGCGTTGGTCATCATGGAAATGATCCGGCCGAGTCTCTGTGTTCTTTAATTTGCGCGTTGTGAGTAGATCATGCGCAGAACTTTCCACTCCCATCTGAGCTTTTATGGTAATTTACGCTTATTTACAGTTTAGTAAATCTGGCCCATAGACTTCTTTCAGACAGAGATGAAGGTCACAGAGACACTTTTCAAGTTCAAATATCATGAAGGTTTGTTTACTGTCTACTCCATAAAATGATATTATTTTGTCAAAGCAGCCATTCTCCAGAGGACCAGTAGGAAATAGCATCCAGCTGCGTGAAATTGCAGCCATGGTTGCCTTTGCTCACCAGCTATAGCTGTCAGTGACCACATCCAGAGCACTCCCATGCTGTATGGTAAAATGGCCAAACAACAGTCACTTGTTCCCAAAAAGAAATATCTGCAATTAAAAAGATACTCAGGGCTGCAGTTATAGAAATTGATCTCTCAGGTTCAAACGTTGTTTGGAGAAATCGGATGAATGCAATACAGTGCTGCCATGTACCATCCAAGGTTATTTTTTTCGTAAACGAAAACTGAAACTAAGACTAAAACTATTGGTCAAAAAAACATTTTCGTAAACTGAAATAAAATAAAAAATTCATAATAAATGAAAAACTAAAACTAAACGAAACTAACAACAGTTACTGAAAAACTAAATGAAATAAAATAATAATTAGCAAAAAATAAATAATCGTTTTCGTGATTAATAAACTCTTTACTTCAGCGGAAAAATCTGACCTGTGGCTGTTTAGGGAAATGCCTGATTTGACGCTTCATACGCGTGAAGTTGCTGAGGCGATTAACCGCTGTCCTGTGACGCGCTCAATGAAGGACCGTAACGTAGAACACATCGCTAGTCCTAAGCGGCTGTTCATAAAGGATTCATCTTTTGGGGTGGAATGGGAAATAACACGAGGTAATAAGACGCAAGTTGGACTTCTTTTAACTTGAGCGCAGCATTTTTAGAATGCCATTTCATTTTCGAGACTCGTGTGCAACACTAAAACAAGTTCGTCAAGCACAAAAAAACGTAATGTTCTAGGCTAATGTATGTTTGAGATGTCATGTTTTCATGAAGGTTGAAAGGCTGAAAGGTGCTGTTATTATTTGTACAAAACATTTACTGCTAATAATATTATTATCCTTGTGGAGACATTTCCCTGCAATGTAGGCTATGAAATACCAGGACACGTCACACAACACACACACACTCACACACATTCACACACACACGCACACACACACACACACTCCCTCACTCTGGTCAAGAAATAACATTTTCTTGTATACCTTTAAGTTCCATTTGGTGCTTTGTTCAATCTCAAGCCATTATTTTTATTTTTATTATTAAGATGTCTGCACAAGAGTTAACTGTAATCTGTGCAAACATTAAACTTAAATTAAACTTTTTGCTTTGGTCTACACTGGAAGTGTACTGCTTGCTCTGCTAAACTATAATTACTAAAACTGAAACTAAATAAAATAAAAACTAAATATAAATTTGTTCGCAAAATAAAAACTAAACTAAAACGAACAAAACCATTAATGAAACTAACTGAAACTAAACTGAAATTTTAAGCAAAATTGAAAACGATATTAAAACTAAACTAATTTAAAAAAGCGAAACTATAAAAACCTTGCTACCATCAACTATCGTTTAAGAGAAATGGGCTCACTTATCACTGCAAATTCAGTTGAATACAAATCCATTTTCTGCTGTGAATAATTTTCCAAGGTCAAGACATATTATAAGTGATTACATTCAACTCAGTGCTGAAAGACGAGTGAAACTTGTACTGCGCTTGAATGTGAAGGTACTAACATCGTGGAAAACATCAGTAAGGCCTGGTTTTCCTGGGATGTTTGTAGATGAGATTGGCCTAGTTGGTTGGCTTGGTAGGTACGAGGTCACAGGAAAGCCACGGGGTATGTGGGGGTAAATCTGTATGAGATGAGGTCATGACAAGCCCTTGGGTCTGTCTGGCCTGGCAGAGCAGAAGGGAAGAGAGCGAAAGAGGGAGAGGAGAGGAGAGGAAGAGCAAGGGGGGTTGGGTGTTGTTATTCTCTTTTTTATAAAAGATGAATGCACCCCTTTCTGTGGGGTTCTGTGAAAATGGGGTTTAATCCCTAATGTATCCCAGAGTGCTTTGCCGGCATCCTTTTGTCAAATGGACACATAGTCTTTATGCCAGTACCCCTTCGCTCTCATTCTCACACTCTCACACATGCATGCTGGGACATATGGGGGTCTGCACTCGTTCACACCGACACATAGGGAGAGCAAGCAAACTACTTGATTTGAAGATCACATGCCAGTACAACAGTTCTAAATGGAGAAATATACCCTGTAAATATCTACTAGGAAGTTGATACATAAAATTAATTCATAATTTTAATATATTAAAATATAATTAAATAATACTGTAATAAAATGTAATAAAATGCATATATAATAATAATTCATGTATATTATAACAAACATTGTTTTAAATAGTATTATGTTGAACAATGCTGCACTTATTTGATAAACAATGCAGTGCAATTAGTTTATTATTTTAAATATATTTTAAAATGTAATTTATTCCTGTGATGGCAAAGCTGAATTTTCAGCATCATTACTCCAGTCTTCAGTGTCAAATCTATCTAAAAAGCTGTTTTAGTGCTCAAGAAACCTTTATTCTAATTATAACTGTTCAAAAAAGTTGTGCTCCTTTTTTTTCTTTCTTTTCTTGTGTGGAAACTGTGATACATTTCTTTCAGGATTCTTTGATGAATAGAAAATAGCATTTATTTGAAAAATAAGGAAATCCACTCTTTGTAACATTACAAAAAAAAAGTCTTTACTGTAATTTTTGATCAATTTAATGCGTTTTTGCTGAATAAAAGCATTAACTTATGTTTAGAAAAAAACATCTTACTGACCCCAATATTTTTCAACGGTGGTGTGTAATATACTGTATGACTGACCATTAGCAGATCACTCGTTTATTTATTAGTCACCCATTTGGTGATTTGAGTGCACACAGAGAAAGAGATGTATCATTTCTGTACCTAAAGGTACATTTGCCACAAAACTGCTAATTTTTTTGCCCCCAGTTTTTCACCTTTTTGCAGTTCACACAAATAGTCCTCCATTGTGAAATATTAATTTTAAAAGTACAAATAATCTACATAGTCTTTCATAGTTATTAATATGAGGTCGTTACTGAATGTAATACTGTAATACAGTAAACAATTTTAATAAATTTTTTAAAATGTTAAAAATAAAAGTTTTAGGGGGAATATAGCATTTTTTTCCTAAACATACACCTTTCTAAACCAGTTTTTTCAACAGACCTAACTTCCTTTTAAATGGGAAAGGGACAAAGAGGGCACACATGCACCCATATGAACTCGGGCACACACATAGCCACTGCCATTTCAACATTATTCAGCCTTCAAGGCCTCCCTTCAACCACCTTTAAAACGGTGCTTACATCCTGGCACTGAGAAGAAGACATATATTTGCACTTTTGGATGGAAACCATCTCTGTGGTGGAGGGTTCGCTTGGATCTCAGGGCATTCAGTACAATTGTTTGTCTGGGTCTGGCCCGCCAGTAGCTGCCAAAACATGTCAGCACTTTGTCCTCTTTTCTCTGTACTTTAATGCCACATGGACCTTATCCACAACCACACTGGGTTTTCTTATGTCTTTCTATTCAAAAGATCATCGTGATTGTCCGATTCGCTAATGAATCATTCATTTGAATCAGTTCTTTGTGAATAGATTTGACCAAATCATTACAAAGTGCTTGTAGTTCACTTGACTTCAAACGTTTTTACAATCTGTGTAACTTTTATTGAGAACATGAATATAAACACTAGTATTTGACTAAATATTTAGGACTGTTTCACAATAACATAACGGTAACCACACAGGGACTTCTGGGAATGCTGTTAAAGGGATAATTCACCCAAAAACAAAAATGTACTGTCATGTCACTCTAAACTTGTATGATACTTTATGGTCTGTGAGGATATTTTCCAAGGACTGTTTTTGTTCATTCAATAAAAGATAATGGGATC
Source organism: Tiaroga cobitis (assembly GCA_030578255.1). Lineage (NCBI taxonomy): Eukaryota > Metazoa > Chordata > Actinopteri > Cypriniformes > Leuciscidae > Tiaroga > Tiaroga cobitis. The sequence continues at coordinate 8,892,196 of CM060591.1, read as the reverse complement.
AAACACTATTTACAAAAAAAAACATTGTTGCCAGGTAGATTCAAAAAGTTTAAATAATCAAGTTTTTCACTAAAACAAGGGTATTTAATCTTTCATAGACCTTTTTCACATTATTTGAGATATATTCAGTTGATTTTATATATATATATATATATATATATTGAGGGTGAGTAAATAATAACTATATTCAGTGTTGGGTGAAGTAGCTGAACTAAATATGTACATTTTCCTGTATTTGACCATTATTTGTGTCCTAAAAAAATCCCTTTGTTCACCTTGGGCTAGCTGTCTTCTTCCTGTATATGGGAATAGCAGATGCTGTACATATGTTTTTGTTGGTATCAGGCTTCTGTTTTCTCAGCGTTACTGTAATAAAGGTCTCGGCACAACTTTTGTATGTTCCGTGTCCAAAATGAGAGGTATTTACGACTCTTTCTAACTCTGCAATAGTTTGAGGATTTCTGTTTGCTGAAGACGGCTCGTACAGCTGTGTTGCTGTTCTTGTTTGACATGTGGAAAAAGCACTAAGGTTTTTTTCTCAGCAGGGAATGCTGGGATAATTAAAAGCATATTGGGCAGGAAAGGGGCCCAGCTGGCAGGAAGTCACGAGTAGTGCTGATGAAACGATTTACACCAGAACACTGTTCTGTACACACAAAAACGCACGTACTAATGACACATAAACACTGTGCTGAGAGGTAAATGTCATTGCGCTTAAATGACTGTGATTACAGTTTTAGCTTAACCATTATTCTCTTAGCACAGATTGAGGTAATATGGTGATTTACGTGTTCTGTGGTTTTGTCAATAGTAGTGTGTGCTACAGTGTATTACTGAGTAAAATTGTGCTGTCATAGACCAAGTCCTAAAGAGCTGTCCTGTAATTTTACATGCACAGGAAATAAATATATATTGTATCAATTACATCGTTACAACAGTAGGTAGCGACAAGTGACTGGTAAAAATGTATAGCCTGTTTGCCATTAAATCATTCATTCATGTTTCGTTCAATAACAGTGATTCATCAAGTAACGAAATGAGTCTTTATGGGTGAGTCATTGAATCATTCATTCAAACCGATTAAATGAAATATTTTAAAATTAATTAAAAATTTACATTTTGTCAGAGCCTCTAGTAAATTACATATTATTTTGTTTAGTTGTCTATTCAGAATTGTGGGAGAATTCTGATCTCTATTTTAAACAAAAGATTGTGATATTATATATTTGAAATTCACATTTGAGTTTTTGTAATTTATTTTTTTATTATTTGTATAAACAAATATTTTTATTTTATGCTATTAGTTTACAAAATGTATACTGGAAATTCACATTTGAGTTATGTTATGTTTTCCTATTTTACACAATTTTAGACAGTATACACTTAATTCACTTTTAATTAAACATTGTGAACAAAAATGAAAGCAAATACAATTTACCAAATAAAAAAATATTTTATCATACATTTATCCAAACTTGAGGTATAGGCATATTGGTGCAATGTCTATTAGCCTCCTAGGTAAAAATAAGCTAAAGGAACAAATGTATCATTTCTGACAGTACTGTTAATATTGCATATCCGCTTATATTTACCAGTTTTGGCTTCATAATGATCATAGAAGAAATTCGACTTTAAAAACATATTGGATTCCTGCATTCACATTCATGAACTATTTGGGTTTGGTTTTAAGGCATTCCTGTAATTAGCTGCTCTTTATTACTACTGAGTAACCCAATACAAACTTAAGTTCAGTCTCTCCCTCCCTGTGTGTGTCTCTGAGGGCTGCTAATAAGATAATTACATTTGAGAGTTTTAGACTCCCTCCCCCACTCTTCTTCTCCTGGATTATTTATATAATCTCTTCTCTTTGGTCTTGATCACTGGTTGTAGTCTGCTTTTGTGATCACATTTTCTGTTCCCTAAACTTCATCACTTTTCCAAGAAATCTCAGCTTCATAAACTTGGGTTTGAGTTAGTGTTAGGCTATAGTTATTTATAATAAGCGTTATATAGAGCGGGCGGCAGTGGCTCAGTGGTTCATGTAGGTCGTATACAAACTGGAAGGTTGGTGGTTGGGTCTGTGAAAGCACTATATAAATGCAGTCCATTTACCATTTACCATATATAAAAACAATAAAAGTCATGATATATCCTCATTTAGATTAGCTGTGTGTGTGTGTGTGAGAGGGGGAGAGAGAGAGCTGATAATTAATTCTCTCTAATCTCTTTACGAATGCTGTCAGTGGTGACTGACTCAAATGAGCTTTGACACCTCAACAGATAGAAGCTGACATCAACTCGCTCATAGGTCCCTCAATCTCACAGATGACCAGGATCAAATATTAATGTTGTAAAAATCTCATGACGCCAGCTCTAAGCCATAACACTAACAATAAAGCATTTAAATGTAACTTTAAGGGTGTAAATGTTAATGAGGGCATTGTGTCAGCACTGTTTCAGTAACACTGGTGATCCTGCCGTGATGAGCGTCTGCACTGGGCCGTATCGTTTTGCAAACCTGGGTTTGTGATTATCAACTGTTTGGAGATCTTGCTTTTTACTTTTATTCTCTGAACTGTCTTTTTAGTAAGGTTTTTAGAGCAGAGGTTATCAACCTTTTTGACTCGAAGGCCCCTGACTGTCCAACACAATATTAGAAGTCCCCCTATATACTATTTAAAAAAATATATATATTAGTGCTGTCAAATCGAATAATGGAGATTAAGCGCATCTAACATAATTTTTTTGTTGACATGATAAATGTGTGTGTATATATTGTATATTTATATATATATTCTATATGTGTGTGTGTGTGTATACACACACACACACACACATATACACACTGACATCTATATATTATAATATAATTATATATATTCACACATATTATGTAAACAAAGACTTTTGTTAAATTCTTAGATGCGCTTAATCAATTTGATATATATTTATATAATTGTTTTTGTATGTATGAGTTATATTATTTACAGAAACAAATGGTATTCATAAATTAATTAACCCACAATTTATTTTGTTTGAAGAACTGTATGTATATCAATAAAAAAGGGGGTTTTAGTTGATTTCAATCTTGATTTGAATGTTGTTTTTTTAAAGCTACATTATGTAATTGTTTTCGCCGCTAGGGGTCGCTAACCTCTTGCAATAACAAAGGCGTAGGTTGATGACAGTGAATAAGCGGAATCATGGAACTTGTCAACTTGGATTTAATAATGTTTATGGATGAGTGAAAACATTGATGTTTTTAACATGACTGTGGGATGAAGCAGGGCGAGATTGCTAATGAGAGACAGATATCAGCGCCACACGCGAGACCCATGGATATAAAGGACATTTCATTCTACTGAACTACATGCAAGTGCTGAATTACTACTCATATGGGTCAGTTTATTTGACGAATTAAACTTGTGAGGTAATGCAGCACTGTTTCACTTGGTCTACACCGTCACACTAAACTGCATTTGAGTGTGTTGAAAGTTATAATGTTATTCTATGTGTTAGTTTGTTGGCTGTATGAGGTTAGCAGTAAGCTAGATCAACATTAGAAAAACATACTGATCATATTTTAACATTTCATCATGTTGAGTTCTATAACATTGATTCATTTTATGTACATTTGCTCACCTTTCTAAGAGTGGCGTCTCTGTCTAGTCGTGACTTTTGAAGCTCTTTCAAGTCGAAGTTTGTCGCGGACGTGGAGCTCTCGGCATCTCGAAAACGCCACGCCGAAATTGATCCTCATTTTATTTCTCCTTTTGTCCCAAAGTCTGCTTGCCATGACCCATAATGTTTGAACGAACAAAAACAGCATGAGCGTATCGCTAGACGTAACGCAGTTGTCCACATCTGTCGCCATGGTTACTATGTCAGAACAAGCTGAAACCAGGGATAAAGCGGATATTACGTCATTGACAGGCGACAAGTTACAAGGGACGGGCACTATTTAAAATGGTGAATTTCTCTGAATTTACAAATTCTTGGAAACATTTAGGATAATGTAAGCACACAATTGAAAGAAACATATAACACTGTGCAAGTGGTTTTTGGATATTTTGATACACAATTCTTAAATATTGTGCCTTTTTAAGTTTTTAATAATATAAGATTTTAATAATATAAATATTAATTATATTAGTACTAATAATTCATTCAAATAAATTTAAGTCATCATGTGGGCACCTTGAATGGTTTCAGTAGTTTGTCATCTGGTTGAGATCCACTGTTTTAAAAGATATACTTTTTGTAATTAGTGGTAGACGAAACTCAGGGATAGGATGTTGACTTCAGCCAGTGAGCTCCTACCTGGCAACCTCTCAAAACACCCAAGCAACCACTTAGCAACTATTGCAATGTCCTGGCAACCACCTTAACATATTTTGCTTGAGCAAGCACCTCTCGATTTGACTTAAAAAATGAAGAACTATAGTAAGAATTGTATTGATATGAAGATTGTACTGCAATTTAAAAAAGATATCCCCATTGTATTCCATTAAACAAATGGTCCTATTTGTATTTCACTGTTGGAATGCTGGAAAACGCAACAAAAGATGTATTATGTTGGAAAACGCAAAGAAAAAGTCTGAAGCCAAACCTTTGTGGCTGTATTTTTATATATGATTTACTGAAGTAGGACATTCTTCTGGATCAGCATTGTTGTTAGTGCTGGATGAACATTCAGAAGATAATTTCTCTGTGATTTTAAATTCTGGTTGGAAATACCTTTCTGACTGATTTTAATAGGAACGTTGTTCCAGGACTAACATGGGATGTTGATTTAGTATCATGTCCTAGAAGAACTTGGCACCATGTTGTTGTTGTGTGTGTGTGTGTGTGTGGTTATGCAGACGTGTATACAGTAGAACTTCTGAGCTCTTACGTCACAGCTCTGAGACCAAAAGAAGTCTCCCGTGTTCAGCCTGACCTACATTTGCTGCAAATGGAGATTTTCATGGTACACACAGTAGCCATGGATGTAAAAAAAAAAATAATCTAGATAATTCATGACACTTCTGGTGCAGTGGAAGAGCCTGTGAATGTAGATCTGGCTTAAAAATGCAGGACTCCTTCTGAAAAGATCTTCTAGAAGAGCATATCACACAATCAATAAATAAATAAAATATTCTTAAAATTATGTTACTCCAGATTCCAATAAAAGAAAACGTGATTGGAAGAATCCAGCCTTCAATGGCCTCATTCTCATTGTATTATTTATTGGTGTCGGTACATTTACGGTCTAAATTTTTATTTTTTATTTTTTTTCTCTCTCTCTCTCTCTCTGCAGTCTGTGTTGTTGCTAGGTGCGGCAGCATTGGTGTGTTTGGCACTGGACCTCCTCTTCCTCCTTTTCTACTCTTTTTGGCTGTGCTGCCGTCGCAGGAAGAACCAGGACTCTCCCAATGCGGACTGCTGCTGCACCGCTTGGTGTGTGATCATCGCCACGCTCGTTTGCAGGTCTGTGAGTTGAACTCTTATACACTTCAACACAAAACACTCATCACCTCATAATGTGGGAATACACGTCATGCATTCCAGTTAATCGGGCATCACGATTTCCACACAAATAAAACTGATTGCAATCCATTCATCTGGGTCTGTTCCAACAGCTCCCTTGCCGTCCGCTGTCAAAATAGGCAGCAAACTGAAATGGAAGCTCGTAGTTGGCTAATTTTAAAAGCTCTTCAAGTGCACGAGAGACTAAGTGCGTGTTAACACTTGGCAGGTTTGGTTTGATTAAAATGAACTGGTGCAATAGCCCTGTTAGTGCAATTCATCTGAATAAGTGTGAACGCTGCCATCCGAACCCTGGTGCGCACCAAACAAGCGGACAGAGACCCCTGAACATGAACTCTGTTGCGGTTCGACTGAAATATGAACGCAATGTGATATCGACAAGATGCAACCCTAAAAAGGACATAATGCTCAAGCATACCTGTTTTTCTCATCATATGAGCTACGTTGCTCATTACAGTTTGGTGCAGGCATTGGAAACGCGTCTCCTTGCAGCAGATCTTCATTTGTGTGTAATGGAGGAATTCCTGGTGCTATTTTGACTCCTTTACACATTTTTATAAGCTCTTTGTGAGTTCTCAGCTGGTAAAAATACCATCATATGTACGCACATATACACACATTTATTTGTATTTTTATGTTTGGTGTTAAAAATGACAGTGTGAACGTAAAGTGAACCAGGACAAATTGTATCATTTTCTTTTTTGGTCTGGACCAATAGAACCAAGAGAACCAAATTACAAGTGTGAATGCACTGTCAAAGGGTTAGTTCACCCAAAATGAAAATTGTTGTTCCACAGAAGAAAGTCCATATATGTTTGTAATGACATGAGGAAATTTAGGGTACGTTACAAGACAACGATGTGCTAAAAACAGAAAAGTTTTGTCTTTCTACAGATAACAAAGTTATCAAACCGATCCCCGGTCACACGGATCTGCAAAAACGTCTAATAACGCTGTATTATGCGTGCCAGACAAGTAGTTGGTGATGAAAGACTACGCACCTGCGCACATATCCATATCCTTTTACTACTGTGCCTTTGAGCCGATTGACACATGCGTATTGACACAAATTACATAATCTATAATTTTGTCCAATTTTTATTCGTTAATCTGTATAAAACTGTATTATTACTTTGTCTTCTGGGTAAATTTCATCTTTGCAAAGCCAGAAACATTCACTGTAATCCCAATTTTAGAATGTTCTCCTCTAATATAAAGTCCCTTTTTACTTGCTTTAAGAAAATGTCAAAATCTTTGAACACAAAGGCTTCGAAAACGTATATCATCTTTGAGTCTGTTGTAACCCAGCAAACACAGAACGTTCCCCTAACGTTCCCGAATGGTCCCATGAGGTTTTTTGGGGGGGGAACCAAACAAGAACGTTATAGGAACGTTCCATGTAGGTTATTTTTAGGTTCCATTTTTATAACGTAAGGAGAACGTTCCGGGAACGTTCCCCTAACCTTAAGTGAAAGTTCTAGGAACGTTCTGGGAACCAAAAACTAACGTTCCCAGAACCTAAATTTGTTTGCTGGGAAGGAATCTTTCATTTTTCATGATGACCAAATGTTATATTGTGTTGATTTGTGTATTTCTTATAACCACTTGTGATTATGACCGTATGCCCCCCACCCACCCTATTTCTTACTGTTAATATCTGTATCATTTTATTTGCAAAAAAGGTTTAAAAATAAAAGCCTAAGACTAAACACGTAATAGGCCTACACATGTGCATGCCGTCACCATTGTCACCGATTCGCGGTTTTGTAGTTTACACGGAGATGATAATTTAAGAAGTTGCTATGTTTGTTCTTTTGATATATTGCATGGTCAGATATTCATACAACAAAATATTCTGGGGGCCATGTAAGATTTGTGAAAATGACCAAAAATGCTGGTGGTGGCTGGAAAAAAATGCTGACGGGGAAAGAGTTAACAAAAGCCAAAAACTCAGAACAAAAGAGCTCTCATAATCTCAGTAATAGCTGTATGACACATAATTCATGCAACGCATATGGCAGCTTATTAAACGCCTAACCCACGCTGATGAGCGCCGGTGGCCATGATTCATATGAAATAGTAGGTGTGTGTTTCTCCTTGCGCAGTGTGGAATGGATGGTAACTCATCTGTATTTTTAGTAATAATCCATGTCTGCATCTCAATGTACAACTGACAGCATCCTGCACACACTCTGTTGTGTTAACCCATTCTTGCTTAGGATAGTTAGGACATTGTTGGAACATTTTTAACAATCCACATGCTGTCACATCTGACAGTTGACCTTGACAATTAACCTCAACATTTTAAACCATTTCTTAAGATTGACATGGTACTGAATTTCATCTTCCTTTTAAACTTGATCAATCCAGTAAATAGTGAGGTGTTTGTGCAGTTTAGCTTGTTGTGTACATTTGGTCTCTGGTTAAAACGTCTCTAATTATTCCTGTCAGATCTCTTTAAATATAGAGAGAATCCATGCATTTGAGTGTCCCCCATGCAGATTTTGCTCATGATCAAGTAATCTACAAGTCTTTGATTTTGTACATCAATGGCTTTTGGAAGTAATCATAATGTTATGTAGCTATTGAATGGAAAACTCTTTTAAATCAAACAAAGTTACTCTAATTTTCTATAAATGATAAGCCATCATTTTGCATATGAATTTTGCATAGTTTTGTTTTCGTTAACTGTTACTCGTTATTGTTCTAATTGCTTTTGGATTTTTGCTTTCTTTGTCGTCTGTTCTGATTATTTTCTGGGCTCTCCTCCCATTTATCCCCCCACAAAGGGTCATCAGACAATCTCCTCCTCCCCTCTGTTCCACCCCTTCTGCCTTCCCTCCCTCCTCCTTTCCCTCCCTCCTCCTTTCCCTCCCTCCTCCTTTCCTCTTCAGCTCATGTCTGTCCTATATGTGACTTCATGCTCTGCCGTTCATGCTGTGATTGACAAACAAAGAAGAGATTATTTCCCTAAGTGAGAGATGGACGCAGAAGAACCAGAGAAAAGGACAATGACGTCTGATTGATTGAGCGAGCGAGATGCAGATAAAGCTTAACGGAGAAAAGAGAGCGAGTTGCGGATCAGACTGAGTGATGGGTCCAGGGCAGAGATGAGAGATGTCATGCTGATATGATGGCTCAGATGAAACACATTGTGCCTCATGCATCATTAAGCACATCAAATAGTGCACACGCTCATGGTGTGACCTAAAACACTGTAGCGCTCTCCTAAAAGCTTAATCTCACTAATGTTTTGTGTCTTTGAGTTTTAGTAGCTCAATGAATTTACTGTAAACAAATTATTTTCATAACATTCAGTTCCACTAAAGGAATAACCCGGCTTCAGTACAAGTTAAGCTTTAACAACAGTTAGGGTAATGTTAATCACCACTGGTGACTGGTCCCTTTTTATTTAGCTTCCCCAAAATAATTAAAATAATTGATTTAGTGAAATATCTCACCATTCACTGATGGATCCAGGTCACACTCACTCACCATTATAGGTTTGGTCTAAAGCGCAACTGCTCTCATGGTTTGCCGTAGGACAGCAAATGCGAGTAAATTATCTGTCATGTTAGCAGGACTGCGATATGAAGAGTGTGCGAAGTAACATTTTAGCAACTGTGTGAAAGTGAATGGCACATAACAGGCACAATAGCAGGATAAAGATACATATCTATAGGTTTAATATGCGTCACATGACTAAACATGCGGCATCTTTTTCAAATACATCCAGTTCACACTACTACGCGACAATGGCGTTTTCAAATTTATCGACTTTGGAGAGCCTTTTCAAAAAGCTTTGTTTTCGGTAATAAAAACATTGTCTCGTGGAGGGAAGGCCACAAACGTATTAGTGTGGACAAGGCCTGAAAAGGCAAACTTTTGAAAATGAGTTTTAAAGTGAAGGTTTTTGAAAATGATACCGTTATCGTCTCCATGTTAACAACAAAACCACGAATTTGTGAAATAAGTGACGTCAAGCGCACGCATATTACTTGTTCCATCTATAGGCGCGTAGTTTCTTTATAAAGGGACATCGCCAACTACTGGCCTGGTAGCAGAATACAGCGTTTTTCGTCGTTTTCACGGATCCGTGTGAACGAGGATCGTTTTGACAACTTTGTCGGCTGTACGTGAAAAACGCAAAGGAAAAACTTTTCCAATTTTAGTACATCGTTGTCGTGTAAACGTACCCTTAATTTTGATATTCATTTTATTTTAATTCCATTCATTTATTTATTCTTTTCATTTTTGTTTTTTTTTTCACATTTTTACAGCTTGGACATTTTTGATATATTGTTGTAAACTGCAAAAAAATGTCTGTTAGAAAATAAGAAATAAAATTATACATTTAGTGAGGTTTATCGAACTAATTAAAAACACATTTAAGAAATATTCACAAACATCTTGTGAAAACAAGTTTTATGCAGTATTGCTTCACAAATGCTGATGTTTTGACATGTTTACTGGAAACAAGAAGACAAAGCTATCAATGATAAGAATAGGGTTTTTAGCAGTGTGTGTGTGGGTGGATTTGTCCTGGGCTAAAGCGACCCGTTTCGGATAAAAATATTTTCTTCCTCTCTGCATTACATTCTCTATTTTTCCCTCTGTCGCCCTCACGTCAGTTTTTTCCCCCCCTTCTCTCCCTGGCGCTGCCCCCTCGGTGCCTTGGAGATGTTGCCATAGCAACAGAATCAGATTTTGAACATTGAAGCTGCGAGATGAATAATGCACTGCAGGTCTCTGCCAGTGTGTGTGTGTGTGGGGAGGCTCTGCGTATGTGGGTGCCATAGCCGCATAGCCATTATTCAATAACTCTTATCTAACAGTGCGAGATTCTCACGAAGACGTGTCTGGTTTTATCTTTAGGTATTTGTGTTCACCGTTTCATTATTTGAAGTAATTTTGCCGAGGTTTATGAATAACACTTTGGCTCAGTATTTGACCCATCAAGCCAGAATCGATTCTTTTTAAAGCAGCCAGGACAAAAAAAAAAGAAAAGTTATTTTCCACAACAATGAAATTTACCTGAGTTGATCTTGTTGTGGTTGAAAGTCTAAGGCGGTTTGTCCTGACTTTTCACATTTATGTTTGAAAATGACCCATATATGTCTGTGCCAACTGCGTCTCTGAATGAACCCACATGAACATCACAAAATTCTGTACTGAATTTCATGTATCGTTGTGTTTTATATGGTACTTAAAAAAAATAAAAAAAAGCACCAAGAAGAGCAAAGGTACTAGCAGTATAATTTTTTTTTAAGTGTGATTTTATAATTCAATATCAAATTACCGTCTTAAACCTTGTGAATCAAATATTTTCATACGCATTATACTTTAACAATTAGCTTTGGTAACAGTTACTATTATCCTCCAAACAGAACTGTTAACATATGCCCACTCACACGATCTTACAGATAAACAAGCCAGTGATTGTGGTCAGTGGTGTTAGAGTGATGGTTTCTGGGTAAGAGAGGGAAAGCCTAGTCGAGCCACGTGACTCCTGACCTTAAAGAACGACAGCATGACCTCTCTCTCGATATCTCTTGGTCTCACACACTCTTAAGCTTATAAGAGCTCTCTCCTGCGCACGTGGCATCAGATAAAACCCTCACGCATGCACAATAAAACTGCCCTGACAATAATAATCTTGAAATAAATGTGTCATTATCTCACATTAATTCCGTTGTGTTGTGTTAAAGGGGTCATGAATTGAGATCAAATTTGCCTTGATCTTTTGTAAGAGGTCATTGTAATTATAAAAACATCCTGTAAGTTTCATAACTCCAAACTTCCTTGTTAGTCCAAAAACGGCTTTTATTGAAACCAAGCTCCGAAAACGACTTGTTTGGAATTGTCACATTATGATGTAATGGTGAATGAATAGTGCGACGAAAGACCGCCTCCGCAGAATCAAACCAACGCCTACCTCTACCTCATCGTGTCTTTGTCACGCTCACTGGCACGTTATGAGAAGAGGAGAGATGCAGGATCACTGGACTAAAAATAACATTAACCCTCTGAGGTCGGCTATCGCGCCGGCGCGATAGTCTCGCTTTTTTCTTATCAGTGCAAAAGAAACTCAAAATACTCTGTTGATTTTGATCTTACATATTAAGTGTTGTACATCATTAGATCCTGATAAGTGTCTATTTTTTTTGTGGATACTCACAATAAAAATAAAGTGTTGTGCTTTTCGCCAAATAAAGAAAAACAAACATGATGCGCGTTCTGCCTTCTCTCTGTCAGTGAAGTCCATTCTGAAACGCGTCCTAAGATTAAATTTAATTCCGTGAATACTTGTCATACAGGCACGAGTGTTTTTCCATAATGAAGCTTGAACTCTCTTCTTTTAAATGAATGAATTTATATAAAAAAACAAAACAAATATTCTCAGCTTATGTAATCTGTATGAAAAGAGAGAGATGTCAGTATTTTTCTTTCCAGCTCATTACACCTAATTACGCGTTAATGTGTCACGCCCACGGAGAGCGCGCGCTATTCAAACGCAAATGATCTTAGACAAGCCGTTCGAACATGCCAACGCCCACCAGCTGGATTATAAAACACATCGTGTTTAGTAAGTATCTTGTACAGCTGTGTACACAGCGTATCCTTTCGCTGTGAGGAATAATACTATCTAACCCTAGAAAATGTACCAGAAGTGCTGGTAGTTTCATTTCGAGGAGCAACGGATCCAGCTGATGTAGTAAGTCATTTATTCTAGTGCTTTGTTCTAATCGTGATATTGAATTTGTCGGACTGTAAACCGCAAAAAGACTGTTTAAATATGAATTGCGTGTCTGTGTGTAGGCTAAATGATGAGTGAACGGCATAGGCGTGCGCGCTTTGTTTACTACAGTTATACAGCGCGTGTCTGTGCCTTGTTCATTCACTCTCGCACCTACATTAGTAAACGTTATGTTTACATGAACACATACAAACTATATTGCTATAGCCTACTAAGATGAGTAAAAATAGACTGAAATATGTTGAAATAAAATGTCTGTATAAGCAACAAGCTGCAAATTCACATGTATATACTAATATATCATACACAATATATTACAGACTAAATATGAATGTTTAGACACGATTTTGTGATTAGTTTTGGATAGATTATAAAGTTTTGACTGTAAAAAAAGACTACTGTCACAATAAATAGGTACGCTTTTGTTCACCAATTTCTGCTCATAGTTAATCCACATTATCCGGCCTTTGTCTTCTCAGGTGTGAACACGCCTCCACGCATATTGCCTTTCCAAACCAAAGGTCTCTAATAAAATTTAAATCAGTGTATGTGTTTGTGTAAATGATTAGGCAGGATGATTTTCAGATCATTTTGAAGCAAAAATTCTAGGCAACAACACTCATTAGTCAAAAGTCTTGTGGACACATATTTAGTATGTGTTTTGTGGCCTTATTTCAGACACTTTAAGTTTTAGTTTTTTCAATAACCATGCATAAGCAATATTCTCTCAAAAATACAAACATGTTTCATAATTGTTGCTCAGAAATTACGGTAGCCCAGTTTGTGCTATATTGAGTGAATTTACACCTTTCCCATTAACATGTTTATAAATAACTGAAAAAAGCACAAATGTCAGAGCATGTCAGAACACCTCAAGGACCCCAAAAACCCTTAGACCTCAGAGGGTTAACTTCCAAAAGATCCTAATGCTAGGAAAGTGGTTATTTATTTTCAACGGTAATCGTCTCAGTAGAGCATTTTTTGATTGTTCGGTACATTTCACTGCAAACTGACTTTTAGTGTAACACATGTTGTGGCATTACTGTCAAGTCAATATAAGTAACTGTGTTCATTTTAATGCCTAATCTGTGATCCGAGATTTCTGATATGTAATTGTTTATGTACAGTCAGACATTCTTTGTCTCAAAATCGTTTATTGCTGTTTATCAGTAAATCAAGCCAGTGACTAAACGGTCATCTTCACATTGTTTCTCTTAGTAGCATGGATAATCTGTTATTTAAATTGTTTAACTTATGAACAGAAAGCAATCAAAGAGCACTCCCTTTATAATTGCTGGAGCTGTCAATCACACAGCCGTTATCATCAATGACGATGTCTACACTGCACAATGAATTTCTTATGTACATTGTGTTTGCACCGTTAGTTATGATGAAAGCGTTCGTGAGAGTGCAGAAATGGAGTTGCATTGACGAGATGACAGATATATCTTTTGAGCGCATGAATGCAGTCATCAGCTCAATGCTCATCACTGCAACCTTTCATGACACCGGAATAGATCTGAATATAATGCTATAATCAACACTTTTCACGATTAATCAATCTCGACAGCTGTAATTGTAAAAACTTAAAATATTTATATGTATGTGTTTATTTTTTATGTGTGTGTGTTTTATTATAATACATGGTAGTCAATAAAATAATTGTATTTTATTTGTGCACGCAAAATAAAGTGGCTACAGTTGTTGTCCAGCATGTTAAAATCCAGTGTTAGAGTTGCATTGATTTGTAAACAATGTGTTATACTTTACTGATGCAAGCCAGTAATTTTAGGGAAAGGCCATGGTTCTGTGTTTTAATGTCTTTGTAAAAGCAAAAACCACACCGTTGATTCAGTTAAAGGTAGGGTATGGGATTTGCAAAACGGCCAGCAGATTTTGAAAATACACAACTCAAAAGGTCCTACCTTCTTTCCTCCAACGCTGGCCCTGACTCCACCCATTCGAAGAGGGGGAGGGGGATGGGGGTTTGGTATGACCGTTTGATTGACGCACTTACAGTCCAATGATTCTAGGTGGTCTTGGAAATGATTGGCTGGAGTTTTTCGAGTCCTGCCCGTTCCACAGATGATTAAATTGCTTAATTTTCATTTCAGTGCTTCTAACTCAGTGGCTGTAAGTGGGTTAGGAATCGGATTTCAAGTGATTTTGAAAAAATGGTCAAAAAAGAAAATCACATACCCCACCTTTAAATTCAGATCTGCTAACCTGGTCATTTTCAGGGTCTTCAAGAGTTTGCTGTAGTCTTAAGATTCCAGAATAAAGACATTGCTTGTGTGAGAGAGTTATTACATTCTATATAAAAGAGTCTGTCACAGTCACATGAGCTAATTCCTATTTTGATGACTTTCCCGCAGTGCTGGCATTGCAGTCGGTTTCTATGGAAACGGCGAAACGTGCGATGGCGTGACACGACTGACATATTCCTTGCGCCATGCTAACCAAACAGTGGCAGGCATCGACAAACTGGTGAGTCATTCACTATTTGGTTTGTTCTGAGCTGTGGACAATTTGCTGTATCAAAGTGTTTAAAAGAGACTTAAATGCCCTTCCGTTACCAGTGCTAAACACTTTGCTTAACACTCTCTACATATTTTATTTTCGTATTCTATTTTACAGCCCTAACTAAGTTGCATGGAATACCAATACTAAAGTACTGTTGTACCAAAAATGTACCACCGCCTCTACTGAACATCCCACTGCTGTTGCTAGTGAGTTCATTGCCCTTTGATGAACACTTTAACTTGAATAAACACTACTGCTCTTGCCAAATACTTCACTGCACCTCCATGGCCACAGCTACAATTCCCACCATGCATGGTTGTTAAATGTTAATTATTTCATAAGGTCATGAGCGCTGACAGATGCGTTTGGCGAGTGCGCACCATCTAGGGAACTTTGTTTTGAAGCGCTCAAGTCATTCGCACATGCGCCGTTGAATTTTACGAAAATTACGACAGAGGGCAAAGTTGGGCTTTAGAGAACCAGAGAGATAATTGAGACTAGTGATGCACTGCAATGAATTATTTTATTATTTGAATTATTTAGCCACAAACCAAAATAGTTTATTAAATATAATTGAATAATTAATTGTATATAAGCATTTAAATTGCTCATATATTTAGCAAAATGCTTCTCTCTAGAGTTATTTTTTTTCTAGCTGACTAATGAGCTATGGACATTGAAGGCCTTTCCTGAGGTAAATGTAACATGACGGGACATAGCCTATTGTTTACAATATATATTATTTTATTTCTTTGAAACACTGAGGGATTACAGGAGACATTTATTTATGCATCAAATGATAACAGCATAGACTTAGAGCATTTTTAGACCTGAAGATCGTTTGCTTCCGAAATAGGGACTTAAATTGTTACAATGTTGCATTTTCTTCTGGGTTCTGATCGATTTCACAAGGAAAAATTTCAAAGCATACCAAAATGTGCTTATGCAAGCTTATGCAAAATGTGCTTATTAAGAGTAAAACTTTCCTCTTATTGGTCAGTTTCCTCTGCGTCATCCAAGATGGATTGACTAGTTTACTCAACAAGCTTCTTGGGGCTTTATCTGTAACTGTTGAGACACACGCAAACACTTATATGAATGTAGCCATCATTCCCGCTCTAACTGATAAATTATATATACTGTGTGTATATATATATATATATATTAAGATGAAGAGGCGCTTTTTGCTTTTCAACTGCGATAACTAATGTGCTCACTCATAGAATCAGACACTACTGCTTTTTATATTAATTATAGTATATTTGAATATACCGCATGGTTCTTTGGTCCATTGGGTTGGATTGCTTTCTAATGTCAACCGCCCTAGTTTGTTTTCAGTTGGTTGTTCTGGTAACCTTGTTCTGGTAATATAGGAGCGATTTGTTTTGGTGCGGGTCCAAGCGCTATTGCTGTGTTCATGTATGCCTAAATGAACCGAACTAAGGGAGAAAACCACCAGGTTCTGAAACAAACGTTTCAAACGAACCAGGTGTGAAAATGCCCTAAAAGATAAGTTCATCAAAATGAAGATTGATTAAAAACCTCAATATCGATATTGTCAACCCATCCCTAATGCCCATGACACTGACACAGCCAAAACATGTCATCGGAGAAGCGCTAATTAAACTTCACTGTATGCAGATGGGATTTTGGTCCCTCCGAACATAGCTATTTTTAGGCTTTTTTGCCTTTTATTTAGGTAGGACAGTAGGTAGACAGACAGGAAATCACGGCAGATGAGAGAGGGGAATTGGACCGGGACAGGACCTCACGCCAGGACTCAAACTTGGGTCGCTGGAGTGCAACCGTACCATATGTCGGAGCACTTGCCCACATGGCTATGGCTCCAACTGTTTGAACATAGGCAGAAAATTCTCCATGTCCTGGTCTAACACTAATGATATCATTGTAATCTTCGTATTTGATTCAGGTGGCAGAAAAAAATATGGATCTGATGTATTGAGCCTAACGTATTTCCTTTTGTGCGTGTGTTTGTATTTTAGGTATCTGAGAGCAGCAGCAGTCTGAATGAAACGCTGCAGGAGGGTTTGGTGCAGCTGGAGACTGTGTACTCCAAGCAGACAGACTACCTGTCCATCGTCCAGAAACTGCAGGGTCAGCTGGATGAGCTGATCAATCTGATGGTGGATGTGCCTTTCTGGAGCACTACGGATCTCTCTTTGGATCACCTGGCATCCATCTCTGAGCAGTTTGACTGGTACAGGTAATTATAAAGTCCAGTCAAATCTTGCTCTGTCTAAATTTGTTTCAAAGGTATTACAGCAGAGAGTGGTGGTATCCTGTCGGTTTTTACAAAAATGTAGTCTAGTGTGATTTGTTTGCAGATGACACATGCTTTTTTTTATTTTTTTTATTTTTTATTCAGTGGCTTTCAGGCATAAGTATAACTTAAATGTCCAGAGACGTTATAATGTAGAGTACACAATAGAGTTATTCAATAATAAAGTCCAGATCTGTTCTTACTATTGGATAGTTACAAAGAAATGTCCAGCCAACTGGAAGTGATCGTGTGTTTTGTAGGTGGTTGGGTTATCTGAGCCTGCTGCTCTTTGATGTTGTTATCTGCCTGCTCGTTTTGGTTGGTCTCATACGCAACTCTAGAAGCATCTTGATCAGGTGAGTGCAAAAATGATTAATACATGTTATTATTTAATATCACACACAATAGCCATCCATGTAATCTATCACAAAAACAATGCCTAATGAACTAATAAATCATTTCAGTTCAGTATTTCAGTTCTAATTTTATTTTTCAAGTACTCAAATGATTTTGAAAACTCGATAAATAAAAGCTAAATAGAAATATTTACAAAAAACAAAAGCTAATAAAAATAACAAAAGCACACAACAAAATGACTGTAACTTAAAGTTGAAATAAATATACTATAATAGGATATAAATGCTACTAAAATAACACTTTGCTTTTTAATTATGTTTGTGGGCCTTATTGAATTCAGCAGGGCGGTTTGAGATGTGAAATGACAATGTAGGACAATGACCCGGATTTGAACTCGTGTCTGTAGAACTTAAATAAATGTAACTGACTTTGACTATCAAAACAAAGACATATTGAAGTGTAAGAAAAAAGAAAACTGGATGTCAATGTTGCAATGCAAGATCACATGATATTTCAAGATAAATCATAAGGGCCTTTCTTGTTTTCCTGGTGCATTGCGGGAGGTTGCCTCAGGATAAAATCCAATCCCTGACTTTACAGTTTCAGTTTGGAAATTTCCAGGTTTAAAATCGTTGTGTGAAAATGCCTATTTTTAGCCTGTAACTATGCAAAATTGAGATCCATTCTCTGAAAGCCTTTAGAAATGGAGAGAGAGAGAGAGCACGAATCAGAGAGAGTTGTCAGTGGAGAGATGGATTCAGGCAAAATAAAATCTATTTAGTATACAAGGGAGGGTGAAGATCTCCCCTTGATTCACTCTGACTCACTTTCTCACTCCTTCTGCTGCAATAAGACACCTCTTCTGCCGTGTGTTGTGTACGTGTGTTTGTTTGTGGTTATATTAGTGTTTGAGGGTGCATGTGTATCTAGAAGCACATTTGGTCAGTGGAAGGTTGTTTTAATCCACAGAGATGTTTACTTACTGGGTTACTCACCATGAGCCTAAACGAGTTTAAAAAGAAACCAACCAGAAAATATCCATAAACAACACAGACGCATTTAGGCTATGTTGACAGTAATAGCATTAAAAGAAAACTCAAATAACACCCATTTTTGTGCATTTAAAGAAGCCATATTATGCCCTTGATTTTGTTTTTAGGGTCTACTAGAATAGGATTTCATGCTTTAATATATATATAAAAAAAAAAAAGTAAAATAAAAAAAACAAACAAACATGTTTCACATTGTTGCAGAACCTCTCTAACGCTCTGTTTAGTTCCTGTCTCTATGAAGCCCCTCCTTCTGAAAAGTACAAGGTGCTCTGATTGGTCGGCTGGACCAGTGTGTTGTGATTGGTCAACCACCTTCAAGCATGTTTCGGAAATGTCATGCCCCTTTACCAGAACCCCGAGTTTCAACACACTACTGTACTGAGCGTCCAAAGTCTTCTATTGTATATGTATGATTGTAAAGGGCAGATTATAATTTTTTTGTGGTAATTAATAATCTTACTCTATTTCTATCCTTTAGTGTTTGTTTGCTAGGTGTGCTGACGCTGGTGATCAGCTGGGCTTCACTTGGGCTGGAGTTTTCTGTTGCTGTGGTGCGTAAATTAGCAGAAACATCTTCAATTCTCTTCACCTTTATGCTGATATTTCTGTTTGGCTCTATAGCAGTCTAAAGAGAGTTTGAATCATAAAGTAGAGCCAAATTATGTGGAGATTGTTTTATTCAGGAAAATATTGGCATTATGTTATAAAATAAGTACATACACTACCATTCAAAAGTGTGGGTTCGGTAAGATTTTTATTGTAAAATATTTAATAAGATTTAAAATAACTGATTTCTATTTTAATATATTTTTTGAAATGCAATTTATTCTTGTAATGGCACAATTTTCAGCAGCCATCATGCCAGTCTTTAGTGTAACATGATCAGGGTTTGAAATGAACTTTTTCACTCACTGGCCAATTTAGCTACTAAATTAAAATTTTTTCGCTATTGCTTCAATGCAATTAAACAAACTTGCTGTTATTTGTTGCGTAGTGACGTGTATGTTCAAGTAAGCCAGATATGTGCAGATTCTGTGCAATATGCTGTATTTAATATATATAATAAGGATTCACAAGTTGAGTATTTGCACTAAATCTGCACAGATTTGTTTTACACGAACTTCCCCAGCAAAGTGAGTAAACATCATAAGTAACACGCCACATTGGCTAGTGATTTGACAGCATCACCCGCCACAGTTGATTTTTACCTGCATTTGGCGGGTGTTCATTTCAAACACTAAGCACGATCCTTCAGAAATCATTCTAATATGCTGATTTGGTGCTCAAGAAACATTTCTTATTAATAATAATTTTGAAGACAGATTTTGATGAATAGAAAGATAGCATTTATTATAATTTTTTATTTTTTTTTGTAAAATTTAAAATTATTAATTGTCCATTTGCATCAATTTAATGCCTACTTACTAAATAAAAGTATTAATTGCTTAAAAAATCGCTCTGACCACAAACTCTTGAACGGTAGTGTATGTTTGAAATGAGAATTATAAATAACTTAACAATCAAGTATGTGGCGTTAGTCATTTAAATATCCATAAACATTTGAAAGTTTGTGTCTTTGTACCTGTATTTGAGTGCTTGTGTCTTTGTGTTTGAGGGTACGTAGACGTGCTTCATGTCTTGGTCTCT
Organism: Tiaroga cobitis; assembly: GCA_030578255.1. Taxonomy (NCBI): domain Eukaryota; kingdom Metazoa; phylum Chordata; class Actinopteri; order Cypriniformes; family Leuciscidae; genus Tiaroga; species Tiaroga cobitis. The sequence continues at coordinate 8,872,050 of CM060591.1, read as the reverse complement.
TCCCTAGACTGCCAGTGATTTTTGTGTTGCCCCTGACTCTTACATCACCAAAGTGACACGTGAGAACGCCGTTATCAACCAAGGTATGTACTCCCAAGTCAAGTCCAGTTTATTTGTCTTTTGCACAGTTTAGACTGGGTTCACATTGAAATGCTTGTGACTAGGCTCAGATCACACACAAAAAAACAGTGTAGACAATTATATGCAGACAGATACATATGTTAATGTTAACAAATAGAGTATATTGTACTGATTAGTACTAAATGCTGGACTCAAATCACCACATGTTGGTGCCATTCATTTTAATAGTTTTTTTATTTATTCATTTGATTTGTGTTTTATTTACATCGTATACTGATAATTCAGTGCATATCGATGTATATCAAGTCTTGAACTCAATACTCCTCACAGAAAATGTGTTTGCTGACAATCGCTCTCATTCATTCATTCATTGCTTTAAATGTTCTGAAGCATTGCTATGCAGAGGAGGCTTTCTTAAAGGGTGTTAATGTACAAAGCAGGTTTTGTATCCTGCACTCAGACCTTGGCTTTACTGGACAGACATGGGTGTCATTGCTAATTAGTTCCCACAAGCTAAAACACAAGCTTTCCATCACAGGAATACATTACATTTTAAAATATATATTTAAAAAAATATATTATATCAATATTTTAATATCTTGTATTAATAGCAAATGATAAATACACAACATTTCTGAAATTAAAACTAGTTTACACTATTTATTAATTCACTCAAACTTATTTTAAAGTGAAAATGATGTTATTATATTGTTGTTATATTGGGATTTCTTCCAGTGACTTTTCATGATTTATTTTTTACATCTGCTCCTACTAAGAGTGTGATGATTTAGATCCTGAGGTTAATTAATCATTAAACCTCCGCCTGAGGTCAATCCACTGCTGCTCCTCTAATTCTCTTCTTTTTCTAGCACGCAAACATGCAGTCTTATGGTTCAGATGAATCCAGTGTCTTTACAGTCATCTCTCTCTCATACTCTCATTCACACTGCCAACTGGCTTCTTTTGTTATGATATTAAAGGGGTCATGAACTGGCTTTTTAATTTTTTTTTATATTGTTGTCTGAGGTCAACTTATGATGTTCGCTTGGTTTTTACATTAAAAAACATCAAAATGAATAAGTAATAGGCTATTTTCTACCCTAGTTTTGAGCCTAACTCAAAAACGCTCGGTTTTTATGGGCGTCTCGCATTGAAGACTTGGAAGTAAACGCCCACTGCTGTGAGTGGATAACAGTTTTGCATATTATAATGAGTTTCGTGTAATGCGCGAATCGGTGGGCGGGGCTAAACGGCCGTGTTGAAGTAGGCGTTGATCTTCTTCTGCGGGAGTGGTGTTTTATCCTCTTTGTCGTCACAGTTCCCCACTTTGAAAAACGAGTCGTTTGCTGAGCCTGGTGTCAATAAAAGCTTTTATTGGACTAACAAGGACGTTTTCAGTTCTGAAACTTACAGGATATTCTTATAATATGATGGCCTCTTAGGTGTCAAAAGCTCAAGGAAAATTTGATTTCTCAGTTCATCACCTCTTTAAGTTTGTTTTCTTTGTCAGTAATCTCAACCAGCTGGCTTAGTAAATAATAAACTAGTGGGTCACAGTGACTCATGAGAGGCAGATGCATGTACTGCTACCAACAGATTTACTGACAAGGTTTGTTAGTTTGCATTCGCTGTTTTCTTTGCAGAGTGATTTCAACAATAATTCCTTGTCTAATCTAGAATTATCTGTTTGTTGACCAACGGAAGATGAGAGGAATGTTGCGGAAACCTGTCATCATGTGATGATGAGTAAAACAATGATCATATTTATTGGATTTCATATGTATTTATTATTATTTATGCTCTGTGTGTGTGTGTGTTAGATATCCTGCAGTATTATCTGAAGTGCAGCATGGGACAGACCAACCCATTTCAGCAGGTACTTAATTTCTCTCACTCTCTCTCTCTCTCTGTTCTTTTTCAAATTATCTCGTTCTCTTTCATGAATTATAAATTATTCTTCTGATTTGCAGAAACTCTCCGGGAGCCATAAAGCTCTTGTGGAGATGCAGGATGATGTTTCTGAGCTCTTGCGTTCAGCTATCAGAGAATTCCCTAAGACAAAGGTGTGAGATTGCGGATGTCTTTAAGAGTAAAACTGAGCGTGGCTTTACTCCGGATCTGGATGTTTATCTGTTTATGTTCTTCGTCTCTCTCTGGGTTGGTTATCAGAGTAACCTGGAGGAGATGCAGGCGGTGTTAAACTCCACTGAAGTCAGCCTCCACCACCTCACTGCCCTGGTCGATTGTCGGAGCCTGCACATGGTATGCGTGTTTTGTGTAGCGCTTTTTTATGACTCATCTCGGTATACAAAATGGAGTGACAAAGTGATATGATTGTGAATGTTAAAATATGTCGCCTCTACCCCCAGTGTCTGTGTCTTGCAAAAGACTTTTAAGATGCACAATTTTATATTTATTTCACTATTATATCTCTTATTTCACTATTATTATCTTTTGTTTAGATTATCATAGTTATTGTAAAGCATGATTTTTATGATGGATTTTAATAGCATAAAAGTGAAAATATGGGTGTGGGACAAGGGTAAAACAAAGACAATACATAAAATGCTTTTTGAAAAATAGCACAAATAAATTATGGTAAAATGTTTAAGACATACACTACCGTTCCAAAGTTTGGGGTCATTAGGATTTAAAAAAAAATATATTTTTAAGAGAGAGAGAGAGAAAGAGAAATTAATACTTTAATTCAGCGAGGATGCTTTAAATTGTTCAAAAGTGACAGTAAAGACATTTATAACTTTACAAAAGATTTCCATTTCAAATAAATGCTGTTCTTTTAAACTTTCCATTCATCAACGAATCCTGAAAACCAAAGCAGCATATTAGAGTGATTTCTGAAGGATCATGTGACACTGAAGACTGCCGTAATGATGCTGAAAATTCAGCTTTGCCATCACAGAAATAATTTACATTTATAAATACATTCAAAAAGAAAAGTTGCTTTCACAATAATACAGTTTTGACTGATTTTTTGATCAAATAAATACTTTTGTGAGCTTGAGACTTTTTTTCAAAACCATTCAAATATTTTGCTGACCCAAATATATTTGATATTGGTAGTGTATAAGTAAAAGAAAAAGCGTAAGTTTTAATAAAAATCAACCCCTTGAAGGAACACCCGTATATTGCTTCCCACGATTGTGTTTATACTTGTGCAAATACTAGGGCTGGTCCGAATACCATTTTATGAGCTTCGAAGCTTCGGTAGTAATGAACATCGAATATTCGAAGCTTCGGAATCTCTATATGTCTGTCTGTCCTTTTGCATTTTGATTATTTAGAGAACCGTTCATCCAAACGACTTCACAAGGGAGTGCAGTGTCGTATTTGGTGCAATATAGATAGACAGGGGAGACGCGACACGTTCAGAATTAATAAACTTTTAATAAACTACAGAACAGCGCGAGCGGGAAGCGGCGCGCCTCACGCGAGCATATGCTCCGAGAACGGACACTGCACTAGTGATATAAAACACACACACACGCAAGTCTTTTAAATTAAGGAATATTTTTAATAAGGTATAGTCTTCTCACTGACAAAGTAGGGTAGATTTAAATAAATAAAAACGAAATTTAAATAAATAAAAATGAAATTTAAATGAATAAAAACGAAATTTAAATAAATAAAAACGAAATTTAAATAAATAAAACATAAAAATGAAATTTAAATAAGTATAACATAAAAATTTAATTTAAATAAATAAACGAAATTTAAATAAATAAAAACAATAATAATAAAAACTAATAACTTAAATATAGAACAACGAAATTTAAATAAAGAAAAACGAAATTGTGACGTGAAGTCCAAGTAAAATCTCTTCTTGCAGTAGATTAATTTATATTGATAATAACGGGTAAAAAGGATAATACATTTTGTTTCTATTATTCTATGTTCCACAATGTCAAAGCAACGCAGCTTAACCCAAAATACAAGCTCAGGCATGCACCTCTGTCCATACACACTCCGCTGTTCTGCGCTCTAGCCAGAGAATACTCCCGTTGCAGGAACACTTTTAGTAGTCCAAGAAGAAGCAAATATATTTATTAAGTAGCTATAACGAAGTTATATGTTAAGTATTATATTTCACCAGATTTTATAGTGTAAAACATATTCAACTCGAATGAGAACCGTTTCGAGTAGGATGCCAGGTGTGCAAACCCCCCCCCCCCCCCCCAAAAAAACCCGAATATTCGAATGTCACTTTTTCAAATCGAATACCAACCCACCCAACGAATATTCGAATATTCAGGTCCAGCCCTAGCAAATACATTTAAGCCACTTCTTTTACAGTGTGCAAAGACTTCTAAAACAAGAACAGACTGTTCATTAGACTCTTCATCTTTTTCTTTGTCTCACAGGACTATGTCCAGGCTCTGACTGGACTGTGTTACGATGGAGTTGAGGGTCTCATTTATCTGGTCCTTTTCTCATTCGTCACTGCGCTAATGTTTAGCTCCATCGTTTGCAGTGTGCCTCACACCTGGCAGAGCAAGAGGTGAGCGGGCAAGGGTCAAAAGAGAGGGAGGGAGGGGTGCAGGAGGGCAAAGTACCTTAAACTCAACTCCAGTAGATAGACAAGGACTTCATTTCATGGACATAGAATTGACTGCCAGTCACGTGTGTTTAATGCTTTTTTTCACATCTGCTCCTTCTGTTTTCACATATTAATCATCTTCTCATGACTGTGTAGTTTCTGTTGTCTTGTCGTTCATTCCTTTTTGTGTCATAGATTTGGAAAACCCACTGCCCCATAGTATGTGTAAGCAACATGCTTTTGTATTGCTCAATGGGTTACCTAAATATAGCTTGCATATGAAATAAAAATAGTAGTATATTTTGAACAGAGTAATTTGAATGAAGGCGATGGAGGTATTTGCTTTTTGACTCACGGTGTAGCATCTGTCTGCGTGAGTGCGTGTGTTTCTCTGCAAAGGGAAAGAACAAAGAGACCCTATTCCAAATTCTGTGCAAAGGCAGACTGATATTTCTGTGGAAGATGTTGCCTCCCTTTGGACTTATGAAATTGCAAGGAAGGCTGATGTGCATTTGTGAAGAGTATCATCATCATTGAAACTATGTTGGTGATGTGAAACTGTTCATTTGTCTAGATTACACACTCGGCAAGGTGGTTTGGAAAAGGTCTGTTAAGAGTTACACGAACAAAAGATATGTTGATCAAAGTGGCATCCAAATCTACACCTTCACAGATCCACTTTCTTTTTTTAATTTCTTTCCTTTAAAATGCGTTCCTCCCCTCCCCCCTTTGTTACGTTTCAAATCCGATTCATAGTGGGTGTTTGTTGATTTAATGCATGACTCAAATCACTGAGAGAACGTTCAGTGGTTACTGAGGACAATCCATTGGACATGCAATGGACATCCACAAGAGTGTTTTTGTGAGTTTTAAGTTCTCTTGAATTGCTTCTGACTAGCATCATTTTAGTACGTTTACTTTCTCTATGGCTGTAGGATTGTTTTGACTTTTATTTTACTTATTTATTTTTTACATTGACTATGCACATGTATTGAAGCAAGGACATACAAAAAATTAATGGAGACGTTTTTTGTTTGTTTTAGCATCCTGACTGCCAATTCTACACTTAATCTAAAAATGCCCTCATGACTCTGATTGGTTTGTAATAGGTGTAATGAGCCTAGACTTTCCATTAGTTGGCAGATAAACCATTTCCTAATTAGTTCAACCACAACATTCAGTAAGCCATTAAAAATCATGAATAAAAAAATCAGTTGAGAGCATCAAGATTTCATGTACATTAGATTTCTCAGGAAAGAGTCTGACTCTGAAGAGGTCAAAATATTTTAATTAAATTATTTTAATTCAACATTTATTTTAATATAAATATCTAAAATATAATAATGTACACTACCACTCAAAAGTTTGGACTTTAGTTTGGTTTTAAACATTCTCTTATGCTCACTAAGGCAGCATTTATTTGATTTAAAAAAAGGTAAAAAGAGTAATATTGTGAAATATTACAATTTAAAATAACTGTTTTCTATTTGAATATTTTGAAAGTTTAAAATGTATTTTAATTTTTTTTTAAATTTGTATAGCTAAGATATGCAATATATCTCTAAAAGCACATTGCTTGACTTAAAGTTGTTGAGAGGATTTTATTTGTTCTACTCGTAAGTGTGAAGTTGAATGAGATCAAATTGAATCTGAATGCATGTAATTCATATAAAACATGCAGTGACTCGAGCTTGAATAAGTTGGAGTTGGGGGATGGGTTCAAAAAAAAAATAGGCCTATATATATTCCCACATAGTAATTAAATTCGCTCTTAACAGAACTTTCCCTTTTGTCATGTTAACCGACAGAGATGAAACTGGGAAAACAAAAGCATTTGGCGTGAAAACTGGTTTTAAAGTTGTATTCTTCACCAAGTCTAATGAGAGAAGAGACTTTTGCCTTGCCCTGCCCTGCCCTCCCCTCCGACCCAGGGGCACGTGTTTGACCTGTGCTAATTTGTCTGAAGGTCTGAGGAGGAGGATGGCGATGAGACTACGGCCACACTCGGGCCGCGAGCACCGCACGATAACCTGTACCGCGTGCACATGCCCAGCCTGTACAGCTGTGGCAGCAGCACCTACGGCAGCGAGGCTAGTCTCCCCGCTGCGGCACACACTGTCAGCAACGCACCAGTCACTGAGTACATGTGAGTGTAGCCACGCTAAACTCATCCTAATGCATGGGCTGGATCTGAAGGACCGTACCGGTATGACAGGTCCTGTAGTATAGGTTCGCAAGCATAGATTACTGCATGGGCTTTGCTGTATTTACCGTAGGTTTTCAGATTTCAGTTGTTATACTGCATGGGTTTTACTTTATTAAAGTTATTATAAATATAGAGCTAAACAGCGTGTAGAAACAAACATATTATGGCATGGGAAGTATAAGCAGATTAGGGCTGCACCATATTGGAAAAAACTGACATTGCAATATTTCGTTTTTCTGCGGTATATATTGCGCGACATAAACTATTTCACCAGATGACTTGAATAGCTCTTTTTGGATAGAATTAATAATTCTAGAATGATTGGGATGATTTTGTTGGGCAGTGAAACTGTATAGAATATAATAAACAAATTACAAGCATAGATAAATACAATAGAACAAAGATACAAATGAAATAAACGGTGCTTTGTTTTTCAGGTAAGTCTAACAGTATTCAGGTACAGAATTGTAAAATAAAACTGCTTAGTCTTCACTGTATAAATTAAATATAATTAATCTTTGTTAAAGCTGCAAAAGTGATTTTCTTTTTGTATTTTGTTGTTTAATCAACATTAATGATATTAGGCTGCTGTCACTTTAAGATGGAATGCACAGATCCAATATAATGATACGCATCTGTTTTCTTTCTCAGTTGTTTTATGTTCACGTAAGCCATAAGTGACTATTTACGAGGATACTCAGCGAGACAGGCATGTCCGCTCAAGCACAAATAGATGTGAAAGAGAACTAAATTCGGTGTTCAAGTGTGTGCACAGCACAGACAACAGTGCGCGAGTTTCAAATTGAGTTCTCTTTCGCATCTCCTTGCACTCGAATGGTTTAAAATGGCTTAAATGTTTAAACTGACAGCACCTAAAACAAGTGCACATAATAAACCGGCGCTCTATGATGGTTTAACTTCGCAATTACTGTAATCTGAGAATCACATGCCTGGTCCGTATGGATTAAGTACGATCCCTATACTTTACATACTGATCGCAATATCGATGCTAAAGCAATATACCGTGCAGCCCTAATGTAGATAATTCAGTTTTACTCTGTAAGTATAGATGATGTTTCTCCCATCCTAAGCGATATCTATAATGTACCTCTACATATATAGTGGATATGACTTAATATAGTGCATAGTGGGATCACTCAATGGCTTTGCGCATTACTCCTACCCTGCAGTTCAAAGCTTTGTCAGATTTGTGAAGTTTAGTGCATCGCGGTGTGGAAATCCCTCCCATGAAGAGGGAGTCAGAGTAACTGGTGTCTCGTTTGTGACGCAGGAGCCAGAATGCTAACTTTCAGACCCCTCGGTGCGAGAACACGCCACTCATTGGCAGAGAATCCCCCCCGCCGTCAGTAAGTGCACAAGCACATTTACACAAACACACATGTCTGTAGATGTACAGTCGCTATTTAGCGTACTGTCACACATTCAGTTACTCAGATAGCATGGATCTTCCTGCAACCCTGCCCCATGATTGACACAACTGATTTGTAGTTGCCCTAAATTGCTTAGATAATCCAGAAAACAGGATGTTACAGTGGTAGTATTTATGCCTGTCTCTTACTGATAAGTATGTAATTACCAGCTTTGACAACTGTCAAACTTCGATTTTACCATAGTTCTATTATATTGATGAACACTGTCAACCCAAACACATACATAAAGAGTCTGGAAGGTCATTTTGGCAGCCTGTATGCGACACTAATTACAAGTCGTCTTTGCATAACCGCCACAAAAAAGTCCTCACAAAGAACAAGGTGAGATGGCACGAGCCAAATTTCTGTCATCATTTGTTTATTTTCTACCTTTGAATTTGATTGATAGTTTCTCTTTTCCATACAATAAAATAAAATGCCAATGGAAATGAGGTGGTCCAAACATGGCAAAAAAGCACTGTAAAAGCTATTTATACAACCAGTGTAGTCTTAGATAGCTTTATGTGAGGAACAGACCTAAATTGTAATTTTTAGATGTAGTGTTTTTACAATACCTTGAAAAATATTGACATTCAATACCATGGGGAATTATTATTATTATTATTATTATTATTATTACTCTTATGGCAGAAATATATTACTATTGTAATACAACTGAACTGTAAAAAAAAAAAACTTTATATTTAGTATATTATTTTACTTCACAAATGCAAATGGTTTACAAACTTCTCATTGCAAATCTGCTTGAAAGTATGAAATTCTATAATCATGGCCACAAAAATCTGAGAAGAGAGAGCATGGTACAAGTGCAAGGTACCAGTGTATCGGTGCTGCGGAAAAGGAGTATTTTTAATAACACTAGGGAAGCTTCCTGCAAATAACTTGCATTTCAGTCCGTTCCTCACACAAAGCTTTTGTATGGCTTCTGAAGACTTGGAATATAATGCATGGTTTGTATGGACTACTTTAAGGGTATTTCTATGGTGCCTTTTTGTCATTTTTCTTTTCTTTTTTTGGTCCATTTCCATTCATCTGCATTGTATGAAAAAGGGGCTGCATGAACATTTTGCTAACTTTCTCCTTTTGTGTTCTATGGAAGAACATTGTATGGGTTTGGAGTAAATGGTAATAGATTATGCCTTTTTGGGTAAACCATTCCTTTAAAGCATATTCTGAGACGGCATTCATTTTTCTTATTATTTTCAAGTCAAGGCCTCTCATTGAGTGGAAGTGGGTTTTGCAATGTTTTTCAGAATCCTGGAGTTTGCATGATTGCATGTATAGTCAATGACGAGACCAGAGAATGCCTCTCTTGGTTCAAGTGCGGTGAATAGGGGAGCATGGTACTCTTTTTGAAGTAACAGCACAGCTCTTTTAACCAGACTTGGCATGCAAGGGCATCCTTCATCCTCCTATTAGTTAGAAGTCGGAGTGTTCTTGTTTTCTGAACTAAGTGTCGCTCTCACTCCGTTTTACTTTCTAGGTCTTTTTTTTCTTTTGAATCTGTGTTCATGGGCCCTGGACTTGACGCATGCGTATTCAAACTCCAGACTGGAGAGACCACCCAAGAAACAATGTTTCTTTGAAAGGATTTTATCTTATTCTCAATAATGTCATGGTCCAGGATGCTGCTTTTTGGTGCCTGTTCATGCTGGAATTGGAATAGCCGATATATTATGGAATAGTCTCTCCTTCTCTGGATTTTATGATTCAAAATATGCATGAATTTTGTCTCTTTCTCACCCATCTGAAAAACATACCTCATGCATGTCTGTTTTGTAAACTGTCTCACATTATAACCCCAGTTTTTAATATTCCCCCACATATAGCAGCATTTTCTGTATAAATGTTTCATTCTCATTCACTGCCGTTTTCTTTTCCTATTTGTTTGTGTCAATTTCTTCTTTTCTATTTATTTTCACATTAATTGCACTCTTTTTAAATGAATTTGCACTCAAAAGCCGATCTCGAGGAGAAAAGTATCTTATCGCTTAATGTTAGGGGTGTAACGATTCACCAATGCCACGGTTCGGTTCATATCACGGTTTTGGAGCCACGGTTCGGTTCGGTTCGGTTCTGTTTGCTGTGGGGGCAGGGTTCATGGCAGGGTTACCAGCAATAATAATAACACTAGATTCACTTTTAACTTAATAAAAACAACAACAATAATTTAACTTATTAACTTTATCTTTATTAACTTAACTTTATACATTGGCTTCACATTTTCTTTATAGCAGTTAGCACACCTGAGTTAACTAAAATGAAATAAATGCCTCCACTGACTAGTCAAAAATAAACTGCACACCTGAGTCAACTAAAATTAAATAAATGCCTCCACTGACCAATAAAATAAAATGTATAATACATCTAAAATGTTAAATTAAAATTTTAAATTCTTCTTCAAAAATACCATCATGTCCACATTCTCAGGTGAGAGGCTTGCTCTCTGTGCTGTAACAATGTCTCCTGCTGTAGAGAACACCCGCTCACTGGGGACTGATGTTGCAGGGACTCCAAGGAAGCATTTAGCCAACCTGGCTAAATGGGGAAACTGGCTCTCTTTGTCCTTCCACCATGCAAGTGGATTTGACTCCACTTGAAGAGTCGGCACTTCCTTGTAACGCTGCACCTCCTCTTTCACCATTTGAGACAGAGATTTGGATGCAGGTGTGCTTGTCTCCACTGGAAATAACTTTCCAAACAGTTCCGCGATTGGTGCTCTTTTGGCTGGAGGATCACATTCACTGCTGGATGCCACTTCTGACTGCTCCTCTGAGGCTTGGGCCTAACATTAAGGAAGGACAAAGCCACAAAATATTTTTAAGCTACTATTGCTAATTGCAATTCATATCTGACAAATAAAACTACCAAAAACATAGTGATGCTCGTAATTTCTGATGATCTAAGTTTCTGTTTAGTGTGTTCTGTTTAAAAATTATATATGTAAAGTGCTTTTCAAAGGACATATTCACTACTAGAAAGATATGTTGCAGGTCTGTGGTATTTATAAACAATGATTGAATTTGTATAAAAAAAAAATTTAAACGTAATAATTTAAGTTAATTAATCAAATTCATTAAATTAACTCATTTTGGAATTAAAACAATTAAACAAAAATACCTGTGAGGGATGGCATTCCAGAATCTTCTCTATCAGGCTGTTGAAGACGATTCTGCGCGTGGTCTCATCCAGAAATGGCAGAGATTTAAAACGTGGGTCAAGTGCAGTACTCATATGAAGAAACTGCACAAGTGTTGAGTCAGAGTCTGGGTATCTGTTGGTGAAGTCGGACACAATGGCAGATTTGACATCTTTCACAACTGCTGTATCTGTGCAACTCACGTTCATAGATTCCAGGATGGTGTGTTTCAGTGGCATTATCATTGAAACGGTTGGCAGCTGGTCAGTGCTTAACAGAGCTGTTACCGTTTTCAGTGGTTTGAGAACCTGAACAATGTCCTCAGCTACTTTTACATCTTCATCAGATAGAGTAACAATGTCCTTAATGTTCCTCTTAACATTCTTGTCTGTAAGTGCTGAGAAAACAGCAGCCTGCTGTTCAAGGTAACGCTCAAGCATGTCATAGCTTGAGTTCCACCTGGTGGGGACATCCTGGATCAGCTTGTGTGTAGGCAGTTGGAGCATCTCTTGTTTGTCCTTGAGCACTGCTGCAGCAGTAGTGCTTCGATGGAAAAAAGTGACAACTTTTCTCACTCTGCCTAAAAGCCGTGACATCTGGTTAACGCCCATCCCCCGTTGTGAAGCCAGGTTAACAGTGTGTGCAAAACAGCGAATGTTTGGTGAAAATCCGGCTGCTTTAACTGCATTCACTATGTTTTTGGCGTTGTCTGTTGTGACGGGAACAGTCGCGTTTTCTCTGTCAATTTTCCACTCAGCTACAGCTCCCTGTAATATTTCCGACAGATGATCACCTGTATGGCTTTCATAGACAGCGCGTGTCTGGAGAACGGGATTAGCAATTACCCAGTTGTCGGTAATATAGTGCGCTGTGATCGTGATGAAGGACTGAGTTGCACGGGAAGTCCACCCGTCTGTAGTTAAAGCAATGAATTTTGCATTGCTCAGGTCCTCCACCAGTTTGGCTTTCACTTTATTGTAAAGTTGAGGCAAAACATTCTGACTAAAATGCGGTCGGCTCGGTAGTTGATATCTGGGCTCTAACACACGTAGCAAATGCGTGAATCCGTCGTTCTCAACAACTGAAAATGGGCGCATATCCAGCGCCATGAAAACACCAATTGCCTTGGTAATTGCTTGAGCACGGTCTGAGTCGGGCTGTAGCTTAATTTTAAAAGCAGTAGAAAGAGTTTCCTGTTTTTGAGGTCTCTTACGTGTGCTGCTCATGTCAATGTCGGGATGATGTCTCCGGAGATGCGCTTGCATGTTAGAAGTGTTTCCCGTCGTATGAGCAACTTTGGTGAAACACTTACGACAGACGACGCGCGTTTTGTCTATGACACGATTTCCATTATTGTAGTCCACTGGAAAACCAAAATTTGCCCACACAGGAGACATAAATGTGACCGGAGGGTCTTCAATCTCAATTTGCCGCGGAGTTGCCATCCTGAAGTGCGTATATGTAAACGTAAACTCCCGAGAGTGATCGATCACACAAATCACGTGACATGCATTTTATTTAGTAAATAATATTATAATAATATTTAGTAAAACTACAGCTCTTATTAGTTGTTAAAAGTGTACTCATTAAATACTATTTAATCAAATGTCAAGGAAGAAAAAAATAGTTTTGTGACAAAGTGAAGTGAGAGTTGGGCCGGGGCAGGAGGGGGCGGGGCGCGTTCGGTTCGACATGAGAGTATCGCGGTTCGAACCGTGGCTGTTGTATCGCGGTTTTTCGGTTCGGTTTGAATATCGTTACACCCCTACTTAATGTTAATGTGCATCATCACAGTAACTTTTGGCTTTAAAAAACCATCAGGCTGTCCAAATGACTGTCAGTTTGTCTGTAACGCATGTGAGTGAGTTAGTGAGAGTGACAGAATGAGGTTCATATTTATATGTGCTTCATGTTTGTAAGACGCTATGGCTATACTCTGTCCTAATGGCCATGTAGACACTGTAACCTTTACTTACTTTGACTAAATCATTTTATGATCCATATTCTGAAAAAAAGTTTTGTATTGTACTGTAAAAAACAACAACAAAAAACTCTTCAGAATGATGTGATGGTGTTTTCCCTCCCCTTTTCCTTGTTTTCTCACCCTGTTTTGCAGTACACCTCAAGCATGAGGGCCAAATATCTGGCAACCAGCCACCCAGACCAGTCCAGGCCATCAGAATCCCAGAACGGTCTGGAGCCCAACATGCGACCAGACTTGATGAGCCGCTCAGCTCCCAATAGCCGACCAAATTCAGCTATCCACCGACCCCACTCCGCCATCCATTAACCATCCTCAAATGCGTAACCAATATTTATCTACCCGTCAAGTCCACCAGTACAAAGTTTGTCTCCACCTCGATGTTCAGACATTTGCTAGTAAAGAAATTCACCCTAACATCTTTATCCGATTGGAATCAGCCATCCATGCTTATATACTCTGGCTTTTTAAAGACTCCATTTAACCAAACTTTTGTTAAAACTGCCATTTTTTTAACTCCTCTAATCGCACACAATGCATCACAGCAACTACACTGCCCTCTTCTGGAGGAGTCCTCTCAGTCGTCTGCACAGTAATTCCCATACTACCCTCACAGAGTCTCTCAGGGCAGCCATATTGGCAAGAACTGCAGGACCACATTACCACAGCAGGATAATGGTTTACACCACTGTCATTTTTAAGAGTCTTGCCGTGCTGTGCAAGAAATGTCACCTATGACATTTGATTTTATGATGGAGTTCTATTTTTAAGTATTTAGCAAATTACACTTGTCGATATAGTTTAACAAGGTTTTAACGATGCAGCTTTTGCGCTTTCTCTGCAGTTCCTGACAATATGGCAGTGTTCTACTAGTACAGCCACAATCCAAGGTATCCATCATTGCAATTTAATGTAAACGGAGATCTTTACAAGTGTTTATGAGTTCACTGCATACTTGTGACTGTGGATTAACAAATGTTTCTGTCATTGAAGGCCATTCTTTGTATTTACAGTACAGTGTAATCTATGGTGTTCTACAGTGTGAATTGACAGCCATCAAGCCTTTGAGCCATTATGCACATTCAGTATCTTATTCTAGAAGGGAAACAATTGCACAGCACACTAACAGTGTGTTTGCGTGCGTGGCATGTTTGCCCTGTGCATTAGTGAGTGTGTTTTAACTCGGCACAACTCACGAGCTTTGCTCTTTGTAAATAGTAAGTGTTTTTGTACTTAAAAATGTCTAAATGATCAACACTACAAACTTGGTGCACTAATCTTCTGTGTAACAGTGCAGTGCAACATTTGCCGTGGCTTAAAGCTGCAGTGAAGAATACCTGTAAAAAAAAATTGTCAATGAACTCTGTGATGAAATAATAGTACATGTTTTGTAGACATATCACTTGAATTTGTGAATACACTTGTGGGTGCTTGTGTGTATGTGCACACTTTAAATGTGAATATTTCTAACGGAGGAAAATTTGCTCAGTGGAAAAGGAGAAGGGATACCTGGACATAAAGAGAAATGCCTCCCCACTGCCCCACATGTAAATCTTTTTTTTTTCTAGTCTCTCTCTTCGTTTTCCAGGCTTCAAATTCTTTAGAAGGAGATTTTTCTTTGTCTTTTGTTTTGTAGTGAATCAGATTTGATTTTCACCATGGTCAGCCTTTTTCTTTATTTCTGTTTTACATCAATGGGGAAACACTTCTCTGTGGTGTTGATGAATCTGCAATATGGACACTGGACGTGGGCCACCAACAGGACTTTTGTGGTTTCGCCTCCTTTCCACCACAGGATAAAAAAAAAAAAAAAAAAAATGGATAGGGGAAAAAACTGATGGGACAATGAAACTGAGGAAAGTTCCTCCTTGTCATGCAGTCACTAAGTAAGACTTGTGTGGATGTAGTGTAAGATAACCTAGCTGTCTTAACCAGTGCAGTATTGTTGGTTTATTTACTTGCATCCAGTGTCATAACGCTGACATAAGTGTTTAGACATTGTCATGACGCCAATCAACCGCTAATGGTATCATTCGTAAAATGTGGCATCTAATGCCACTCTCGAGACATCGCGATTCTTGAACGTAGGTGTTTATGGATTCTTTTGATTTGAATAAATATCATAAATTACATTAGCAGGTAGAAATGTCATTTTAAACTGGAAAATGCTATAATGCTGTATCTTTTCTGACTTTATGACACCCTCAGTCGATTGAGTGGTTGTGTTTGAATAATCTTTTTGTGTAACAAAAGTGGATGCTGTGTTTGGATGCAAACAGGAAAGGGCTTGTATCCCTTACCCTTAAAACTCATGCACAGATATGCTTTGACCATGTAGTGTCAGGCAACCACGGTTACAATCCTAGAAAAACACTCATGCACAAAAAGCAACAATGCAACACTAAACGTTTCACATAAACACAGAATATTACAGAAAAAGACATAGTGGAAAAAAATGCACCTTACCACTCAATAGACACAATGTAAAAATGCTCTAAAATATGTGAGTCTTTTTACAGTATTTACATGTATTCAACCACTAACCATTATATAGAGACAATCCAAATGTTCCGATCCATGATTCTGTACCATATGATGCAGTTGCATGACTGAAGGAACTATTAGGAAGAAATATTCTGCCTTTCGTAACATTTTCATACAGTAACCTTTCTTTCTGTAAATGTACACATTTTTTCTAGCGTATTGTTAGCTTTCAATTGTATAGACCATAACAAATGAGCCTACTCACTCCTTTCTAAATGTGAATAATGATTTGTCATAAATTGATGTTTTGATAACAATTCTTATGGATTTTTCATGTTTTTTATTTGTATTTTTTTTCATTTGTGATTTAAGATGTTGTACATGTCAAGAAAAAATGATTTTCTGAGCCTGGATTTAATGTTTTAATAATATATTAAAATGAACTTACCTGGTGCAGGGTGTTGAGCATCAGTGCCTGAAGACAGAAAAAGACTTTATCGAGGTATGCATTTATGCGCTTAAAAAAAATCTTGGCCCTGGAATTTTTATGCTTAAAATGGAAAGATAAGCTAGGAACGTATGCCAAAGTACTCGAATAGAGAATTTGTACACTTGTTTGTTTGAAAACTGCATGAATTATGTGAGCAGGTGTACATTTAAAATTAGATCATGTTGTAGTAGAACAACAAAAAAATGCAGTTGGGCTGTTAATAAACTACTATCTTTAAAAGTCATATAGAAAAGTAGTCAAACTTGTTTGTTGTTCCTGGGATGCTATCCAAAGCCATTATTATAACATGCACTAGACACTAGAAAGTAGGCTACATGGTATTGCTTGTAGAGACATTGATTTAGTATTAGGGATGGTTCGGACAAAACGGAAAATTATTTTTTCATATTCACCCTCATGTCGTTTCCAGAATTTCCTTTTTTTAGTATCTCACCTACCGCAATGGGGAGTTGGGTTTACAAGCAACAAAAGTTGCCACCAAATATATTTATATTTTTTGTGAATTTAAACAAGTCTATAATAGGCCTACATATCTGTTCAATACTTGCCTGTATTAAGTTCCGTTGTCACGTCTTATTTTCGCCACACGTTTTCTGGCACCAGGATTCGTTCGTTGGAGAGACACATTTTTAATATTGCTACAACTAGTAGGCTAGACATGCAGCCAGCTAAACAGCCTAATTTTCATAAATAAAATAAAATAAAATAAAATAAAAGACATCTAGGTTCTTTTCAGGTAATGTTACAGAGCCTGTGTAAAAACAATTTAATTATCAAAAAAAAAAAAAAAATTCTCTTTAAATCGTTTGAAAGATCATGGCGTGAAGTTGGTGAGTTGATCAGTTTAGCGCGCGCGGCAGTTTTGTCCACTGTTTTAAAGTCCACATGACACCAAAATTTAACTTATTTGGCTTTTAGTATGAATATGTTAGCCTAACAGTTATTTATAAGCTAGTGCTCCAAAACAATGACAAATTCGCATGATTTGGAAGATAAACATTCAATTTTGATGACATCACTCTGCACTTCAGCTTCTCGTCAAATTTACTTTCCAATCAAATGCTCTCTAGAATCTGAAGTGTCCCGTCTTACATTATAAATCGCTCATTTGTTCACACGTTTACTATTTTCTACGTGGTAAATGGCACATAGTAGGCTACATTAAAAGCGAAAGCGAGAATGAGAGTATATTTGAATTAATATAGCCTAACCTTGATTTTATATGCCTTTGTTGACATTAATGAATAGGCTATTTAACAATTAATCAATAGGCCTATCTTGATATTTCATTTTCATATATAAAAGGGTTAGAAGACCAAATTTGTTTGAACTTTTGTCTGCTTGCTGTATGAGGCTTATTCAAGTCTTGGTTGTTTAACCCTTGTGCGTCCTTATAAGGACATTTATGAACATTTTTGTCTTTTTCTGTTTTTGCCTGTGTTAACGCCAACTGCATAAATTTTGGCACAACCCACAAGTGAGTATTTTTGGGGGGGAATTTTACTATTTCACCCCCATTTCCTTTAATAAATCTATTTTGCACTAGGTACACAAAACAGTTGCACATAAGATCTTAAGAACAAAAATGTCCCGATTGAAACCCATTAAAACTGCAATTTTTAATCCCATGATACAGAAATAAACTTCAAAATAAACATGTTTACTATTTTTTACCAGATGGTGCCTTTTTCTCAGATTTGGCTTATAAAGCAAATTGCTTCATTCCTTTTTTCTGCTTCTACAGAGCCAATTGGATAAATTATGAAGCTATAATGTTTTAGCGGCCAAGGGTCTTTTTTTAAAATGAGACCAAACTTTAGTCTGTGCTCTAAAGCTTACCATTTTTATGACAGTTTTTTGGTTGACATTTTTGTCCTCTAGGACCTCAGAGTAACTTTTTCAAATTGATGCACAAGGGTTAAATTATGATATGGTGTATTGTAATTGCATCTTATACGAATAATGCTCCAGAGTAATTGCAGTAGGCACAGACGGAGAACAGAAATTCTGCACAGATGGTGTGCCAGAAAATGGAAACTCTTACTTAGCCTATAATGAATTCAGAAAAAGGAGAAATATATCACATGAAATGTGCTGACAGGTGAAAGTAACATTGTGGTCCAGAACAGAGTGTGAGTTAATTAAGGGATGAACGGGTGCAGATCTACATGTGAGCTTGGTTTCTCTCTCAATAGGCTATTATTGCATAAAGAAATTATTCTTTTTTGGCCCCTTAACATGTTGCAACGTGCAATTGTTTTCATAACAATATTAGTTTTTATATGTGTAATGATGAAAAGAATAGTTTTTATTTATTTTTGAAATTGCAATTTATTTAAGGAAGTACTGATTTTAAAATATTTGTTTGTTTGTTTTAAATCACTGTGTCCAGACTGATGTATTTCAGTATAGTATATGAGAGTGAGATTTTTATGGCAGAGCAGAAAATGACTGGGGTGGGCTTCTATTATTAATTTCATTCTATTTAGTACATTTCATCACTTTACAACTTAAATATTTAAATGAGTGTGCTAACTTAAGCAGCTGGACGTGTTCTTCTTGCCACAGGGTTGCTCAGGAGGAAAGCACAGCTGGTGACCGGCGGCTGTGTCAGTGTCTTCATGCCGCCGCGAGGTGGCGCATGTGCGCAGCGATCGCACACAGTTAAAGACAAAGCTTCAGCTTGCCTTGAACCTCAACCGATAACTCACTCATCTCCTTTACCAGAGGTCGTGAACAGGTAACTGACGCCTCAACGCGCTGGATTTAATGGAAGTCTGTTGGAAAATGTACGTTGATATTTACCTGGAGGACATATATTAACTTTTGACCTATTGGAAGATACATCAGAGCGTTATGATCGTTTGAGTAAGTAACGTTACCCTTGGCTATCCATTTCAAATCCATCTGTGTGTAAAATTAGCTGTGTTCTGTGTCGACTGCTGAATATGTTTCGTCATTTTAAAATATATATTTTATCTACAATTATTATTGATAGCAATAACATTTATATCGAGGGCATAGTGTTTTAATAAGTTAT
This sequence comes from Tiaroga cobitis, assembly GCA_030578255.1. NCBI lineage: Eukaryota > Metazoa > Chordata > Actinopteri > Cypriniformes > Leuciscidae > Tiaroga > Tiaroga cobitis. The sequence goes on along the minus strand of CM060591.1, from coordinate 8,852,602 downwards.
GAATCACTATGTATTTCTGCTTTTTTAATCTTAAATTATTTACCTTCATCGGCATGTATATTATTATAAAATATTATGTTTTATGTTATTTTATATTCATAAAATATTCTTTTATATTCTATTTTCTGCTTATTTCTGCTGTTAGCACTTGTTATTTTATATTCATAAAATAAAAATGGTAACCAATAAGTACAAGAGTTTTTATGAATGGGTTAAAACATTTGCAACACCATTTCTGATTATACATCAGCATGACTGCAAATCAGTTTGACAGGTGAATTGGGGAAAATTAAGCTATTGATTGATACAAAGTAAAAACATTTCTGTCTTATTTCTGCTGTTAGCACTTTAAATTTAATATGGGAATCTGAGCTTCCCTTATACACACACTATGCAGCGTGAGACTGAAAGTATGAATAAATAAAAGGATTTGGAAAGCTTTTACTTGTTCGTGTTTGTGGCTTTTCTACATTCTTTTAAGGGGTATGTGAATAAATGTGTATGTCCGTGGCGTGTACATCTATGTGTGTAACTGTCTCTGTCCTTTTTCAGGTCGTACATGAAGATACATATGACCTCAAGATGTGAAGGAATAAAACAAAGGAATGAAGACGAGGTATACATATTAGATAAAGAAGAGGGTCTTATTTGCTTTTGTTGTCATCTATATTGTCTGGGGAGGTAAAAGTGAATGGTGTAGTCAATACTTTGTGGAAGAAGAGATGCATTGGCTTTGAGTTAGTGAAACGACAAAAGGAAAGAATGGATTTCACATCATCTGCTTTTTTCTGTCATGGCCTTCGAGCTTTTTTGTGCATGAATGGAAACGTTAGTACCTGAAAAGTAAAAACTTCAAACTGTTACCATGTAGTTTAGTTATGATGTAGTTCTGTCATAGTTGACCCACTCAACATCACGGGAAAACCACTATGGATCTGACTCCAGATCAGCCACCAACCCAGTTCTACGCCCTTCCTAGGGCATTGGACCTTCAACGTGAACCTCAAAACAAGAGCAGGTCGACTCCAGCCAGCTTCTTCAACAGCTCCTTCTTCTTCCAGGATAATGCTGCTTTAGAATGGCAGCTGTTCCTCACCATCCGAGAGCCTGGCACCATTATTTTGACTGTCCTTTACTCTATTTCCTTCCTTGTGGGTTTCTTAGGAAATGTCATGTCCCTCAAAGTCCTACTTGGCCAGCATGGAAGCATGCGTCTGTCGGGTGCGAGCGCCACCCGCTGCCTGCTGATAAACCTAGCGGTGTGCGATCTAGCAGTTGTTTGCGTGTGCATGCCCGTCACCCTTGGCCACCGCATCTACACACCATGGGTGTACGGAGACTTTCTGTGCCGTGCGGTGCCATTCACGCAAGCGGTGTCAGTTTCGGCCAGCGTCCTGAGCATCACTGTCATCAGCATCAGCCGGTACTATGCTGTTCACTCGCCGCTACAGTCCCGAGCCTACTTCACTCGTCGACGCATCCTCGCCTCCGTCACAATCGTGTGGCTCGTCTCCTCAGTGATCTGCATGCCCGTTGCAATAGTTACCAGGCGTGATGAAGTAGCTTTGATCGAAGGGCTGGCCATCGTACTGCCCGTGTGTGCAGAGGTGTGGCCTCAGCCACGCTTGCGACAGGCGTACAACGTCCTGCTGTTCAGCGCACTCTACTGCCTACCTGTCGCGTTCAATCTCACTCTAGCCTTCCTCACGTGTCGCCGGCTGCGCAGCACCGGCACCGAGGGTCAGTTCACAGAGCTGGACCCCCGTTCTCAGGCGCTTCATGAAACGAGGTTGCAGGGGCGCAAGCAGATCGCACGTATGGTCGCAGCTTTGGTGCTGCTCTTCGCTCTGTCATGGTTGCCTATGTACGTGACTGATATTTGGCTGGACCGTGAGCTCCGCCATCCACCGGACTGGCTCTTACAGACCAGACCCTTTGCACAATGGTTAGGCCTCACCAACTCTTCCCTCAACCCATTTTGCTACTGCTTCATTGGTGACCTCCACCGCTCAGCCAAGGCTTTGCGTTTGCGCCTCTGTGGCCCGTCCCCAGCCTCAGCGCTGGCTCTTGCCTCCCTCCCAAAAATATTCAACCTACAGAATCAAGACAAATCTCCAGGGAGCGTCGCTCTCAACACAACCAACTCCTGTGGAGAGGATAATGGAAATGTGAATCTGTCGATGTGGTGGACTCAATCTCGCACATGTGAGTCTGTGAGCTTACCTTACCACTTAGGAATGAGCGAGGCGATTGCACTGGATACATAGCAGGCCTGATGCACCGCTGTGGAGATTTGCTCATTGCACATTGTGCTTTGTGCTTCTATGAACCCTTCATTTCAAACCTCTTTGACTTTCTTTCTTTTTCAAACAGCATTGGACCCCATTGACTTTCATTGTATGGACAAAAAATGCACTTTTCAGAATAAATTATTTTGGATTCCACAGAAAACAAACAAAGTCATACCGGTTTGGCTGACTCCTATGGAAGCTTGTTTCTGCCACAGAATAAAAAAAAAAAAAAGGTAATTGCGACTTTTTATCTTACAATTCTGACTTTTTATTTTATTATTATTGCGAGTTTACATCTTGCATTTCTGAGTTTTTATCTCTGAATTGCTTGATATAAAGTCACAATTGCGAGTTATAAGGTCAGAATTGTGAGATATAAACTCGCAATTGCGAGAAAAAAAGTCGCAATTATCTTTTCAAATGTTTTATTCTGTGGCGAAAACGAGCTTCCATAGACTCCAATGACATGAGGATGAGAAAATGATGACTGAATTTCACTTTTGGATGAAACATCTCTTCATGTTTTGAAAAATAGCTTTCAAGGTTTGAGGAAAAATTGACAAACAATTATTTTGCGGAATATTCTCAAATGGGAATGGGACAGTCATGTGTGAGCATCTTTTTAATCATACATTAATTGTTTAAATGCATAGTGTTGAAACCATTCATATTCCAGTTGGAGTAGATGTAACTCTTAGCCATGTTTAGATCTTCTGTAAATGTATTAATAATATGTAATACATATCTTGCCATTTACAACTTAAGTACCATGTAAGAAATCCATATTGTGAAGGAATAAAGTGGTTTAATGCAGAATGTATAAGGTTATGCTGCTAAGTTTAGCTCAGAGCAGTGTCTTAAAATAAACCAAACGTCATTAATGCTGCTCCTACGTCTAGCAGAGCAGCAATTAAAATGATCATCCGAGTGAAACCGAGACATATACATAAGCACTCGCACCTACAATCTCTGGTGAAGAAACGTCATGGAAACGTCTTTCTGTGAACACAGCTTCTCACCTTCCCTACTAAATGTGGAAATCATCTGCATCTCGTCATCACCCTCTTCTTAGTGTTATCTCTCTGAAGTCAGAGCAGAAACTTAGTTTCTAAACTACACTACACCGTCCAAAAGTTTAGGGTCAGTAGGAAAGAAATTGATACTTTTATTCAGAAAGGACTAACTGTCAAAAGTGACAGTAAAGACATGTATAATGTCACAAAACATTTCTATTTCTTTTGAACTTTATATTCCTCAAAGAATCCTAAAAAAGAGGTAAGCAGCAAATGTGTTCAGTATTGATAATAATAAGAAATTGTTTCTTGAGCACCAAATCAGCACATTATGCACGATATATTTGCCACCATATCGGTATCGGCCGATATATGTTAATTTTTAATGTTATTGTTATCGGCCTGATAAGAAAATGTAGCCGATATATTAAAGCCGATAAATAATGGATTATTTTCTTCAGCTGAGACACTTCAGATTCGCACTGTTCGCCATGATGGTTTTGAATTGCTTGAAATATGATTAGAATCACTTCAAAAAAGGAAAATACAGCAACATGTGCAGCAAAAGTCTGTCATATAGGCTACATAAAATTATAATGAGAACATTATAATTGTATGCTTGAGACATGGATTTTAATGGTGAGACCTTTGTTTTTGTAATCAGGCCCTCAAAAAGTACATACAAAATTGGATATAGATTTATCGACCAATATATCGGTTATCAGCTTTCAAATATAAATAATTATCGGTTATCAGTATCTGCCAAAATTTTCATATGGGTGCATCCCTAATTAGAATGTGACACTGAAGATGGGAGAAGTGATGCTGAAAATTCAGCTTTGCATCACATGAATCAATTACATTTTAAAATATATAATAATTTTTGTGATAATATTTCTCATTATCACTGCTTTACTGTATTATTAAGTAAATACAGCCTTGGAATGAGCATAAGAGACTTATTTTTAAAAATGTTACTGGTAGTGTATGTAGAAATTACAGTGACTGCAACTTCAACCTAATGAGACAAAAAGGATGTTTGGATAATATCTTTGGTTTAATAATTAAAAAAAAAGCTGTGTAATGTCTGTCACTATGTCTTAAACATATTCTGAGGAGGAATGCCTTCTGGTGAAAATGCTCAATATTTTATTGACTTGGAAATATTATAGCAGCAGTTGCATAAGAAGCTACAGTAACTGAAAAGAAATTTGTCTGGTATGATGGAGGGAGACCATAGTCAAATAAAAAAACATATATATTTTTTTAAATATATATATTTCAGTCATTAGCTTACAAAAAATACACTATGGCATTATACTGTATGCTGTTATATAGGCTATACTTCTATGTCCTATTTTGTTTGTTTTACACACATTTATACGGGTACATATTTTCCCATGAGTTCTGCAAATATGAAGTTTTCTGCAATATAGACGTGATAGGTGTCTTGTATATAGTTCCACTATCTTGGCATTGCTATCTATGTTCAATTTAGATTAAGCAATCAATGTAAAAGCATTATGTCTCAGAGAGGACATGACCTCAGATTTGTAAATATAATTTAAAATTAACAACTGCATTTCATTTTGTACCAACTGCTCTTGCTCTTTGTACCCACCATCTCTCTCTCATGCTCTCTAATCAGCCAGAAGCTTTCAAGTGACCTGTAGTGGAGTCAGTGCACAATTGATTCTGACCGATTGAATGTGGGTACCTGATAACATGATCGCATAGAGAGACCAAACTGTTGTGCTGCTGTTTCTCTACACATGTACATGCCTTATCTAGTTGGAGGAAAGTGCTACATCAAAAGCATTGCATTTATAAGACGCTGTGCCGGCTCCATCCACCTCTTAGCAGTTCAGACAACCCACCGACTAGGTAATTTTGAAAAGAATCTTCCTTAGGCCCTAAATACATTCAGCCATGAAACTGCATTAGGGATTTTTCTGCATCTGTTTTCATCACGCTTACATTATGTAATTATACAAACCTATATATAACTGCATCTCCGTTGCCAAAGTGGTGTACAATAATGTTTTCAGTACTTGAAATGTTTTAACTCGGTACTAAGGTTGTCACTGAAGTACTAAGAGCACTAGACTAAGGGCGTTCACACTGGGCAGGTTTGGCTCGATTAAAACTAACCCTGGAAAGGTGGGTCTCTGTCCGCTTCCAAACGAACTCTGGTGCGGTTTGACTGAAATATGAAGACAACACAGGCCGAAGACATATAAACAAACCGAAAACAGGATATGATGTCACAAGATGCGGCCCTAAAAAGGACAGAATGCTGAAGCAAACCCTTTTTTCCCCAACCCGATCTCACAGCAATTCGTACGTATTTAACGAGTTGGCTAATTTGTACGAATTCATACGATCTCACTCGCACGAATTCGCATGATTTTTGCTAAATCGTACATATTTTACGAGTTGCCCAATTCATATGAATTAGTACAAATGACCTACCCCTGATCCCGCCCCTAAACCTACCCTGGGGTTTAGACAAATCGTACGAATTCGTACGAGTGAGGTTGTACGAATAAGTCACCTCGTAGCCTTCTCACTCGTACAAATTGGTTATGAGATAGCTTCTCCTTGCAGCATATCTCCATTTGTGTGTAACATAGGATTTCCTGCCGCTGTTTTGACCCCTTTACATATTTTGTAAGTGCTTTGTGAGTTCTCAGCTGGTTATAATACCATCATATGTACGCACACACAACGGGCGCATTAGGCCCAGTACACAGCCTTGTATTGAACGATTGATCATTTCTCTTGTAAACAATACTTCATAAAAGCTGTTTGTCATTTTGTATCTTTCAGTGTTAATAATGACAGTGTGAACACTAAACGAACCAGGACTAAATATATAATTTTCTTTTTTGGTCCTGACCAAAAGAACCAAGAGAACCGAACTACAAATGTGAACAGACCCTAAAAATGCTCAAAGAATTTTGTAAACTTTGGATTGTTTTCTTTTTCATCAAGCAAATTCTTTGATAAAGCATGCACATACATATTGCATCTTAAAATTAATAATGACTGTCTGTGAATTCTGCAGTCCTGGCTTTCTCATACATTATTAATGAGTTCATCTTCATCAGCACAATCTGTGTAGATTGATAGTGACATTTTGCCCGAGGGATATGTGGGTAAATTTAGTAGTTGTGTGTGTATTAATAACTAAATGCACTACATGGCCAAAAGTATGTGTACACACAAATACTAGCCTAAATGAGCTTGAGAACATTTAAATTGAAAAATCATGGATGTTAATCAGGGGCGCATTAACGCACTCTTGGCACAGGGGCCTAGGCTGCTAGATGCACGTAAATAATATTTTTCAAATTATTATTTTTATAAATGGGAGTTTACAGCAGTGACAACCGCATTCTATGAACAAACTCACACACCCATACAGTACATTTTTAGGACTCACAATCGTATTTTCGCCAAAGCCTGGACTAGACAGCTAGTTTTAGAGTGTTATCTAAAGGTTTTATCTCTGTCTTTAATTGCTGCTTTAAAGGGATACTCCACCCAAAAATGAAAATTCTGTCATCATTTACTCACCCTCAAGTTGTTGCAAACCTGTATGAGTTTCTTTCTTCTGCTGAACCGAAAGGAAGATATTTTGAAGAACGATTGGAATTTTGGCACCATTGACTTCCATAGTATTTTTTTTTTCTACTATGGAAGTCAATGGTGCCAAACAACTGTTCCAATCGTTCTTCAAAATATCTTCCTTTGTGTTCAGCAGAAGAAAGAAACTCATAAACTCATAACTCATAAACTCATAACTCATCATTTACAGGGTGAGTAAATGATGACAGAATTTTCATTTTTGGGTGGAGTATCCCTTTGAAGTCTTAATTTTCATTTCAAGAGGTCTTAAAATTGCTTAACATGATAAACTTCAAAAGGCTATGATTTAATGAAATAAACGTGAGCACAGCATGTTTCAAAGTAAAAACGAGGTGCTGTTGCGCGTTCTACACTCACACTTTCAGTTTGCAATAGCCCACATTTTTGCCAAGCGATTGCTGATGAATTATGACTACTTTGTTTAATTTATGGTGATATAATACCTGTAAACTCGTCACATTTCAACGAAGTTTCAGTTGCATGTTCCTTTCATCCTTACCGTAATGTTGTAACCCATGGGGTCTCTGGTTATCTTCAGGCGCCCCTGGGGTTAATAGATAGTTTGGCCTCCCTTATTTGCTGCTTTAACAGTTTCCATTCTTCAGGGAAGGTTTGACACTAAATGTTGGATGTTTTGCCAAAAGAGATTTGCTCCCATTTGTACACACAAGCATCAGTGAGCTCAAGCATTGATGTTGGGTGACTGGTCCTGACTCGCAGTTTGTATTTCATTCCAAAGGTCTTCAGTGGGGTTCTGATCTGAACTTTATGCAGGAGACATGATTTTGTTCTTGTCTAAGAACATTATTTGACAGTATACATTATTACAGGTGCATTTTTTTAAATGTATATGCTAGTATCTGTGCATGCACATACTGTAAGTCTGACAAATGTGATGTAACGTACCAACGTGTGTTTTTGTGTGTGTGGTGTGTACCTGCTGTGGTCCTAATTCTGCCTTCCAGTCTCACCATCAAACAGTTGGTGTTGTGTAACTGTGAGGTTTGATCAGCAGTGTTGGGGTAGCTAGTTACACAGGCTACTGATAATTTAAGGTAGTAAGTAACTACACTGGCTCAACGTAGGGTAAAATGGGTGCAATCTTTTAAAATATATGTATTTTTCACCTCTGCAATCAAATCTTTGTTTATATGGCACAAGTTATCTACTCAGCAGAATTGTGGCAGATTAAATATTAATAAATACAGCTGTTTAGAACAATCAAATCAATTATAAATCAACTGAGCAGCTTGGCAGTGCATCATTTAAAATGCGTGACTGCAAATATATCATATAAAAATGTAACTGATTAAAAACAACTAGAAAACTGGTACGTGAATTATTGTGTTCATGTAGTTCTAAATTGTTTAGTTCCAGACTTTTTCAAATTATAATACAAATGTGAAAATAATATAGGCTTATTTGAAATGTACATAAATATTTTTTTAGCTCCTATACTTAGACAATGTTTAAACATTTAACAATGTTTAGCAGATCTGAGTTGGATCATTTTGGTATCACTGAGTTTATATATATATATATGATTTAACATAAAATGACGGATATTTAAGTTTATACAGTACATGAATGTAAAAGAAAACATCTATTACTTTTGGATATACAGAGACATGTTAGAGGATACACGACTACAACATCAACTGAGATTCTAAAGGCGTATAGTATTCACATCAAGAGAAAAAGCTGCAATGCTGTTTAAAGGTTAAGGTGTCATGAGTCTTGAGTGAGAATGAAAGTTGAAAGTTGCCTCCACACTTTCAAACACAGGCTGGCATCAGATATACAGCAATTATATTACTCGAATCAGCCTATTTAAAATCAACTGTCTACCCAAAGAGAGCGTAAAGTATGATAGTTTATAATCCATTCAATAATATCGACGTCACACGTTACTTTAACAGATTGTCTCGAGACTCTAGAGGCTTCTTGTGTTCGTTCAGTCTGTCTAGACCATGAAAGAGAGTGAGAGAAGAGAACGTGTGATCATCTATGAGTCCATATCCCCCATAAACGCCAGAGCTGTGAAATCTGTCACAACTAATCGTATGGCTGCATGCCAATCTCACTATACAATACATCAGCGCTGTATCTGAAAATGATGCACGCAAGATGCAGTCTGATTACATCTGAAAAATCCAGCAAATCGATGATGATGATGATGGTGATGCGAGTGCTGAAGGCTGCACTGTTCCCTTTCGTAGTCACTCCGAGTTACGTCGGATGACGGAGAATGGGGGTTTCGCCTAGAAGCCAATCCTCTTCGAGAATTGAAAAACGAGCCAATGGCAAGAAAATGCCATGGGTCTGCGGAATTTGCATAACGTATCCCCGCCTCCCCACGTGGGTATAAAGGGAGGATGCGGACGCAAACGCAGCATGCTTTCGCTTCGGAGCCAAGAGAAATCTTCACTCCACAGCCACAAGACCTGAGTTACAAGTGACTCACCTCTTCGAGACGAGCGAGCTCTCCAGTGTTGGTGTGACGGCGGTTTCCAGCGAGTTTTCACATTGCCTGCGATCTGAGCAGTGGTCTGCCAGACTTTGTGCTTTCTCCCTGGTCGCCTCAGCATTGCAGAGTTTCTTCTCCTAAAAGAGCTGCACGTGGCACGTCTTTTTAAAGATGTCTCGCCCGTGTTCTTCTGGTTGCGGTCGATATTTGTCATCTTCTGATGGACACGAGCGCTGCTTTGTGTGTCTGGGCTTTGAGCACGCTAAAGCAGCGCTCGTGGATGACTCATGTTCCTTCTGTGGGAACATGGCCATCGCGACACTTAGATTAAGACTCGATGATCTTTCAGTGAGAGTCTCCGCGTCCACCACCCGTCCTGCTTCCTCCACGAGAGGTAGTAGTTCGGCTGGGGGACAGGGTGATCTGAGGGTAACGGTGTGGAGCAATCCGACGATGCGTCCTCGGACCACACCCCCCTCTTCTGTGTTGCAACCCGCGAGCGCCGCGGTGGTTCAGGCGGGTACTTCTTCGGAGGTCCCGCGTGTATCATTCGGCGCTCCAGAGGAGGACGCTATGTCGATCGCGGCATCACAAGGTGGGCTAGAGTCTTCGGGAAGTGAGGATGCGGCTGCGTTGCCTCCTTCGGGAGTCCCAGCGTTGCCCGTATCGGATCCCGAGATGACGGCCATGCTGTCCCGGGCAGCCGTGAGCATCGGGCTAAAGTGGAACCCTCCACCCTGTCCTGAGCGCTCATGGCTGGACGATTGGTTTTTGGGTGCGGCTGCCGCCTCACGGCCTCAGCCAACCCCAATTCCTTTCTTCCCGGAGCTGCATGAGGAGCTGTCGAGATCATGGAAGGCTCCCTTGACCTCCCGTGAACGCTCGTCAGCTTTCTCCGCCTTTCCTCCCCTCGATGGCGCGGCTGCCCATGGGTACACTGGGATTCCCCCGGTGGAGCGCTCTGTTGCGATGCAACTGTGTCCTCAGAGTGCCTCCTCTCGTGGTAATCCTAAGCACCCGTCCAAGGCCTGTAGATTCTCGTCATCTATGGTGGCGAGGTCTCACAGAGCTGCAGGACAGGCGGCTGCTGCTTTGCATGCTATGAGCACCTTGCAGGTCTACCAGGCCCAGCTGCTCAGAGACATGCACGAGGGCAGGACTGACCCAGGGACGTTTGACGAACTGCGTGCCGCCACTGACCTCGCTCTCCGGGCGACGAAAGTGGCCTCACGCTCCCTGGGTCAGGTGATGGCCACTAACGTGGTCCAGGAGCGTCACCTTTGGCTAAACCTGGCCGATATGCGGGACACCGAGCGGACTCGTCTGCTCGATGCCCCCATATCCCAGGCTGGCCTCTTCGGCGGTGCGGTTGAGGACTTCGCCCAGCAGTTCTCAACCGCCCAGAAGCAGTCTGAGGCGATTAAACACATTCTGCCCCGACGGCCAGCTGCTGCCTCCACCCAGCCGTCGGCACAGACGCCTCAGCCTGCTCGCCGCCGAGGGCGCCCCCCTGCGGTTCCCACCCCTCCCGCACGGCCCCAGCAGCAGCCTTCACCCGGGCCGCGTCGTGGAGGAAATCGCAGGAAGGCGCCCCAGCCCCCTCAGGCCCCGCGCCCCGCTAAACGCCAGGCCAAGCGGCGTTCCTGAGACGGGCTGCTCAGTGATGGTGTTGGATCTTTCTCAGGAGGCGGTAGCAGGCCCCCCCCTTCCCCCGGTGGAGGGCCGGGGGAGAATCTTTTGTTCTCCACTCCCCGCTGCTCACCCACGGGTGGGCAGCACCCTATTGTGGTCAAAGAAAGAATTAACACTATCACTGAGCACACAGAGCAGGATGGCAGAGCGCGACGCCCCCGTGCCTCGCCACTCTTGTCCTCCTCTGTCTCGGAGGGCGAGGATGACAGTGCGTGCCGTCTCCGGATCACACCGCTCTCATTCCCCTCTATCGCCAGACCCCTGGCAGAGCAGACCCCCGTGGAACGCTGGTCCTTCCCTGGTCTCCTCTGTCAGGGCGCGGAGCATGACTGTGCACGCGCGCAGGGTCGCTATGCCACCCTCGCCTGTGCCGGTCACTCCGCTCCGCTGCCCCTCCGGGGGGACGCCTGTGGCTCGGATGATTCCACTGGATCAGTTTTTGGGGGCTTGGTTAGAGCTCCCCAATCTGTCCCGTTGGGTCGCCCGTACTATCAGGCTCGGCTATGCGATTCAGTTCGCACGGTCTCCTCCCCGCTTCAGGGGAGTCCGCTTTACTATGGTCGGTGGCAACGCCCCGATCATGAGAGCGGAGGTTGCTACCCTGCTGGCGAAGGGTGCAATCGAGGCTGTCCCTCCAGCCGAGATGAGGTCAGGGTTCTACAGACCCTACTTCATTGTCCCCAAGAAAACCGGTGGGTTACGGCCAATCCTGGACCTGCGCGTCTTGAACCGCTCCCTTCACAGGCTGCCGTTCAAGATGCTCACGGCCAAACGCATTTTCGAATGCGTGCGGCCGCAGGATTGGTTTGCAGCGATAGACCTGATGGACGCCTACTTTCATGTCTCCATTTTACCTCGACACAGACCGTTTCTTCGGTTTGCTTTCGAGGGGCAGGCATACCAGTACGCGGTTCTCCCATTCGGGTTGGCTCTGTCTCCTCGCGTCTTCACGAAGGTCGTCGAGGCAGCCCTTGTTCCCCTGCGCGAACACGGGGTTCGCATCCTGAATTACATCGACGACTGGCTAATCCTAGCTCACTCTCGAGTCCAGGTTTGCGAACACAGAGACCTTGTGCTCCGGCACCTAGCCCGTCTGGGCCTTCGGGTCAACTGGGAGAAGAGCAAACTCTGCCCCGTGCAGAGGATCTCTTTTCTCGGTATGGAGATAGACTCGGTCGCCATGTCCGCGCAGCTTACGAGCGAGCGCGCACACTCACTGCTGACTTGTCTTCGACAGTTCGAGGGCAAGAGTGCGGTCCCACTGAAACTTTTTCAGAGGCTCCTGGGGCATATGGCATCCGCAGCCGTGACAACACCACTCGGATTGCTTCATATGAGACCGCTTCAGCTGTGGCTTCGCGATCGAGTCCCGAGGTGGGCATGGCATCAGGGTACGCTCAGAGTTCTAATAACTCCGACCTGCCGTCAGACCTTCACCCCGTGGCGGAACCTCAGCTTTCTACGGGCCGGAGTTCCCCAAGAACGAGGACAGGACCCCAGCGCCTCATGCATATCAATTGCCTCGAGTTGCTGGCAGTACGCCTTGCCCTGCACCGCTTCCACGCGTTGCTCCAGGGTCAACACGTACTAGTCCGTACAGACAATACCGCGACTGTAGCGTACATCAACCATCAGGGTGGTCTACGCTCTCGCCGTATGTCACAACTCGCACGCCACCTCCTCCTATGGAGTCAGAAGCACCTGAGGTCCCTTCGTGCTATTTACATTCCTGGAGTGCGGAACCTTGCAGCCGACGAGCTGTCAAGGCTCCGACCAGCCTCTGGCGAATGGAGACTCCATCCCCAGTCGGTCCAGCTGATATGGGACCAGTTCAGGGACGCACAGGTAGATCTGTTTGCCTCCCACGACTCATCCCATTGCGCCCTGTATTACTCCCTGTCCGAGGGCACGCTCGGCACGGACGCACTGGCGCACAGCTGGCCGCAGGGCCTACGCAAGTATGCGTTTCCCCCAGTGAGCCTTCTTGCACGGACTTTGTGCAAAATCAGGGAGGACGAGGAGCAGGTTATCTTGGTCGCCCCATACTGGCCCACCAGGACCTGGTTCTCCGAACTGATACTCCTCGCGACAGCACCTCCTTGGCCAATTCCTCTGAGGAAGGACCTTCTTTCTCAGAGACGGGGCACCCTATGGCACCCTCGTCCCGATCTTTGGAGACTCCACGTGTGGCTCCTGGACGGGACGAGGCAGGTTTGAGTACCCTGCCACCTGCGGTGGCGGCTACCATCACTTCCGCTAGAGCATCGTCCACGAGACATGTCTATGCGTTGAAGTGGAACCTCTTCGTCAACTGGTGCTCTTCTCGCCGAGAAGACCCCAGGAGATGCTCGATCAGTGTCGTGCTTTCCTTCCTGCAAGATGGGTTGGAGCGAAGGCTGTCTCCCTCCACCCTGAAGGTGTATGTGGCCGCTATCGCCGCTTATCACGAAGCAGTTGAAGGTAAGTCTCTTGGAAAGCATGACCTGATCATCAGGTTCCTGAGAGGAGCGAGGAGACTGAATCCTCCTCGCTCTCCTCTCGTTCCCTCTTGGGACCTCTCAGTGGTCTTAAATGCCCTGCAGAGTGCTCCCTTTGAGCCTCTGCAATCAATGAAGACAGCGCTCCTGGTTGCACTGGCCTCTATCAAGAGGGTAGGGGACCTGCACGCATTCTCCGTTGACGAAGCGTGCCTGGAGTTCGGGCCGGCTCTCTCTCACGTGATCCTGAGACCCCGGCTCGGATATGTGCCCAAGGTTCCTACCACTCCCTTCCGGGACCAGGTGGTGAACCTGCAAGCGCTGCCCCGGGAGGAGGCAGACCCAGCCTTGGCACTGCTCTGTCCAGTACGCGCCCTCCGTGCTTACGTAGACAGGACGCAGTGTTTCAGGACCTCAGACCAGCTCTTTGTCTGTTATGGTGGGAAGCTGAAGGGAAGGGCTCTCTCCAAGCAAAGGTTGTCTCACTGGATAGTGGACGCCATTGCCTTGGCATACCAGCAGCAAGGTCGACCGTGCCCCCTTGGTGTGACCGCCCACTCCACTCGGAGTGTGGCGTCCTCTTGGGCTCTAGCGCATGGCGCCTCGCTAACAGACATCTGCAGAGCTGCAGGCTGGGCGACACCTAACACATTCGCCAGATTTTACAATCTCCGAGTGGAGCCAGTCTCCACCCATGTACTGTCTTTTTCAAGCTAACATGGGAGCTGTTCAGGTGTCTTCGCTTGCTCGCCATTCCACTCCACTGACTGGATACGTGCGATATATTCCTCAGGTAGTCTTCCCCTCTGAAGCCCTGAGTTCCTCCAGCACTGTTGATGCTAGCGCCAGTGTCTATTGCCTGTGCGTCGGCTAGGTGCCTCCGTGTGCATGGTTCCTCCCCTGAGTAACCCCCACATGAGTATTTCCACTGTAAGCCTCTTTGAGCATGTGTCTTTCCCTTGGCAAGCCACCTTGCCACTCCTGGAGTTAAATCTCTAGCCACCCTACGGGTTGGTACTCCAGTGTTCCCCCATATGCAGCCCCCTTGGGCCATATGTGTATTCGTAAGTCCTCCCTACGGGTAGGCATACTGCGGCATATCTCCTCTGAGATATGCTTCCCAGTGTACCTTGGTATTCCTGTGCTAAGTAGGACTCCTCGTCCGTGCTAAGTTCACGACAGGGGATCAGACTTCGCAGGGCACTGGAAGACAGCTGTGAAGGTGGCGTGATTTCACGGGGACCCCCATTCTCCGTCATCCGACGTAACTCGGAGTGACTACGCGTATGGAGATAGACTCGGTCGCCATGTCCGCGCAGCTTACGAGCGAGCGCGCACACTCACTGCTGACTTGTCTTCGACAGTTCGAGGGCAAGAGTGCGGTCCCACTGAAACTTTTTCAGAGGCTCCTGGGGCATATGGCATCCGCAGCCGTGACAACACCACTCGGATTGCTTCATATGAGACCGCTTCAGCTGTAGCTTCGCGATCGAGTCCCGAGGTGGGCATGGCATCAGGGTACGCTCAGAGTTCTAATAACTCCGACCTGCCGTCAGACCTTCACCCCGTGGCGGAACCTCAGCTTTCTACGGGCCGGAGTTCCCCTAGAACGAGTTTCCAGGCATGTTGTTGTCTCCACAGATGCCTCTGCCACGGGCTGGGGCGCCATGTGCAATGGACATGCAGCCGCGGGCTCCTGGACAGGACCCCAGCGCCTCATGCATATCAATTGCCTCGAGTTGCTGGCAGTACGCCTTGCCCTGCACCGCTTCCACGCGTTGCTCCAGGGTCAACACGTACTAGTCCGTACAGACAATACCGCGACTGTAGCGTACATCAACCATCAGGGTGGTCTACGCTCTCACCGTATGTCACAACTCGCACGCCACCTCCTCCTATGGAGTCAGAAGCACCTGAGGTCCCTTCGTGCTATTTACATTCCTGGAGTGCGGAACCTTGCAGCCGACGAGCTGTCAAGGCTCCGACCAGCCTCTGGCGAATGGAGACTCCATCCCCAGTCGGTCCAGCTGATATGGGACCAGTTCAGGGACGCACAGGTAGATCTGTTTGCCTCCCACGACTCATCCCATTGCGCCCTGTATTACTCCCTGTCCGAGGGCACGCTCGGCACGGACGCACTGGCGCACAGCTGGCCGCAGGGCCTACGCAAGTATGCGTTTCCCCCAGTGAGCCTTCTTGCACGGACTTTGTGCAAAATCAGGGAGGACGAGGAGCAGGTTATTTTGGTCGCCCCATACTGGCCCACCAGGACCTGGTTCTCCGAACTGATACTCCTCGCGACAGCACCTCCTTGGCCAATTCCTCTGAGGAAGGACCTTCTTTCTCAGAGACGGGGCACCCTATGGCACCCTCGTCCCGATCTTTGGAGACTCCACGTGTGGCTCCTGGACGGGACGAGGCAGGTTTGAGTACCCTGCCACCTGCGGTGGCGGCTACCATCACTTCCGCTAGAGCATCGTCCACGAGACATGTCTATGCGTTGAAGTGGAACCTCTTCGTCAACTGGTGCTCTTCT
Source organism: Tiaroga cobitis (assembly GCA_030578255.1). NCBI lineage: Eukaryota > Metazoa > Chordata > Actinopteri > Cypriniformes > Leuciscidae > Tiaroga > Tiaroga cobitis. The sequence goes on along the minus strand of CM060591.1, from coordinate 8,836,475 downwards.
CGCCAAGAAGACCCCAGGAGATGCTCGATCAGTGTCGTGCTTTCCTTCCTGCAAGATGGGTTGGAGCGAAGGCTGTCTCCCTCCACCCTGAAGGTGTATGTGGCCGCTATCGCCGCTTATCACGAAGCAGTTGAAGGTAAGTCTCTTGGAAAGCATGACCTGATCATCAGGTTCCTGAGAGGAGCGAGGAGACTGAATCCTCCTCGCTCTCCTCTCGTTCCCTCTTGGGACCTCTCAGTGGTCTTAAATGCCCTGCAGAGGGCTCCCTTTGAGCCTCTGCAATCAATGAAGACAGCGCTCCTGGTTGCACTGGCCTCTATCAAGAGGGTAGGGGACCTGCACGCATTCTCCGTTGACGAAGCGTGCCTGGAGTTCGGGCCGGCTCTCTCTCACGTGATCCTGAGACCCCGGCTCGGATATGTGCCCAAGGTTCCTACCACTCCCTTCCGGGACCAGGTGGTGAACCTGCAAGCGCTGCCCCGGGAGGAGGCAGACCCAGCCGTTTCACGGGGACCCCCATTCTCCGTCATCCGACGTAGCTCGGAGTGACTACGAAAGGGAACGTCTCGGTTACGGATGTAACCCTCGTTCCCTGAGGGAACGGAGACGTTACGTCTCCCTGCCACTTCCGCTGTACCGCTGGGTAGACGCCTGAGTTCAGTCTCGGCTCCTCAGCGAAAACATGCTGCGTTTGCGTCCGCATCCTCCCTTTATACCCACGTGGGGAGGCGGGGATACGTTATGCAAATTCCGCAGACCCATGGAATTTTCTTGCCATTGGCTCGTTTTTCAATACTCGAAGAGGATTGGCTTCTAGGCGAAACCCCCATTCTCCGTCATCCGACGTAACGTCTCCGTTCCCTACTCAGGGAACGAGGGTTACATCCATAACCGAGACGTTTTCTATATTGATCTGTGACTGGCGACTCAATATTTCTCTTCAAGGAGCTTTGGACTGATTAAACTGTTCCGTCTTGTGAAGTTAGAAATGTAATTAAGATAATTACGCTTCAAACTTTTTAAAAATTCTTTTATTCAGCATAAAAAATGTATATACTGTTACAAAAGATTTCTATTTCAAATAAATACTGTTCTTTTGAATTTACTCTTCATCAAATAATCTAGAAAAAGTGTGTCCTGGTTTCCACAAAAATATTAAGGTGTTTCCAACATTGATAAAAATAAGAAATGTTTCTTGAGAACCAAATCAGCATATCCAAATTATTTCTGAAGGATTGTGTGACACTGAAGACTGGAGTGATGATGCTGAAAATTCAGGTTTGCCAGCACAGAAAATAAATTACATTTTAAAATATATTAAAATCGAAACAAATATTTAATTGCAGTAATATTTCACAATTTTATTCTATTTTTGATGGAATACATGTAGCCTTGGTAAGTATTTAAAAAAAAAAAAAAAAAACATTTAAAAATCTTACCCCAAGTGTATGTTTAGAAAAGCCCACAAATGAAGATAATTTAAAGACAACAATATTATCACAAAAACAAAGCGCAGAGGGACCATTAAAAGCTTGCAAGTTAGAGCAAAATTACTGAACTGTTAATTAAAGTTTTCTAAATTCCTCAGGGCATGCTGTGTGATCTCAGCATTTCTCACATTTTAAAAATCTGATGAATAATGATCAAATTGGCATCCAGCAGCATTTTGATTAGGTAAAAAAAAAAATTGAGATAATTACTGATCCGTAGGAGTACTTCTATGGGCAAGAAAAGAAAAAGTGTCCACAGGACCTCTCTGTGTCTCAAACATAAAAATATAAGTATTTCATAAATAATCAGTAAAATGATAAAGTGAATCTGAATGGTAAAGTAAATCTGAAAATATAGTACATTTAAGTGATGTCTTGAATGACAAAAACTTTTTATTTATTAAAGGTATACGTTTTTACTCACCCTCATGTCGTATTAAACCTGTATGACTCTTTCATCTGCAGAACACATATTTTGAAGAATGTTGGTAGCAGAAACAGAGTTGGTGACCATTGATTGACACTGAATGGACAAAAAACACACAGAGACATTTAGCCTACAAATATCTCTTTTGTGTTCCACAGAAGAAAGAAAGTCATACAGGTTTGGAACGAATCTTGGGATGAAGAATTTCATTTTTGGATGAACTACTAGCCTATCATTATTGTGATCACATATAATCATCGTGAAACATATAGGCCCTTTTACAGCAATACAGGTAAATTACTGTAAAATGAGCAGAATGACTTTTCCGGTAAATACACAATGCTGTTCACACAAGCAATGTGTTCTGTCTGTGATATTTTTGTACTGAAGTGTGAATAGCCTATCTGATGCAAATCATCAGAAATCATTTTAAAATGCTGAGCCGTTTTCTTCATCCACCTGGATGAGGAGAAGTGGTTTAGTTTCACCAATTTGACTACATTTTTTACATCCGAGTATGACCACAAACCAAAACCGATTTACTTGTATTTTTAAGTCCTGTTCACACTTAATCCAGTGGCATGCAGTGGTGTTCTGAAATTACTTTTTTTTTTTAATAAATCAAATGTAAATTCATGTCCCAGTTCAACTTAATGTTGTCACATTTTCCTGGTTAAATAAACATTACATCAAAAAAGAAACCAAATACAATTCTAGTTTTAGTATTATTTTTGTATTGTTCTGTTTATTAGAACCAAGTATAAATCTCAAGTTAGTGTTTTAATCATTTTTACATTTATTCCAAAAGAATAACTGAAGGCAGTAACTAACATTTTAAACAATATTTTATTTGTGTATTGATGTTCAGCTGTTCTTTTTTAGTGCTCAACCTATTTTCCGATCATCATTCATGCTTGGTAAACGAAGATGTATCTTTAATTTCACCAAGCTGATTCCTCATTATGTCATTAACAGTAATTTACCGTACCGAAAGGGGCTATAGACTGACATATTCCATCATTCTTTCTTTGAATTTCAAATGACAAAATGTCTTTATTTTATCAGTGTAGTGAATATGGCACCACAGTTCAAACACACTTCATCAGGTCTGTTGACGGGGGAAGGAAACCTGAACCTGTATTCCACACTGTGTCTCGCTTTAGTGCTTTTTAAAGAAAGTCTTGTCATTTCAAACCTGTGAAGAGGAAGCACTGAGCCAGTCACAGGAGGCGTTCCTGCCATCTCTGTCAGCTTGGCCCTTTTGATGAGGTGACATCAACCAGCTCTGCCTCCTCAGGGTGTAAACTTTATCTGGATGTGTCTGCCATCGTGATCACAGCTCCTGTAGTGAAGTCTCACGAGTTTAAGGGTGTAAGATTGGCTATTGTTGAACACTGTTGTTGTGCGTCACTAAAGCAGAAAGTTATTCTCTGTAAACTATATCACAAAATATTCTTCTTGCTCATAAGAGAGTGGAGAGATGATGATTAAAGGCTTCTGAATATGCGTTTATTTAACAGGTGCATCCATTCTTATTGCAAGAGGGTTTGATTTTTGAACATGATTGGAGTATTAGATTTTGATTAGCTAAATAAATACATTTTGAAGGTTAATTTAGAATATATATTATTGTAACTAAAACAACCCATGTAAATGTATCTTATTCATTTTTTATATTGTAAAAGTAAAGTCAACGTTTATCCATATAGTATATTTCAAAACAACAGAAGCTGAGGTTGACCCAAATTCAAAAAAGTAATATGAGGGAATAAATGGTAAAAAAATAAACAACCAGTAAAATAACAAGTAGGCATATGTTCATTCTTAAAATTATAATAAGAGTTTTCTTATATACAAATATTATTTATAACTTCATAATTGCAATTATTAATAATAATTAATTGCAAAAAAAAAAAAAAAAAAAGCATGCTACAGTCATATCAGATGGTAATACAATAGTGATTTGATACATATCATTGTACTATATGATTACCATATTCATCACATCCCACTTATTGGTATGTACATAGTAAAGTACTCCAAAGATTCATGGTTCTACCATGGTACCATATTCAAAACCATGTGTAAATGTGTAATTTGTTCTCTGTGGTTGTCCTCGGATTTTTGTGATAGTTCCTGTTTTCTGTCCCATTTTGTAGTCAGTTTTTAGTTTTCCCCCTAGATCGTCTTCCTCAGGTGTGTCTCGTTATCTCGGCCTTGTGTTTCTCTTGTTGCTCGGTCAGTTGTTGTTTTGCTGTGGCTGTCTTTAGATGGTTCTTGTTTCAGTTTCCCTGGTTCTTGTGTGTATTGGTTTTATTTTTGCTTGTTTGTTTATTTCAAGATAACCTCTGCAATTATAACTGCATCTTCGTCTACCATCTATTCAACCCCTGCATCATTACAAAATGAGAGACAATTTTTTGTCCAAAGTAATTATCATAATTATTATTGCGCTTGTTAATGTAACATGTTCTGACATGTTAATGTAACACGCTTGTTAATGTAATTATCTGACATGTTTCTCTTTATTTCAGATGTTCTATTAAAAAAAATGCAATCATTAATGACTAGGTGTTGTATTTCATCAGTCATTAGAACTATTAAACTGCATGAATGATAAGGTGACGTCTATGAGTCTAAACAGGTGTGACCTTCAGCACTGACCTTCAAACACTTGCTGCATTAGAAATTGCATACTTCCGAACTATATAGTACCTATATGTAGTATGCAACAAAAGAAGTATGTCTGAATTCACAGTACTCATAAAAGAGGATAGGCAAAAAGTACATGGATGTCCTACTTCTTCCGGAGAGATTCTGAAGTGTGCATACGATGGACACTTTACTATCCCATGAGGCCACGGGAGAAGATTTATGAATGTCAGTGAAGTGACGCAACTGACGCTGGTAGGTCACATAGTAATAACAACATGGCGAATAGATTACATTCATACTATACACATTCATACTATATAGAACATACCCTTTTAGCTGTCGTTATGTAATTACTTATTCATAATAAGTACTCTTGAGGGTATGTGTTTTCAGATGCAGCCACTGTCATCGGATGGATCTGCCGCCTCACACTTTCAAATGAGACACCTTCCCACCCGTTCAACCATTCATTCATTGATTGCTTGGAGACCCCAGACTTCCTCTTCAAAGATTATCATGGATATGCGTGAGTGCGTGGTCTCCACTTTTGGGTAATTTGAATCACAGCAAATACTGCAATTCACTTCATGACAAATAAGACTGATAAACACAACTGCAACCACACGAAATGATCTTGATTAAATGTGAGCTGTGCTTCCCCTTTTGCAGGACAGAAAATTAAGCCATTGATAGACAGATTCGTTAGGGAATGTTTTTTCACTCACTTCAATAGGAAATGTATGTAGATTACCTGTTACACATGATGTGTGGAAGGAAATCCAGAGAGGAAAGAGCAAGAATATTTCACCTGAAGACTCAGATCCACACGCAGTCTTCAAACATTTCACATTGACAGGAACAGTTCAATTCGAAGGTATATTTGTGTCAGGGATATTTAATTATGTGTGTTTTTAGTTTCACTTTCATGGACTTTTAGTTAGTATGCATTGGTTCCTGTTTTCCATTGTCCAGCTCCCGCTTCTTGTTTGTGAAAGGAAATCCAGAGAGGAAAGAGCAGGAAGATTTCACCTGAAGACAGATATACACACAGTCTTCAAACATTTACTGAACATTCAAATGTATATTTGGAAGGAACAGTGAGTGAGCCATTTGTTTTATATACACACTACCATTCAAAAGTTTGGGGTCAGTTAACTGAAATTAATAATTTTATTCAGCATGGACACAAAGTGACAGAAAAGACATTTAAAATTTTACAAGTTTCTATTTCTTTTGAACTTTCTGAATCCTCAATAAATCTTGCCGACCCCAGCTTCTTATACATTCTCGACATGTAACTGGGAGTGGTTTCCTTGGCATGCCATGAAAAGAGTTCTTTCTTTGATTCATTAAAAAAAAATTCGGTGTGCTTTGAGAATAATTTGATAAACACCATGATTTACCTTATTTTCTTTCCTCTCAGCAATCTGTTTTCCTTCCTGCCTGTTAAAACACAAAAATTTACCACACATGCTCACCAGGTCTACCTTTCCTTGATTCCACATTTTCCTCTCTCTCTTTCCTGCCTCACTGGTTGTTTGTTTAGGAAGGCGCCAACAGCTCTGTCCACACTGGTGTTAAAGCATGCTAAGAGGGTGAGCATCTACTCGGAGCCTAAAGAAACATGAAAACAAACTCACACAGCCTCAAGACATCACTTCCCACACATTTCAAGACGCATACACACTTACCCAAAATAATCCTGAGACACATTGGGTCACCACAGTCACCCGACTCACCAGTGATAACATTTAAGGACAGGAAGCAGTGAGAACCACCCAATGATCATCCAGAGCCCCCAGACTTTGTCTGGGACGGTGTGCTGCCCTTATCTTCTTCATAATCGCTCAAGTGAAGCATTCCACGGCATGCAGGTCTCTAAATCTTATAAAATACAATCAAAATGTCAGTGTTTATATTGTCTTTTATTTGCTTATCTTCATTCACAGTTCTGGTTTATTGGTGGATTTATTTCTCAATATCACCACTTAAAATGGATGTGAACAATCTTCATGGTAATTCTAAATAAGACTGTTGTTACCACAAAGACAACGTACAACTCTAGAAAGATCAAACCCTAAATATTTTACTATGTAACAGTATAAATGCAATGTATCATTTACAGAATTTAGTAGGCCTAAAGTAAAGATATATTTTACAGTCGGCTCTTTATATTTTTCATATGATTTTCTTTCAAATTTTTGTTGAGATTCATCACGAGCCATTCCAATGTCTTTTGACATCCATGTATCCCGTACGAAAAGTTTATTAAAGTGTAGTATACTTTTAAACTAAAAACAGGAAAGTATACTTTCAGTTTTTGTACTTCTCAGAAATATACTTACACTTGAGTAATCTTGATTTATACTGACAGAAAAGTCTTTTGGCCTATACCTGTACTCAATCTTTGATCTGGATATACTTAAAAAGTATAATTAAGTAAGTATACTTGGCTTGTAGTTGTGTTTAATCTTTTTAATTGATTGAGTAGCCTAAATACTTTCACCTCTTTTTACATACTGTCTTAAAAACTTACATTGTTTAAAAATATTAATTTATAAAGAAAACAGATGTGTTCCTAATTCTGAGTAGCCTATATGTGAATTATTGTGTTCTCCACTGGTACGTAGGAATTAACTTTTAATCTACTTAACTCTTTCCCCGCCATTCGCCTTATTCACCTGGCGGCCATTTTGAAAACGCGAACGCCGTTGAGGGGTAGGCTACACAAACCCGGAAGTTTGACTCCGACGCAGCAGCACCAGCAATAGAAACTCCAGTGTGGACCACCAATCTTTCCTGTCTGCCCGAATTAACGATGCAAAATGTGAAGCAGTGAGCCAGTACTGTCTGTAACATCCCCCGGGCTGTGTTAATTAAGGGATACAGTAACTGGATCGAAGGTTTTATCCACGAAATTGAACGTATGAATGGACGCCAATTTACCTAAGTTTCTGCAAGCTTGTAACAGCTAAGGGTAGTAAGCTTAGCTGTGATATGGAGTTGTTGACTGTGTAGCATACTATGTAAGATTTTATTCAACACTTAACATGTCTTTAATCGACAGTTAATAGGAGCCCATCACACATATTTGTGAGGGCTAGGTCTTTTCCCTCGGTGCGGAAAAATTAGGCATAACATGTTGATTTTATCTCATTAACATGTTATATGTAGTTGATGTAATATCACATAAGCCTCATTGATATCTACTCAAATATTTTCTTCAAATTTGCAAAGCCAGACAGGGCTAGGTGCATGTTGCTATTGCTTGTTGACAATGATAGTGTAATGGTGTGTTCACACCGAACGCGAATAGAGCGTCAAATACGCGTCTAGTTAGACGCTTGAACATTCGCTCAGTTCAAATTTTTCAACTTGCGCAGAAGACATTCGCGGCAAACACGTCGCCCAATTCGCGTCATTCGCAACGCCCGGCGCGAATGATGCGTCTATTCGCGTCTTTGCATTGACTTTGTATGTAATCTACTCGCGCAAATAATTAAATTCGCGTTCGGTGTGAACACACCATAATGAAACTTTATTCAACTATTCATTTTCGTTGTCTGCCCTATAGCTCCCTCCAAACCTAATGTATGAAAATATCTCACAAAATTACTACTGTAACTAACTTTACAATAGAATAATAATGTCCTTTAGCATACAGTATTTAGACCATAGTAGAGTGACTATAGTAATGGGGTGTTACTGCTAACATGAATTAGCATGTTGCTAAAATGTTCTAACACGTTGTTAACATGAATTAGCATGTTACTAACAAGTTGCTAACTCGAATAATAGCATGTTGCTTGCATGTTTTAGCACGCTGCTAGCATGAATTAGCATGTTTTAACACACTACTAATATGAATTTGCATGTTGCTAGAACGTTTACATTTTGGCTCAGAAGAATAATAATTCAGATAATTCAATAGAATAATAAAGCTTAAAAATAGTAAATCAGTATTGGCTTTGTCAAGCCAAAACAACAACAACAACAATTGTCCTATGTAATACTTTGAATATAAAATACATTTAGGTTATCTGCAAAAAATTACAATGAGGTGGTTGTTTTGCAACAAGGTGGAGCAACTTCTGTTCATAGCAGTAGACCTGCTGATGAAGAAGTGACAGACACAGACACACAACAGGGAGAGAGACAGAGAGATATCAGGGAACATGAAGAGAAGGAAAATGGAAGTTAAGGAAGGTGCAGTTCAAGAGAGAACCTTTCATTATTTTGCACAGCCTAAGGATTTAAACCTTTTTTATGTGATGGCCATACAAAAAATAGGGTTGTCCATGGTTCCAAAATTTGTTGTGGGTACAGTATGGGATGGCCTGGATGATTATGAGATTTATCTGTCTGAAATTGTGTCCCAGTCCCGCCCTGGAGATATAGACATGAGATGTGTGTGTGTGTGTGTGTGTGATTTTACCCCCCTAACATATAGCCTATGTGGAAGAACATAAATGTATGTCGCTTAAGTAAATTACTTGGGACACCACTAGCCATGGGATTTCTGCTTCCTGTTTTTCAAATAATTAAAATGCTTTATAGAAAAAAGGAAAGGCCCTGAGGCCAGTGGTCACACAAAGCACACATACACACACTTGTTCTATAACTGTTGCTGACACATAAGCAGGAAAGCACAAGAAATGTACGTCACTATGTTGAAGAGGTAAAAGAGCAAGGTATTGATTCTGTCAGTGCACATTTAGTTGCCCTGAAATCAGGGCTGAGTGGCTTGTTTCTTTAAATGGTTTAAGGAAGAGCAAATCTCTTTAGGTTGGACTAACAAGACCCTCATTTAATACTTCCTCTGACAGACACAAAGTAACATCAATATGTTTCAATGTTTTATATTGAAAAACATAATTTTTCTTTAATTCTCCTCATCTAATAGTAGTATTTAATGTTTTTATAAGTTATAGCTATAGCTACACAATATCATTTGAAACAATTGTCACTGTACCACACACATAGCCTATATGTTCCTGTTATTGCTCTCTGTGTAAGAAAGTACTTGGCAAGACATGAAATGAAAATCTAATTTAAATTGAGCTATCCGAATATGTAAATGTTGAAACCTTTAGGCTTTTTTCTTTGGTTACAAGAACAGCCCTGCTTTTTTCCTAACACATTAAATATTTAGCTTATTTGTGCTTTATATTTGCAAATGATTTATGGCATTTATTATTAGTGTTTGATTACGTTTTAATCAATGTTTCATCGTACGACACGTAAGACAAGGCTCTAGTTCTCATGACGGAGCAGGAGCATCATGGGCGCGCAGTCTGAAGCATGCGTTAACGCCATGTTGAAATGACCGTAATTACGAGATTTAAAAAAAAATTGGATTTAAAAGATTACCGTAGTTCACTTCAGAATTAAAATTTCCTGATAATTTACTCACCCTCACGTCATCCAATGTGTTCATGTCTTTCTTCAGTCGAAAGAAATTAAGGTTTTTGAGGTAAATATATCAGGATTTGTCAATGGGGTACAAACTAAGTACAACCAGGGTACAATGGTTTGAGGTCCAAATTCCAGTTTCAGTGCAGCTTCAAAGGGCTCTACACGATCACAGGCGAGGAATAGCGAAACGATCGTCCATTTTCTAAAATAAATAAACATAGGCTAGCTACCTTTTAACCACAAATAGCCTACTCGTCTTGCACGAGCTGCCATGCGCAGGCATTACGTAATAACGTTGAAAGGTGATAGGTAAATATAATTGTACATATACCATATAATTGTGTTTTTTTTTTGTGTGTGTGTGAAAAATGCATTAAGTGATGTTTGGGTATAGTGGCCTATTATAATATCTGTATATAAAAACAAAGGTATGGGATATCAGTTTATTTAGATAGTTTGACCTCTTGAGATGGATGAAGGTCAAGCAGTTTCAATGGAAAAGATCATCATTGTGTCTTTTCAGGTCCTATTTTGTTCACCGTTACTGGAAAGTGCAACCACACTTTCTCTATAGTCCCCTTTTTTTGCCTATTCTGTTTTCAGTTCATTTAGGCTACTGATCTACATTTTAGCAACAAGTAGGATCCCTCTTGAGGGGGACCAAAGAATGTGCTGAACTAAAGTAAGAAATAATGGGCATGAGTCAGCATGGACAGGGGTCACAGGAAGCAAAAATGTACTTGCATCCTGTTCTTGTGGGCGACTACAGTAGGCCATTAGTATTGACCTTTATTCAAAAGCATCTCATAGAGGGGACAACATTAAAAGGACCTGCCACACAACCTTTCAAGCTGTCATACAGCAAAAGCGCAAGCAAGCTGAAGAGGACGGTAGTTCAGAGGATTTTACTTGGCGGTGAATTCGCCCTTGACCTTTCAGAGTAGACCATCCAGTTATAGTCAGTTTGATAGAGAACTAAAGAGAGATGGAGAAAAAGGACAAGACAAAACAGTTTTTTTTTTAGCTGGATGGAATTTACAGTGACCTTTTCATCTGCTGTAATGAATATGACTGAACAAAACACCCAGTACCATTAATACTTATCATAGTTTAATTAACTAAAGAACAGATTATAACAACAAATAAAAGTACTGATACTTATTAAAATAACATTTATTATTTCTTTTTATAGTAACATTTAGCAATGACTCGCACCGGTTTTCAGCAGATAGTCCCATCCAAAACTCTTTTGGAATTTATAATCTACATATTATGTTTTAAAGTATTTTAACATCACAAATGAGAACATAGCTTTAGGAATCTGGTAAAGTTGGTAAAAAAATCTGGTAAAATAAAGTGGTTTTCAGGTTGGTGATTTTCAAGGTAATATATTCAACTGCTTTTTTGATTTGATTTCAAACAGGAGCCCCTATTTCACATATTCCACTGGAATATTTCCATATTCCTAGGAGAGATGTAAAAATAGGCCTCTTTTCATAAATTCTAAATTTTGCTTTTTTTTAGCATCAAAGATTAATACTTCCTGTCAAATTTTAGAACTTCATCAGTGCGCTGCTCACATTGCTGTAGTATATTGCACTGGCTGCAACAAATCAATTGAGAAACACTGTACCCTTGTGGCCAAAACAAATCAATGGACAAGTTTGGTCATTTCCAACCAGTTAAAAAAATCATTAAATTTAGAATTTCACTACATGTACATGCGCATGTACTGTCCAACAGTGTTTGTACGAACAATTAAATATTACTGAAATTTTCTATGAAGGCAACATGAAAACCTAATCATTGAGCAAAGCAATACAAAACATCAACAATTTAACAACAAATATCAAGATTTTAGTCAAACAAATTAGAATTATGTTTAGGTATCAAAGTATCTGTACAATTTTATTTTATATTATATAATCCCTTTTACTCTCATGTCACTTATCCAGAAGAGTCTCAGGTTTGTCATATCCAAATAATCTAAAGTCTGCTTCATAAAGATTGTAAAGTTTTCTCCTGTCAGCTACTGAAATGTTTGCAAACCAGTCTCGCTCCCAGTTTACAGCTGTCCTATTACGGTACCCTGGTGGAAAGTGAATCTGATTATCCAGACCAAGAATCCTCAACAAATGTTCTGCATCCTCATCAAGAGTTTCCAGCTTCCCAACAAAATCATAGTCAATTTGGCATGGATGGCAGAGTCTGTTCATCTGCTGCCAGTGTTCATTGAATGGTTTTACTTTCTCAGTCTGTGGATCTAACAGGTACTGAATAAAGTAAGTAAAGGACAGTCTGATACCTGCGGCGAAGGCCTCTTGAGCAGAGTCAGGGGGGGATGCAATATTAGCATAACGCCGAAGCATTGTGGAGGCATACTGCCTATAGAATTCCTCATTTGGCAAAGCAAATTTGTTCCGGAAAGCAGAAATAAGGCGTACAAAAGGATCCCGTACAAAAAGGAACTTAGTGTAATTCTTTAGTTTGTGATGCATCAATGGACGTGAGAAACGACCAAAGAGTCTCCAAAACTTGTTAAACGTCAGATGCAGAGTAGCATTGTGGGATAACGCTGATGGTATGTCAAGAGGATCCAGATATGGAGCTCCATTAGGTGCCTTCAGGTTCTGACTGAGAACAATCATGACTCGTTTCCAGTTGGTACATGCTACCTTCGGTACAAAACAGTAAATAACACCATGATGATCATCCACAATGAGATGGTCCAGGGCTTTTCTTGGAATCTGGTCAAATGTCTTAAATTTCCCTGGGAAGTTCAAGCTGCTATTGGCTGAGCAAAGTTCTCTTATATTACGTCTACGATGTGCTTGACGCAGTTTGAGTTGTGTGGGAGAAGTCTGCATAAATGTGTGGATTAGGTTGTTTGGACCCTGATCATGTTTTAGGTGAGGTGTGATGATCGTCAGGTTTGGTTTGACTGACCTGCTTGACTGTTTCCAGATAAATGAATCTTCACTTGTTCTATGTTCAGAGGACGTCATGCTTATGGGGACTTCAGGTAATGATGATGATGATGCCACGTGCAGATAAAAAGTCCCATCTCTCACGTCATCCCAGTGAAGTATTGCGAAGAATATGATGAATACTGTTCCCAGCAGAAGGAAACACTGGAGCTTCCTCGGCATTTTCACTGAAAACAAGTCTGTAACAGATCCCGACTTGAATGCATGTCATTATCATCTCTGGAATGAGTCAAGTTGGGACTTCTGGAGAAAAACATAAACAGTTAGGACATTCATGTTGAAGTTTCCATTCTAAATTTCTCCCACAAAAGATGATCCATCACTCACCCATATTTTGTCCTCCTGTGCTCTACATTTCAGAATGTTCCACATGAAAACTTTGAAGAGGGCAGGAATGCTTGAAGTTACATATGTAAACTCACACTAGGGTGTGACTGTGAACGCAGGAGAGAAACGCTCCGCCTTTCAGCCAGAACTAAATTATATGCTGTTTTTCCAGAGGGTTCAGCTAAAACTACCACAACCATTCACAGGAAACCACAGCTGAAAATAAACCAACACGCTTGCAGAGTCAACTCCAGAAATGACAAAAAATATGACCAAAAACAACATTTTACTAGTTATTTCATTACAAAATAAATTCAAAGTTTTACCTGTGTACTGGGTTATAAAAATAGCTGAACCCCTGAGATCGAGTGGCCTCTCGTGGGATTTCAGAGGGATTGTTTTTATGTGCAGGAGAAGGGACAAAGACACAATCTACACACTGAGATATTACTCTTGATTGTTACAAATGATTGATTTATTACTTTATATTTGATTATAAACCCCATTTAATTTCCTTTTTCTTTTATTTACACTTTCATTTATTTTCATGACTCATGTTATTTATATTCTGTGAGTGATTTTTCCTTTTCTTTGACCATCAATTTTTATTTAACCTTTCATTTCTTGATGTCATCTTGATGTTAATGTCATCTTATTTGTCTTAAGTTCTCTTAACAATTTTGAAAATGTTAACATTAAATTTTTTAATTTTGAGCTATAGCACGACATACATTCAAGTGACAAGGTAGAACAACATCAACATGTCACCGGTGATGAACATTTATTTACTGTGTCTAAATTCATTCCCTTTGTATTCTATTCTATAAAAAAATATAGGCTTTCACACAATTTTTATATAATTACATTTTTATTATAAAACAATCAATTAATCACAATTAATAATTTATTTTGTTTAAGCAGCTGAGTCAATACAGAGAAAAAAGAAGCCATTCTGAATCATGCTTTATTTCCAAGCTTATTTGCATTTTTTATTTCTATGATTTTCCCCCAAAAAATTTCCTTGTAATTTATCAAAAAATGAGTATGTATTCTGCAAAACCGTATAAAATCTCTTTATAATATCTCAAAAAGTGTTTTTTCGAATTATAAGATTTTCAATACATATCAGAGAAATGCTATAATAAAATGAAAATAACGTCAATTCGCAACATAGTCTCAGCTGTACATTGTAGTGCAAAAAACCCTTCTCTTGTTTAAGAACCAGAAACTCAAATATATGACCTTTTTACAGGATGTTTGTTTTTTTGCCGTGCCTCATTCATTCTGTTGACATCGGCCGTTCCTTTTGGTCTAGGATTTTCAATAGTGGACTTCTTGTAATTGCCTGGTTGCTGTAGAAGATTGCTGGGGTAAGAGACATCCCCTGGGCCTAAAAACATTTTTATTAACTTGGATAGGACTACAAAACAATCACAGCCTGACAACTTCATTTCACAATTAAAAACAAAGGAAACATGTTGTTGAATACCAAGAAAAAAAATCTCACCTCGCTGTTGTTTGTAGATTGCATGTCCTCGTTTGACATTGGAGTGTTTTTGATGGATGGTGCTGGGTGGTGTTCCCCTGATCTCTAACTTCTGAAGCACCACTTCTCCTAAATTCAAATTGACAAAATGTGCTCATTTTTAGGCCTGTTTCACAGTCACACATCTTACGTCTGCGGCACGAGAGCAAAAAGCTGATTTTGGTATATCCATATTAAAAAGCCGGAAAAACTCAATGAAATCACTTTATGGTCTGCATTTTCTAACAGAGATCCAAACGCTAGCCTGAATCTCAATTTTGCTTGACTTTGAAAAAACAAGTAGTTGTAGTTCCGTACCTGTAAAGTGAGAGACGGGATTCTTCATTTTAGCTACTGGGGGTGTCGCAGGGTTTCCAGCACCACCGGTGAGTTGCTGGATCATGTTTATTGCTGGTCGCACAAGGCGGTTGTCGGAGATGCTCTCCAAAGCTGGATATCTGGAAGCGTTTTGTCTTGGTTTTTGTACATGCTGTGATAAAAACAGATCAAATTAAGGCACCTCCTTTGAGAGTGCCACCTGAAATTGACAGTTTTTGCATCTATATTTAGAAACCTATTTTCTCAATGTAATTATTAGGTTATCACTTGCCGTGTACCAATTAAAATAAAAAGCAAAAGCACACTGTAAAAGCGATAGTTTGTCTGACATGATGAAAAGTGTATGTGAAATTAGACAAAGAACAAGAAAGAAATATATAATAAATGAAATAATTTACCTCACATCACAATGATTTAAAGACAGCTAATGACTATACAGTGAAGTAATAAAAATCATAAAATGCCGAATTTGAAAACTGCACTATTTAAAAATATTTTTTTACATACCCCACACAACCGTTCAAACGTTTAGGGTCAGTAAGATGTTTTTGAAAGAAGTCTCTTATACTCACAGAGGCTGAACTGGTTTGATCAAAAACACAGTAAAAATGTGAAATATTATTATAATTTTAAAAAACTGTTTTCTGTTTTAATACATTGCAAAATATAATTTATTCCTGTGATGGCAAAGCTGGATTTTCAGCATCATTACTCCAGTCTTCAGTGTCACATGATCCTTCAGAAATCATTCTGATATATGATGATTTGGTGCTCAAGAAACATTTCTTATTATTATCAATGCTGAAAACAATTGTGCTGCTCCATATTTTTGTGGAAACCATGATATATTTTTTCCAAAGTCTCTTTGATAAATAGAAAGTTCAAAAGAAGAGCATTCATTTGAAACATAAATCTTTAGTAATTACATTATAAAAGTCTTTATTGCCACTTTTGATCAATTTGATGTGTCCTTGCTGAATAAAAGTTTTAAATTCTTTAAAAAAAAACACAAAATCTTACTGTCCCCAAACCTTTGAACAGTAGTGTACATATTTAGCCTAACCAAAACTTACTGAAACAACAGATGTGCTCATACCCTTTTGCTTGCTTCAAAAGATCTGGACCGCTTCTTGCGCTGTTGTTTCTCAGGCAGCTCCATTCTGCCTTCTGTTCTCTTTGAGTCCTGCTTCGATTGGGAACTGCCTCTATGTCTTGGAGGGTTTCTTTTGACCTCTGCGGACTCATCTGCCAAAGTAGAAACTAAACTGTCCATGCTCACCGAAGACTTGAGTCCTGCGGCCAAACTCACACCAGCCACCCTGGAATTGGACTCCTTTACTAGAAGATGTGAGCGGCGTTTTGCAGCAATGACTGAGATGCTCTTGGTGTCACTGACAATTTCCCTCAGAGTGTCTGGACTCACAGCTTCAGTAGGACATACAGGAGTCGAATTCTTAACAGCACAAGCCTGCTCAAAGACATTCAGCCGCATTACAATCTTCACAAAACTGACTTATGATGCACAAATGCAAAACGTCAAAGTATCACTATCAATCAACATGCTTTGTCATCTAAATCAATTGTAGACTAATTTCAAAATAAACTAAGATTTGGGAATAATATAGTTACATCAAGTTGAGTTCATGTTGACCTGTTTGATTTAATTTACTGAATATTTTCATTCTGATAGTCTAAAGTGTTTCTGATGTAAAGTTGTTTATTTACACAAATTAAAGGATGAGCCTGACAGTCAGGATGGTTCAGTGTCTATGAACGATTCTGTGTGTTTACCTTCATCACAAGAGTTGGGCTAGAAGATAAGTGGTGGGCATAGAGGTAGAGGTAGTGTATATTTAAAAATCAAAAAAGACAACTTGAAACTGAACGAAAAGGGACAAGAAAAGGAGAAAGAAACGAAGAGATCAAATAGAACAAAAAAACAGTGCTGCTTACTGCTCTGGGGTTTGTGACGAAAGTGTGAAGGTTAAAAATTTGGTCCACGCTTGCATCACTTAATTCACCAAAGTATAGTGAATAAAGCTCTTGTAACTCTTCAGGTACACAAAGTCCTTGATCTGTGGAGAGAATTAATAAATAAATACATCAGATAATATATATTTATATCTGAAATTTCCTAATGCTTATTTAACAAATGCCAGATGCTATAATCTGTCTTTTTAAAGACACCTGCCCATTTCAATGACCCACACCTTCAATCAGAGCCTTTTGCTGGTGTATGATGTCATCACAGAGTGTCCGCTGCTGCTCGTGGCGCTGAATGATGAAGTCTTTTGTTCGGAGAACGTTTTCTTTACAGAGAACAGCTGACTGGATTTCAGTTTTTTCAAGCTCCAGCTCATGGACTTTACAAAGCAGTGTCAGAATGTCTCTCTGCTCACTGTTACTTATGCGTTTAGGGAGCAACTCCTCAATCTTTGATGATTTCAGTTTCATGTTCAATAATTTTTCCTCCAGTTCACGCTGAAACACAGAGTGGAAAGCAATAGGGAAACTCATTTTGGCAAACAAAAATTAAGCTTAGGTCATAAAACAGCATGTATAAACATTAAAAAGGATTACACTGCTGTCACTGCTTTACATGTCAGATGTCCGTTTGCTTTTATGACTCATTCAAAATGAGTCTTAAAGGTTCTCTAAGCGATGTCGGGTGACGCCACTTCCTGTTGACGTTTAAAGTATTGTCAAACAAAACGGAGACTAGCTAGACCCTCCATCCTCCTCATCCGCGCACTAACCCCCCAAACCCCGCTCCCAAGTCCTTCTTGTCGGTGATTGGCTGGAACTGTTTGTCATGTTTCGTGGAGCGGGTTAGCCCAGTTTGTTTTTGTTGCTGTTTGTGGAGCCTGGGCTGTCTACAGAGATCGCGTTTCTTTACAGTGTGTTCAGGGGACAGGCAGCCAGCGGTTAGTGAGGAGATGTTTGCTGTATGTGACAAAAAATGTTTTGGCCTAAAAAACGCGTGACATCGCTTAGAGCACCTTTAATTAAACTTGCTTACTTTCTGCTCCATTGTTTTTCTCTGTTCAGCCAGTAGGGGGCCGATCTCCTCTCGAGCTGCTGTAACATACGGTGGCTCCTCTGGCCCACTCTCTTGCTCTTCCTCATTATCTCTGTCTCTTTTCTCTTCGGTTACCTCGTCTCTCCCTCGCCGGGCACGAGCTCGATCACGCTCCCAACTACCAGATCAAGAAAAGAGAAAGAGGGTAGATGTGAGATGAAAATAAGGAATATTTTTGACTACTTAAAATTAAAAAAAGAAACATTTAACTATCAAAACATTTATAAAACGTCCTGGGAAATTTCAAGTGGATTTTGGTATAATGTGTGATGGTGTAGATTCAAAATGTGTGAGATGGGAATGATGTAAGGTCGTAATGACATATTTGGAGAACAAGCCCAAAATAGACACTGTCAAATTTACTATTGCAACACTCTTGAAAATATGGGCAAGTAATTAAAGAGATACAATAACATTTTAAAGTGATTAAACTTTGAATTATTGTTAAACTGTAATTACATTTTATAATTAAACTTCAAATTAATATTAAACCCTAATCATTGGTGTTTTAGTATCTTTGAGATACTATTATAGTTTTAATTCATATTTTTAATATATTTATGTATTTTTATTTTCATCAAAAATATACATTTTTGTAATTTTGTGTTTATCATTATTATTATTTTTTTAATGTCTGTACTGTTTCTATTTATTTATATTTGAGTTATTTTACTACATCAAGTTAAACTTAACGAAAATGAGAAATGTTGAAGTTTTTGTATATTTTATTTCCGTTAAAGTCGGCATGAAACGGAAGTTGCAATCATCCTTTTTTTCCTATGGTGACTTATAACTGACTTGTCTAACAAGAAAAAATGTAGGCTGGGCCTTGATGTTTTCCATCAGGAATTGATTGGGTTGTAGTGGTTTACTATTGCTGTGATGTCATGTGAGTGACAGGTTGTAAACACGTCATCAGAGAAAAGAAAAGATGTTGCTGCAAGAGGGAGGCGAAGCTACTCAATATTCCATAAAAAATAAGAATTGTCAATTTTGAAGGTGACTAACGTTTAATCATTTTTCTTGTTTTAGTTTTTTGTAACTATAATAACCCTGCTCCTAACTGAAACCTTACTGATCAGTGTAACTAATTATATGTGTAAGTTTGTGTTTACTCTGAGATGGTGAGCAGATGTCTGGATGTGTCTATGTGGAGTTCCATATTGCAGTTCTCCAGCTCCATCAAGCTGCGTCTGATCTCCATCTGCTCCCTGAAGGCAGACAAGAGCTGCTCCTGCAGTAAAGCCATCTCACCGTGACTGTACTCTTGCACCTCAGCTAAGAACAGCCCATTCAGAGAAATCAGTTGGCAATCATAAAAACGACCCTTTTACTGCTATTTCAAGAAAGAATGTCCTCATTGATGATACTAACATGGCAAGATCTCATATTGCTCATACTTGCATACTTTAGGGATTTGAACAAAAGACTAAGAATTAAACTTTGGTCCATAACTTGTACAGTGTGTACATTTTTAAGTCTAAAATCCCAAAGATACACTATGTAACTTTTGGACCTCTAGCAGTTAAAAAACAAAACATCATGCATTTTGTGGAAGAACATTGTTTTGGTTGTGCTTCGGCTCTGCGTGACTGCGGATGAATATGGTTCTTTCTCATAACTAAAAAGAGAGAGAGAGATTATCCTACTGGTCATAAAACATTCTCTACAAGGCTTAAGAGATGTAACCATGCTCATCTGGCCAATGAAGCAGAACAGCGAGGATGGAGAGTCCAGGTTTATCCAGTGGAAGTGGGTTGTCTAGGATTTGTGGCACACTCTACAACCCGGTTCCTCAGAGACGTCGGATTCAGTGGCCAAGAGTTGCGTCGCACAGTAAAGAACTTATCTGAAGCAGCAGAGAGGAGCAGCAACTGGCTGTGGTTGAGACGGAAAGATTCTGGCTGGCTGTGTACAGGCCGATACGCTACGGTTTCGTAGAATTCTTGAAAAACTCGAAGAGTCTGTTGGTTTATTTGTATAGTTTGCATAGTAATTACAGTAATTACGTTCCTGTGTATATTTGACAGCCTTAGTCAAACGGGTTGGCGCGTATGGTTGGGTTGCCGAGAGATTGTGGTTAGGTAACATGTGAACTACGAGGAAGGAGCAACCTCAGCAGCAGAAGGGATGTAAAGGTCAGTAAGCTGGGCTGAGTTGAGTGGGGGACGGAGAGAGATGACTCTGGGACGCCAGAGTCACTGTCGAGCCCTCTTGAGGTGTCGTGGACTAGTCGACGAAACACTGAGGACGGAAGGTGCCCACTTGAAGACCCTAGAGATGTCCCCTACTCGGCTCAATCCAGACGGTTGTCGTGCTGGTCCACTGGGGAGACCACACTAGTTGCAGCCGTTGTGTGTGCTGACGCACCAAGTACACTGCAGGCGTTAACGCCCGCCCGCAGGAGATTCACATCACCAAATGGAAGGAAGCGTAAATGGATGGAGAAGCATAGGTTACTGTAAAGCTACGTCTTAGTTTGTGCTTATCTTGGCGAAAGCCGAGTACAAATCAGCATAAAGTTTTAACATCTACTTTCGTGTAATGGAAATCATAACCAGTTTAGATGGAAAGGATCTCAAACTGACTAGCTGAAGATGTAACTGTAGTTATACCCATTCATAGACATGGTACTTCCTTGAAAATAAATTCCAGCACAGTGCTACAACAACCCATAATGAAATTACCCTTCACAGTAGATAATGCTTTGCAATGAACTCTACATGTGGCAATAAAACATCTTACTCACCTGTTGAGTAATAAAAACACCATCTCCATATCATTTTTACAACATTTCAAATCCCTCAGTTCTCGCCATCTCCGAAAAGCCAAACGAATGGCGATTCTTGTTTTATTACGAGCTCTGACGTGTTCTCTTTTTGCCAGCAGACTCTCCTCTTTTCTGCTTTATTTTTAAATGGGTGATTCCCCAAAATCACCCATTTAAAAAATGGAATGTAAGCAACTTCCTGTGAAATCATCCTGACAGGTCTAAAATATAAACACTTATAACAGGCTTACCATAGTGAATCAGGGTAAGACAAAAGCACATTTTGGAAGAGGGATTGATAACGTATTAACTCGTTTAAATTTTGTTCATTTTGACCAAAAAAAAGTTACATAGTGTATCTTTAATAAAATTGATTATTTCAATATTAATTGTCAGCTACTGTACCCAAATACAAACACAAAATTGAACACACCTTGAATGTCACAAATGCCTGCTTTCTCTCCTTTTTGTTGCTCTTGAATCTGTTGGTCAATCTTTGCACGAAGTCGGTCAATTTCACTCCGCAGATCAGCAATAATACTGGTGTATTGGGCAAGATGATATGAAACATTCATCAAATTACGCTTCACCTAGAAGAGTTTAAACAATTGGAAAATCAGACACTAAACATTAAGACAAGATATCATTAACATCCACAATATTTATGGAGGTGTTTGTTTGAACTGGCCAACGCTTACTAATCCGAACAAACTCAAAAGAAAAACATCAATCCATTAAAGGGGAAACACACACCGCAGGCAACTAACATTCTTAAAGAAACCTAACAAGCACTGTATGTAAATTCTAGCACACCTTTTATTAATTTAATTGATTCGCCACAGAGTACAGATTTTAAACATAATTATGAAAAATGATTTCAATACAATGCTGAATTAACCATGTTAAACCATAACAGAAAATTACTTATCAGTGAAATATACACTACCGTTCAATAGTTTGTGGTCAATAAGGCATTTAAAAAAAAAATTTTTATAATTCAGCGGGAAAGGATTAAATTGATTAAAAGTGACAGTAAAAGTTTTTACATTTTAAAATGTAATCACAGTTTACACAAAAATATCACAGGAATACCTTTTAAAATGTATATACTTTTTTTTCTTCAATTGTAATACTATTTTACAATATATTAAATGCAGACTTGGTGAGTGCACTGTAAGAGACTTTATTCAAAAACATTTTAAAAAATCTCTGCGATCCAAAACATTTGAATGGTAGTGTACTGTAAATTTCCTTATCGAAACTTAACCTAAACTTAACTCTTTCCTGCCATTGACGGAAATTTCAGTTTGTCCGTTTTTTCCCTGTTATACAGTAGGGGGGGGGGGGGGGGGGGGGGGGGCGCTATTATACATATTCTGAAAGGGTACTGAACAGGCGAAGAAGAAACAGAAACAAGCGATATAATAACGCTTTCATCAACAATAAACAGCATATGAATCAAAACTGCTTAATGTTACTGAATGAAATGTCGACCCAGGGCGAGGTATAGGACTGTGCAAGCTTTGAGGGTGTGTATGGACTATGGACTCGGTCGACTCCATGTTCTATGTTTTATGATCTACTCAACATCTATGTTTTGATCATAGTTCTGAATCCTGTCCAGACGTAGTGTTTGACAAAAACGCACTTTTCTCAGCTTTTTACTTACTCACATTCAAGTGTTAATAAAAAAAAAATCTGTTGTCTGTTCTTTCTTTTGATATATTGCATGTTCAGATATTCATACAATAAAATATTCTGGGGGCCATGAAACTTTAGTGAAAATGATCAAAAATGCTGGTGCTGGCTGACAACTTTTTTCTTTTTTTTTTTTAAACGCTGGCAGGGAAAGAGTTAATACATTTTAAAATATTAACATCAACAGTTTTAAGTTGTGGTTGATGCAGACTTTCTAAACCAATACAATTAATTGTGTTTACCTTGTTTCGTATATTTTTGGCTTTGTCGGCATAAACCAGTGTGTTTCTTGACTCCTCAAAGTTAGAGCTGGCAGGACTAATATGGGTAATCATGACTGTGCGACTGTTTCCTCCTAAAGCATCCTGAAATCCACATCAAAATTTGCAACTATGTGACAACTGTGCAAACCAAGACTTTCAATGATTAAGGCATTTGTGAACATCGTGGGATACAGTATTCCATGCAGTGTGCTCTGGTTGTACACTTCACATTTTGGTAAATGTAGTAGTTCATCTGGATTTTCAATGTATAAATAAAGAAATCGTATGATGTATTATTTATACTTATGTCTTGACAACTCTCTGAGTGTTTGTTGAGTTAGGACATATCAGTCTGCTGCGCCATCTAGAGTTTCATGACAGAACTTTGTATATATAGATATAATATATATAATGCTATATAAAATATACTATAGCCTGTTTTTTACAGTAGGCATTACAAAGTATATTTGAATGAGGATTAATTAAACCTGTTGTAGCCTGGCTGGTTTTGCTCACCTTAAGAAGTCGAGTGAGTTTGCTGTCTCTGTAGTTGACAAACTGAGCACCTTTCCCACCCTTCTCACTCAAAGCATTGATGCAGTTGGCCAGTGCTAACAGGGATCGGTTTATATGTGCTCCTTCTTTCATTCTCTTTCCTCTGTTTTGAGTCTGAGAGAAAAGAATATGTGCTTCAGAACAGGACAAATGACTGTCTGTTGGTGTTCATAGACAAAGAAATTGTCTAAGAATGTTTAAATTTAACGAAGGATGTTTGTGATGTTTTGGCTGCCATTTGAAATGTGACATGCTCAAATTCTTTAATCAGTCTAACATTATTTGCATATGAATAATGAAGGACAGAATAACTTAAATGTTTATTTCGATGAAAGATGAGAGAGGGCACTGGACTATAAAATCTGGCATCCATGAGGAATTTAAAAGCTTGCGTTTCCACTTCAGCAAATCTACACACACATGTACCTGTGATGCTCGCTCAGTTCCTGCCAAGTCTACCATGAATAGCTTTCCCACCCTGACCTCCTCGTTGATATCCTTTACTCGACTCTTTTGCTTGACTGCCACCTGTGGAGTAGACAAAGCAGGAGGCGCACACACAAACAGTGCCAATTTGAGGTCATGCACATGATTATTGTGTGTGTGTGTGTCTCTACTTTAGGCTTGCCTGAAGTATAGCATGAGAGCGAGATGACGTCTTGTTAGCAGCTGTCGACTCCTGGGTCCTCAGTTTATTCCCTTTGGTCAAAAGAGCCATTATCTAAAATCACAAGCAAACACCGGGTTCAGAAGGACATCATCCTTTACTGGACACACTATAAGGAGTAGACAGGCCAATCAAGGGAAATTAATAATAATAATAATAATTCATTACATTTATATAGCACTTTTCTCGGCAATCAAAGCGTTTTACATGGAAGGGGGGAATCTCCTCAACCACCACCAATGTTTAGCATCCACCGGGATGATGCAACGGCAGCCATAGTGTGCCAGAACACCCACCAGCTTATTGGTGGAGAGAAGACAGAGTGATGAAGCCAAAATCAGTATATATGGGGATGATTAGGAGGCCATGATGATGAATAGAGGCCAATGGGCAAATTTGGCCAGGGTGCCAGGGTTAAACCCCTACTCTTTTTTCTAAGGACATCCTGGGACTTTTAATGACTACAGAGAGTCAGGACCTCGGTTTAACGTCTCATTGGGACGTTAGGACCCACACAGACCACAGGGTGAGCGCCTCACTAACACCTCTTCCAGCAGCAACCTAGTTTTCCCAGGAGGTCTCCCATCCAGGTACTGACCAGGTTCCACCCTGCTTAGCTTCAGTGGGAAACCAGTCTTTGGCTACAGGGGGATATGGCTACTGGCACTTTCAGGATGACACTTACAATGACATGCTCACTTTATCAAAACAAACGTAACTTCTAATAACTAGACTTACACTAATGTACAGATTTTTTTAATATTTGTGAAAAGTCTCTTATCAAAGCTGCAAAAATGGTCTTATTGTCTCTTACCAAAGCTGCAAAAATTGTCTTATTGTGAACTATTATAACAATTTAAAATTAAATGCTGTGATTGTAAAGCTAAATTTTCAGCATCATTACTTCTTCAGTGTCAAATGATCCTTCAGAAATCATTCTAATAGGCTGATTTGGTTCTCAGGAAACATTTCTTCTTAGTATTATTATTATCATGCCTAATATTTTTTGTGTGGAAACTGTGGAAACTTTCCCCCCAGAATTCTGTCATGAATAAAAGGTAAAAAGAATAGCATTTGTTTGAAATAGAAATCTTTTTTCATAACATTATAAATGCCTCTACTGTCACTTTGGAACAATTTAATGCAGACTTGCTGAATAATAGTATTCATTTATTAAAGAAAATTATAATAAAATCTTACAGACTTCAAACTTTTGAATGGTAGTGTATTTTAAGCTATTAAAAAGTACCTCTTTAGCATTACATGTAGAGAATTCAGTGATGCCTGCAATTCGTATTTCCCCTTTAGCGTCCTCACGCAGCTCAAGGTATCCAGAAGATGGATTCAACAGATCTCTGATCATCTCATTATAAATCTGCAAAGAAGTTAATTAATGTTTAGTGCATTCAAGACACTCTGCATTTGTATAAAGTCCTAAAGGGACAGTACCAAAATTGATGTAATATCATCAAATCAATAAGACTGACCTCTATATATGACATATAAACACTGCAATTCAAGTCCTCGGTACTGTCTTCAATGGCCGTAAAGAGATCATTGAGTGTTCGGATGTAAATGCCAGGCTCAGAATCTAAGCCTAACATAGTGTATGTCTTTCCAGCTCCTAAAAAATCAATAGATTGTTACAAGAAGTTTGCAGGAAACGTGAGGTATTAGAATCTAAAGTATGTGCTTTTTTTTTTTAATCCAAACACTAAAAAGAAAAATTCACATCTACATTACCTGTGGGTCCATATGCAAAGACGGTGGCATTATAACCAGCAATCACACCATCAATAAGATTTTTTGTTGTTGCCACATAAACATCCTCCTGAAGTAAATAAAAAAGTAAGTAACATTGAGGTCTAGAACTGTGATCATGCTGCATCTTTCAAAACCTTAAAACGGCACCTTAAAATCTTAATGAACAAGTATGGAGCTAATAATATGACAAAATTATTTGAATTTGAATTGTGTACATTTGAATTATTTGCAAGTGTAATCTAACAAAATTGAATTTTAGGTGGTAGTTTAAATAGTTCTGAATTTGATTTTTTTAAACGAATATTGAACATTTGAAATTTAGCAAATTGAAATGTTTTTATGGCTGAATTTTATAGACATGTATTTTAAAACATCTAGTTTTTTTTTGTTCTGAATTCAAATACTGCAAATATTCAGTTAAAAAAAATACAGATTCAAGTTTTCAAGATGAAGAAATTCGGAACTTCAAATTCAATCTAAAAAATTCAAACTCAAAAATTCAGATCTTACAGAAAGTAGGTCACAGGTCATCCACAGGGAAGAATAGATGATCTCAGAAAAGTCAAACAGAGCATTTTGGCCAATTAGGGACTGCAGAAGTTTTCCAGCTGGTGGTTCAAGAGGTTGCCACTCTCTGACTCTGATCATGAATCGCCCGGAGTGATTCTTAAACATTAATGATTTTGTGTGTATATGTTAGGTAGCGTTCTCAGCACGTGAGACATTTGTCTAAGCAGTCTCTGGTGTTTGTTTTAAAGTATATTTTGTGTAAAATTGATTAGAACGCCACCGTGTCTACTACACAGACAGGACGCGAGCGGCGCGATGCAACACAGTGATTGAAGTGACTGAAAAGACATTCCTTTCTGGTTCTGATTGGTTGTTTCTGACCGGGAGCGTGTATTTCTG
Source organism: Tiaroga cobitis (assembly GCA_030578255.1). Lineage (NCBI taxonomy): Eukaryota > Metazoa > Chordata > Actinopteri > Cypriniformes > Leuciscidae > Tiaroga > Tiaroga cobitis. Next base: position 8,809,605 of record CM060591.1, on the reverse strand, counting down.
GAAATGGCAATAGGACCACTGGGAGGAGTCAGAGGAGCTTGATTTTTTCACAGATTATCTGTCTCATATTCTACTGTCAGGACATAATGACAGTTTTAAAAAATATGTAAAAATTTTTTTTTTTACAAAAGTTACCTACAGCAGCTTTAAACTACCACCTAAAATTCAATTTTGTTAGATTACACTTGCAAATAATTCAAATTTACACAATTCTAATTCAAATCATTTTGTCATATTATTAGCTCCATAAACAAGTAGGACGAGGATCAAGTATCCCATGACCAACAAAAAGAGTAAATATTTTGTGTGGAAGAACATCACTACTACACACCTGGGTTGCAGTATAATCAAATGCCACATCAAACATGTATGTTTTTTCACGTGAGCGGTTGGCCCTCAGGACATCGTCAGCATCCTCACAGGGGTCCATCAACACCACCATCTGAAGAAAGTAATTAGACATTAGAATGAACTCTTAGATCAATTCGGCAATGTTTAAACATTAACTCACAGCAAAATAAATGACCTGAAATATGTTGAGACTGATGTCCACACTCTCTGTGACATACTGTACACTGCCGTTCAAAAGTTTGGGCTCAGTAAGATTTTTTTTAATGTTTTTGAAAGAAGACTCTTATGCTCACAAAATCTGCATAAAGTAATATTGTGAAATTATATTACAAATTAAAATAACTGTTTTGCAAAAAAAATTCATGGAAAAGCTGAATTTTCAGCAGTAACATTTATTATCAATGCTAAACAGTTGTGCTGCTTAATATTTTTGTGGAAAGAGGATGCTTTGATTAAGACGGTTCAAAAGAACAGCATTTAATTAAACTAGTAATGTAAAAGTTTTTACTGTCACTTTTGATCAATTTAATGCTTCCTTGCAGTATAAAAGTATTATTATTCTTTAAAAAACTGACTGACCCCAAACTTTTGCATGCTAGTGTACATGGCAAGAAAAATCTTTCATGTTGAGCTATTGGAACTGGATTCTAATTAAATGGATGTCGTGTTTCAGTCTTCCTTCCTGTAACAAAGCCTTTTTTTTTCCACCGTCAGGCAAACCGTTCTCATTGCTTAACCGTTCCATTCCGTGCAAATCCAGCTCAGCTGGTATGGATATGGTTTCAATCTCCACTTCGGGGCTGATAACAGAGCTCTTTGGAATGCAATACAAATGCGCAGTGGTTGCCAACCGTGCGGAGAATTCCAGGCCGAGAACGGTTTGTGAACGCGCTTTGCCAAACCAATCTCAAGTGGAAATATAAGTGGAACCATTCCTTGCAATTCTTAGAACTGTTCTTCCTAACGGTGGAAAAGCGACTGAAGTCTCTAAGAACCTGACTACTTCAGGTAGACAGTTCTGGAAAACGGTGGCATGCATTGATTGCATTCTAAAAAGTTCCTGCAGGCTGACTGTAATTCTTTTGCACTTAATTTGCAGCTTTGCTTCTCAGCATGTTTTTTCGCAAACTTCTAGAATGTTGCATTCTTTCATAATCTGTAGTAAAAATTAACTAATAATTAAATACATCTTAACATAAGGTGCACTGCTAATATAATATAACAAATAATTATTAAGATTAAGATGTGGTTTGAAATTGGCAAAATGCGCTTGAAAAATATATAAAATGAGATTGAGAATATTGACTTGCCTAATAACCATGCACACAAAGACATGTCTGCTGCATGTTTCTTTGCCTTTAAGAATCCTAAAACATCAAGCATAAGCAAAGACGACAGTAAACCTTATTCACTGACTGTAAACAGGATTTACTGCAGATGAAAGGGAGGATTAGGTCTTTAGACCATCATTCATCATGACAGATTCAGCAACACACTCCTTGTCACGAACTTCTCCAAGACAAGAAGGTTGAGGATCTAGTGATGGCAATTTCAAAACACTGCTTCATGAAGCTTCGAAGCCTTTACAAATCGTTTGTTCCGAATAAATGGTTCGGCCAGAGTCATGTGATTTCAGTAAACGAGGCTCCATTATATCATAACTGTTTTGAAACGTTTCAGAACACTTCGGAATTTCAATGGTTTACCGCTGGGGGCGATGGTCTCTGTCAACCCATGAATCATGAGGATTCACTGAGAACCATTGAACAAGTGTCTGTGGGTTTGACCTGATCTCTGATCAGTTTTATACATTTGTAGACTATTTAATTAGACATTAGTATAATTAAAATTAATAATGGTAGGCTAGTTAATAGTCTTATTGGCCTGTTTAGCTGAGCCATTCATAGAACTAACAAAACAAACCCTGACAATTAATAAAAGAACATATATAGCCTACACTTGATAATCTTATTAGATGATTAGATAATTGCATTTGAAAGATTTTACTTTCAATAAAACATTTGCAATAGATTTGTAAAAGGGGTTTTTATGCATGTTTGGCCCGGGTTTTTGTTGCATTTACACTGTTCTGACCACTAGGGGTCACCATCGAGACAGGTGTCGGATTGTTTCGAAGCCTCGATTCAATACGGCACATTTGCTTCAACTGTTTCGGTGTTTCACGAAGCCTCGATCTGCCCACCACTATGAGGATCCAAATGCAGTATATTGAACAGGGTAATCCAAAGTACAGGCAAAGTCAAACACAGGCAGGCAGGCAGGCAGGCAGTCCATACAAACAAACACAACAAGGCAGGGAACACGGGCAAAAGAGTAATCCACAGAACACGCAAGAAATCCAAAACCAAGAGACACGAAACCAGGGAGAATGCTCGGAATTCCAGTGTAACACTTCGCAGATAATGAATGAGAAAACCAGGCTTATATGGGGTGAGCTAAACAAGATAATGAGACACAGGTGAATGTGATCATGGATGAAGAGTCCGGGCAGTGAGTTATGGGAAATGTAGTTTGTGAGGGAATGACAATAGTCTGATGTCGAGTGCCCTCTGGTGGCTCTCAAGGGCACTCCAGCTGGTGACTGTTACACTCCTGATTAAGAGTTGTGAATATTATGCATGTTTTCAATATATACAAAACATATATAGGGGAGACAGTGGCTAGTTGTAACAAGGCTATGTATTAGGTTTAAAGTCAAAACTCACTTGAATAAACAATTCCAGACAGGAATTATAGGTAATGCTGGACATGTGTCTCAGGTGGTTCTTCGTGTTGTTTTTTGCCTACCTGGTTGTCAATCTTGTGCGCCACTGTGGTTGCACCCTCCTCAATCTCTGCATCGTTTAGAGGCCGGATGCGCAGAGCAACCTTGAATCAGTGCACATCATTTATTTAAAAACTTATCTTTAAATAAATCTGCCTTCATCCTATTAGCTGCAAAAGACGTTAACAATGTATGTTCATATCATTAAAAACACTTGAATGCATTTAATATTCATATTTGAATCTACATGAACTGTTCCGATCTGTTAAGAACTAGAATGGGGCTAGTTGTCACATAGGGAAATGTTGACTGATATATCTAGGTCGAAATTTTATGTTCTCGTACAATATGTCTCTCAGGGTATGTCAGGTCAGTGCAAGTTGTCACATGTGGTTTATATATTCTTAAATATGATCACAACCTCTAATAGCCAAAAAAAAAAAAAAAACACACAAAAAACTTTTTTGACAGAAGTCTCTAATGCTCACCAAGGCTGCCTTTATTTGATAAAAAGGTCAAATCAGTAATATTGTGAAAATATTATTACAATTTAAAATAAGATAATTCATTAAAATATTAATTTAAAATGTTATTTATTCCTGTGATGGCCAAGCTGAATTTTCAGCATCATTACTCCAGTCTTCAATATCATATGATCCTTCAGAAATGAATCATATATGCTGATTTGCAGCTCAAGAAACATTTCTTTTTATTAAAACAGTTGGGCAGGATAATATTTCTGTAGAAACCATGATACATTTTTTTAAAGGATTGTCTGAATGGAAAGTTCCAAAGAACATTTATCTGAAACAGAAATCTTTTGTAACATTATAAATGTATTTACTGTCACATTTGATCAATAGAATGTGTCATTGTTGAACAAAAGTATTAATTTCTTTCAAAAAAAAAAAAAAAAAAAATACTGACCACACACTTTTGATAGGATGCCCAATGCATGTTGCGTCTTACTTGTGGTTTTCATTAATTATTTTGCATTTCATTATTGTTTATAACCAAATATAATACATTTTAACTGTTATGTTGAGAAAAATGGCCATTTCTTTTTTTCCTAAATCTGCGAATAACAACTAGCCTCCCTTTGACAACTTACTCATACCTTTTTGTATGATCTTTTTATAACATTACTTTTTTGTAGCGACTTTAATGTGCATGTCTACAAAGACTGACTATCAAAACATTCAACTACACTGAGAATATTCACTAACAATTGGTAACTGTAGCCCTAGTCTCCACATGAACATGTAACGAATGTTATTATTAAGTGTTATCATTTGTTATCACAACAAGAGACACTGTTCACTTGATGATGCTCTCCTGTCCCGCAGGAGACACATTATCATGCATCTCTATGAGTAAGTTAGCCTGTAACGTTACATTTTCCTGCGGGCCATACGTGACAGGTGCAAGTGACAGGTGTTCAACCTTACTGTTGAATGAACGGTGGTGCTTTAATAAAAGATCGACAGCCTACCGTGAGCTGATGGTCCTTCCACTCTCCTGGCAATTCCTTCATCTTTTTATTCCCAACTTACTCCAGTCTTGTGCTGTATCAAAGCCTGTTTGTTTTTATCAGACAATATCAAAATACGCCTCAGCTGGTGCTACGCTAAAATATACTGGTGATTTACCGCGGGTTGGTTAATCTTCTAATCTCATTCTGAGACAGGACTTGTGCTGATGGCCCCTGTGGAGGTCCTGGATTCACCAGCGGACGGTTGTTAACGGTGATGAAACCCCTAGAGGTGGGACTATGTCAACCCCATTCTCTCCAGTGCAGCCAAAAAAACATTATCATCAGTCCAAACCACAGTTATCCTCATATTTACGCTGATATTTAAGAGAAAACGTGTGTGAAGGATTTAACAAGAAGGATAAAGGTGTTTGCGCGCCTCAAGGCACTCGCAGCGCGTGCTGGCGCAATAAAACTGTTACTGTTGCTATGGAGACTAGTACACACTTGTTTGGTTGCTTTGGCAAGTTTTTGTGCCAAAATGAGTCAGACCAAATAATATATTTATCATATTTTGTCGTTTTATACTGCTAATTTGCTCGTATTTGCAAATTACACGTATTTATGTTTTATTTTATTTATTTACCAGGACAGTGCATGCCAGAATTAGCCAGGGCTATTTTTCATCTGTAGTCCTGTTGGCCAGTTGTACAGTGGCACCATAGGGAAAGCATAAAACTTAATAAACAATGGACAACTATAAAAGTACAACTGTAGTAGTACAGCTGTGTTTGTTCTCTACAAAATAGCTCCAGCAGAGGAACAATATGAAAGTGTTAAAACTCTTGAAAGTGTCTAAAACACTTGCAACAAATACTCAAAACAAATTCATTTGCAAAAAAAAAACCAAACACATACTTTGTGCTCAAAATGAACATAGCATAGAAAAAATATTATATGAATTATATGAATTCACACCCAATAGGTATATGTAAGGAGATACTGGGCAAAGCTAATTATTGCTAACTAAATCATTAGCAATTTAACTTAAACAGCTAATCTAAGTCGAATGTAAGTTAAATGAGTCATATTTATTTAACCGCCCAGGAAGTGAATATTTTAAATATAATTTGGATGGTCAAATTAGGCATTGGTAAAGATAGCATGTTTGCTGGGCATATAATTAACACGATTGCTTGATGCACATGATGTTGTACGTATATTGTTAATGGTTGCCGAATATAACCACAAAACGGCGTTAACTGTTATCTACACAGAGAAAATAAAAGATCTATCGCAAGAGAAATGGACGAATTAGTCATATAATGTTCTCGCACGCGCGAGAATTTAACTGAAGTAGTTGAAGGAGATCGCAATTCTCGCGCATGCGTCGTGGAAATCTCTTGAAGTCTCGTTTCAGGCCTACAAGGAAGAAAAGGAATAGTCGAATAAAGTCGTTATTTTTGTTTGTTTTTTCGCACAAAAAGTATTCTCGTCGCTTGATAAACTTATAGTTGAGCCACTGTTGTGACATGGAATATTTAAACATTTTCTTCATTGACTTTCTGGGCCGTCAGGATTCATTCCCTTAGGCAGCCTATGGAGGAGTGATCCAGCTGTCACATTTAATCAAAAATATCTTCATTTGTGTTCCGAAGACGAACGAAGGTCTTACGGGGTTGGTACAGCATGGGGGTGAGTAATTAATGACTTAATTTTCATTTATGGGTGAACTAACCCTTTAAGCTAGCATGGCTGACAACAAAGGTAAATCATGTATAATTTCGAAATATAGTATAAATATGGAAAGCAACACATTCACTGTAAGAGAGAATTAAATGATAAATGAACCTTGTGTAATACCTATATTGTCATGTTATTATTTAAATGAACAGATAAAAATCAATTAATTTGTGTTTTATTGTATATCTGCATAGACATTTTTTTCATTTTTGTTTGGATGGAAAGAAATCAATGGCCTGAGACAAGTTACTTGTGTCGTGTGTGTTAAAATCTGTTTACTGATACTGACAAAACAGTGTTTTGATTGTGATTGCTTTATGCTATTAACAGATCCAGTTATTTTTGTTTCTTCTACAGCTACATTCGTCATGGGGAAGAGAGGGCCAGAGAGACCATAGGGGCCAATCTTGGCCTAGCGGCCAAGGTACACTGGTTTGGCTGTGATGGACTTCGATGGCACAGACTCCTTCCTCTCTTTTAACGGTCTCTTAGAGGAAGAGCAGTCCCGGATGTCCTGCTGATTCACTGCGGCGAGAACGACTTGGGATGCAGAAAGAGATCTGCAACATCTTCATCGGCGTTACCCTCAGATGTCCATCGTGTTGTCTGACATCACCCAGAGACGTTGCTGGAGATCGGGTCTTCCGGGGAAAGTTGACAAGTCCCGTAAATGGGTGAACAGTGTCATGGCTACCTTTGTCTTGGGAATGCAGGGGGTATCGTGCATCACCCTCAAATTGTATTTAACAAGCCTCAAATGTTTCTTAGGGACGAAGTTCATTTATCCACTAGGGGTAATGATATTTTTTTAAATAATTTAGCTGAAGGCTTGAGAGGCTTAATCCAGTAGGGGTGATGCTGGATTAAACCTCTCAACATGTTTTAAACATGAAACAGTTGAAGATTGTTCAATTCTTTTGAGGTTGTGTATGTGCCTTTTGTCTTTAGTTGAACACATTATCACATTGGTAGACATAACACTGTTCAATTGTCACTGCTCTTTCTCCCCCAACCCTTTCTCCCCTCTGTGCCATTTAAGCATCACCCTAGCCTCTCTTTTCTTCCCCACGACAAATGTAGCTAAAGGGGATAACGATTTTTTTTATTACTTTTTAAAATGGTTTTTATTTGTGTTTATTGTTTAAATAAATATTTATTAATAACCAAATGAATATTTATTATCAAAATACATAGTAGACACTTCAAGTAGACATACTTTGACAGAAATTTCATGTGATTTTATTACTTATGGTTTAGAATTTCGTAATGATACATATTCAAAAGTCAGTGGCCTACACAGTGAATATTGATAAGGGAGCTGTCAAGACACCTATAGATTAAATTAGATTAGATTAATCTTTATTGTCAATGTGCAGAGTACAAATACAGAGACAATTCATTGCAGTTAGTGTCTAACCTGAAGTGCAAAAAAAGTACAGTATAGACATGTAGTGTAGTATATACAGTAAATAGTAAATGACAGTGCAGTGTAGACAGTAGTATACTGTTAACCTAGTGGTATGGTTTATTGTAAGGATATGTGAAGTGTGTTAACAGTAGCATTATGAGCAAAACACATGGGTATGCAGTATGAATAATATAGACAGATATGTACAGTATGTATAGATATGTGCAGTTTAATAACAGTAACATTTTAAGAGTAGTGTGGGTATGTGTGTGGGGTTGCCCCTGTCAAAACAGCCCCATGGACGTGATTCATGCAGCTCAGGAGACGAGGCACAGGCAAGGAGGTGATGGATGATAATTTAAATTATTACAAATGATTCAAATATAGGCACATATGCACACACATTTACATTCCTCCCCCCCCCCCCCCCCCCCCCACCCTCCCCGCCCCCTTTCTTTTTAATTTCCTTCTACATTAAACAGAATAATAACCCATCCAAAAAAGACTTATTAGTATAACTTAAGCCCAGGAACCATACTATAAAATACTGTCCCCTCGAGTCATTTTCGTATCCATTCAATATTACATGTGACCATATAATATTCCAATATATAAAGAATTGTGAGCTAGGTGTTAAATCGTGCAGTTTTGGCTAATAAATCATGGTCAAAAACACTTAAACAAAACCGTTTTTCTTTATTTCACGTTATGTAGGCTAGGACTTTGTACATTATGGCTTCCGAACGAGATCACATTCATCTAGATCTGTAAATAAATAAAGGAACAACGTTAACCGCGATAGACATTGAGATGGTTTTTTTTTCCTCATTTTCTGTATAATTTCCTGATAATTTCCCCATCCCCCGTATAGGTGTTGTAGTAAATATATAATTTAAAGTTCGTGGATAAATGTTACTTCGTATGTATTCACTTGCCACATATCGAATTATTTCCAATTCCTCAAAAACGTTGTTGAAATATTTTGTCGCGTTGCTTTTATGGACTCTATCTATATAGACTTCAGACAATAAAAGATTGCCTGCGAGCTTCTCCTCCTGTCCATACGGTAACTTCTCTGCTGTGCGACGGACAGTCGAGTGGTTATGACGCAATTTTTAGCCTATTTTTACTAAAACGGCTTCTACGGGGCCATAACGTAAGATACAAAGTAATGGAGCCTTTTATAAATTGTCGTGTTTCTTTAGAAATAAATAATGGACAAATGGAGTCTTTGGACGCCTCAGATGTAAAGTTATTCGTTGTCAAAGTGACGCCAAAATGAATGGGAGTCAATGGGATGCTAACAGCAGGTGATAGCCAGCTACAATGGCGGCCCCCAGAGGCAGCTTCAACTTGCGGCTGATGGATTACCCCCTTGCTCTCTCTCCTCTCCAACTATAGCTGGTGTGTGGTGAGCGCACTGGCGCCGTTGTACTGTGGCTACCGTCGCACTGTGGCTATTTTGTCAGTGTTTATTTAAAAACATCCAATTATGCAGAATATAGTCTGTTCTGTAGCTTTTTTGCAGTCTGTAAAAATATACAGTACCTCAGATTTCTGGTCAAATCTAGCTGTACAGTCAATCGCAAAGCTCTTTCCCGTTTTGTGTGTTTTTCACGCCATTCACGCTGAAAACAAATGCTGCCGCTCAGTCTTTTTGTCACTTACTGGGCGTGACCACATTCACTCCGGCCGACGGTGACGTCATGCGCATACCCTCTTTTGAAGAACATTAAAGTGCGCCAAATTTGCGCATACGTAGCTGGAAGCGTCAACTCTCTGCTCGTATTTTTTATGTCCTTTCCAGCACGCCGTACAGAGCGAAAGTGCGTGCAGCCAACTTTGACACATTAACGTTAAATGTGATGCATGAAAGGGCGGTTTTTCCTTCAATACTGTAGATGTTTTTTTCCACTTGCTTTTGAATGAATTATTGTAGTGTGCAGATGCAGACTCAGACAGACGTTTGAATCGTTTCTCCATACTGGCGTAACGTTAACGTTACCCTGTTGTGATTGTATCAAGGTAACTTTTTGTTGTTGCCACGTGCAGTTGGATTTGATGTGCTGGTGACTCAGGGATTTTGATATCATGGACAGTGACTGCTTATCTTTGCTACCAGCGGTCTGTCTGGTACTGGCCGACCCGAAGCAGTCTCCACCTGATGACACCTCGTTAGAGAAACTGCTCGATTGGTTCAAAGAGCTGCACAGCAGCCAGAGTGAGTAAACTGGAATCAAATTGATACCAATTTTTGCCTAGATGAGACCAATATTTGGTAGAGTAATATTCTATGTCTGTGCTTGCAGTGTTTGAGGGAAATACATTATTTTACTTAAGTTTACACAACTATCAGTGTTTACACATCTATCTATCTAGTATACATATTAGTGCTGTCAATTAATTTTCACATTGACTCTCCAAATTGACATAAAAACAACAAAGATAGTAATAAGATGCCATTTAACAAATATTTAAAATATACCAAGTACTATGAATGAAGGTCAGTATCATCGATCCCAATACTGCTAATTATGTTTTTTAGTTTTTCAATTTCTGGGGTTGGAATGAGTAATTCTAGCCATTCAACATTACAGTATAATTGAAATCCATTATTATTTTAGCATTTAATAGGCTTAAAAATATATTATAAATAATAATATTATTAACATTTGAATTTAAGTGAACTCGAAACAGTTAATTTTTCCCCACTAAGTTTATTTTGTGTGTTAATTTTACAATAAGTTAGAAAATGAAAAGTTAAAACATTTGGTATCCATATTTAAATGCTAGAATTTACACTTATTTTTGCATGTCTTAATTATTGAGACAATCACATTACTGACAGGATAAAAAACAAGCTGCCAGATGGAGCTTGAAACATGTAAGCATCCTTAGGGTCTCACATATCACACACAATATACATACGTATATATATACACTGCACATACTGTCTGATAGTGATTACTACGCGTTTCCTCAGGTAATGAACAGGTGCTTTTGCGACATCAGCCGTGCCTCAAGGAGTTCATTTCCAGTGTTTGTACGTCTAAAACTACAGATCCTGTTATCCTGTCTTTCACCCTCAAACTCACTGGACTTTTGGCTGGCACCAAGCAGGGTTTCCACTTGCTTGAGGTGAGGTAGTTTCCACTATTGTCACAATATCAGTGACAGATTATTTGCTCGCTCACAGTAGTCTAGGATAGTGGTTCTCAACATTTCTGACTTCAAGACCCCCCAATAGGTTAGAAAATATTTGAAGGCCAGCCAAAATATTTCTGGATGATGATTCTTTTCAAACTTTATTTACCGAAACTAGGATTGGGAATATATTAAAATAATTCAATAGAATAATTTATAAATAAGTCAAAAAATTCCACAATTCCAGAAGTTTCAATAACTGAACGTTTTCAGAGTTTATGCTTTTACACCAATTAATTTACATGACTTTTCTCATTATTTGGGATTACAGTTTTTGAAATACTGTTTTTTGCTATAACATCATTTAAATATTTTAAAGCTTGACATAACAAGAAAAATGTATATTCATTATAAAAAATGCCCAAGACATTTTAGGATTTTATTCATTTACATGAATTTTCCTGGTCTAGATATCACACTTTTAAAATTCCCATATATATCCAGGTTTTCCAAGACTTGCGGTTCTTAAGTAAAAATGTTCCTGGTTCTTCATGAATTCCCTCAATAACTGCATTTTATTTAAAAGTAAGAAATATGTCAGTTTTTAATCATTTTAATGGTTGTAATTTCTTCTATTTAAATTATTTTAAGTCATTTTCACCCCTCTTGGAAGTTTGCAGAGGTCCCTTGGTTGAGAACCACTGGTCTAGCACTAACCCCAAAAAGTACTATGGTATTCTTTGCAGTTTGCAAAGAGAAAGTTGTTTTCCAGTCACATCATGTTTTTGAGTTCTTTTTTTTTTAAATAAGGAGGGAGGTCTTTTGGTGTGCGTGTTTGAGCGGGAAGGCTGGTTTGTGTGTGATCTTTGGGAGGATGCCTCAGTTCGCAGTGGCTGGCTGCAGGGACTGTTGAATATGCTGAAACACCGGCAAGCTCTGGACTTCATCTGTGGAAACGGTGAGAATTGTCATCATCTATTATCCATTCCAAAATTATTCAGAAAGTTCCAAATGTGCATAAAAATGGACTAATAAGAGAGTTATGGGCCAGTAAATAAATAAAAAAATTGCAACATAATATATGCTTTAAATTGCAATATAAGAACTACTTTAATTTACATGGCAGATGAAATTAATGCTTTTATTCAGCAAGGATGTATTCAATTGATCAAAAGTGTCAGTAAAGACTTTTACATTGTTACAACAGATTTCTATTCAAAATAAATGTGGTTCTTTTTAACTTTCTATTCATCAAATAATCCAGAATTTTTTTTGATCAAAGTTTCCACAAAAGTATTAAGCAGCACAGCTGTTTTCAACATTTATAATAATAATTATAAATGTTTCTTGAGCACCTAATCAGCATATTCAAATGATTTCTGAAGATCCTCAAAAATAATTTATTATTATTATTATTATTATTAATAAATGATTAAACATTTGTAACAACCCCAAACCTTTTAACAATAGTGTACATAAACATTTCACACTATGTATTTCATATTTATGAGAGGTCATCACATACAAGTCACAACGCTGTATTGCATTGTGTTGTTTTTTAATTATGTTGATTCTTGGCTGTTGCCTGTTAGCTGGTGTTGAAAAAAGAGACCATGAAAAAAGATTTTCGATTTTTAGTCTTCAAGTCTTAAGTCTATATTCTGTTCTATCCACAGGACTCATCAAAGTGATTCTCCAGCTACAGAACGATGGGAGTCTGTTTGTTGCCTGTCTGGCTAATCAGCTTTTAGTGCACATCCTAAACTTCCTCACATCATCAAACATAACCAATGGCAGTGATGCTGTGGGATCAAGTGAATCATCTTTCAGCCCTGATTGGGTCTCGGTCTCCTCAGAGATTATGAATGGCGTGGTGGAGGCGTTGAGCTCAGATGATCATCCTCGAGTCCTCCAGGGCTTACGGTTTCTGTCATCGGTTCCCTCTCAGTGTGGAGAGCCTATCAGAAGTACGCTATGGAAAGATGTGCTAGTACCTCTGGAAGTCTTGATCAACAGGGGGTCTGAATCATTGACTCAGCCTCTGATGACTGCTCTTCAAGCTGCTGTGAGGTGAGTTGAATAGGACATTTCTTACATTTATGCAATTACTTTTTACATTTTATGTATCTAGTAATTTGAGCTAAAATATTTTTATTACCACCCCCCCCCCCCCCACCCCCATTAATAGCATATAAATGTTAATGCTAAAAAAAATAATTAATTCTGCTTTGCATCTAGGATTATTCCATAATAATGACATAACATTACCTCTTACATATTTCATTAGTTACATTTAATTAATTCTGATTCTCTGTAGTTAAATTGATATAATTTAAAAGCTGCTTTAAAAAAAAAAAAACCTAAAATAAATGTATAAATTACTATATTATAGTTTATTTCAATTACTCATTATGGAAAGTACATTTGTTTTATTGTCTTCTCTTAAATATGTATTCAGTGTATTGCAAAGATGCAGAGAATTGTTTATCGTCTGTTGCAGGACGCCTCTGCTCAGACAATTGGAGTATAAAGTGGAGGAATTATTGGAAGCCATGTTGGGTTCTGGAAGCAAAAATGAGAGCTTTCAGTGTGCTGCACTTATCATAAAGCTGGAGAAATGGTGACTACCAAAGACTTTTCACATATGCATAGTGCAGCATTAGGGGTGGGTGGGTGATAAACCGGCAATTTGTATTGAGAATTGTGAAATTTTAATATCTAATATTTCCGGCAAAAATAAGGATTGTTAACGTGATATTAAATTACAAGATTTTGGTATCATCCACCCCTATGCCACATACACACATTTGAAATGGCAGCCAGTTATGTATCGTGTTATTTCTCTTTATTTTTCTCTCTCTTTATCCTTTAGTCCTGAGGTTTTAAAGAGGAAGGCCATTGATATCGTCTTGCTCCCCCTGCAGTGTGTGTCAGCACAGTCTCAAGACACTGGTATCACACATTCACTGAATTGTGCCTTTTATATTGTAAAAACCTTGCAGTTGTACTTACAGAAGTCTTCATATCTCCAGCAGAAAAGATGAATTTAGCCCTAAAGAAACAGCTATCCCAGAAAGCCTCATGTATTTCCCACCTCATGCAGAGTTTATCAAGTCTAGAAGAGCTGGCATACACAGTAAGTAGACTTTTGCTTCACTCTCAAGACTCTCTTTGGGCCGGTGCACACAGAACCTGTTTTTAGATTTCCCACTGTGCTACTTTTTTTTTACTGTTTTTTATTGTTTTTAACGTGCACTAAATGGATATCTTTGACTGTTGCATCGCGCATCTCACTGCGCTTTTACAGCGTCTCGCACAAAAGCGACTCCTTTTTTTTAAGGAGATTGTGTCAAGGTCAAAGTTCCAAAATTTATCTCGAAACGCAGCTCTCTTTCTCTCTTTTCACTCTGCAGTTGAAAACTTTTGTTCGGTTTCCTGTGTTTTTGAAAGCAACAACACATTCTGTGTAAATGGTTCCTTAGGCTGGTCTTGCTGTTTTTTTTTTTTTCTTTTCTTTTTTTTCTTCTTTTTTTTCTTTTGCTTGTTGTCCATGCAGATTTTGCTGTAAAGTCTGTGGAATGGATTTAAATATGGTAGAATGTGTATTCCACAATGAAATATGTACCTTTCTTTTGTTAGAAATACCAGTTTGAAGGCATTTCCATTCACTCGGTCACCAGCTCTGTGGTGTTGCTTCTGAGGATTTGCTCTGGGCATTGCCCCTCCTCTTTGATTCAAAATAATGCCTCCACCCATCTGATTGGCTGCTGCAAGGTTCAGAGGTGTGGCCTAGATACATTAGGTGCTCTCAGCGTGTATGAAGGTAAAGACTTCTTCAGATAGAATTTGAGTTTCTCCTTATGTTGATATTGATATGACAGGGATGAGTAAAACATCATAATTAATTACAAAAGATAGCATTATCAATATACACAATGTTTATGCATCAATACACTACTGTTAAAAATATTTAAAGGTAATTAAAAAAAAGGCTTTTTTCCCCCAAACTCTTTTGTTTGATCATAAATACAGTAAAAAAACTGTAATATTTTGAAATGTCATTACTATTAATATATTTTAAAATTTAATTTATTCTTGTGATTGTGCTGCTTAATATTTTTATGGACACACTTGATACCTTTCATTAAATTTTTTTATTAATAGAATGTTCAAAATAATAACATTTATTTGAAATGTTTCAACAATGTAAACATCTTTACAGTCACACTTGATCAATTTAATAATCCTTGCTGAATAAAAGTATTAATTTATAAAAAATGATAAAGTGTAAATGTATGTATAAAAAACCCAGAGTCAGAGTCCAGAGCCTACTGACTTTGGCATCATTGACCTTGAAAGTGATTGGTATTGAATTGGTGTTGGCTGTAATATCTGATTAATATTTCTACATATAGAAAATTTGAATATAAAGAAGGACATATTTGGTGTCCTCTTGGACTATCTAAAGAGTCCAGATTCCCATGCTACAGTAAGTACGCACATTTCCTTATATCTTGCTAATATTACTTTTTGCCTTTAAAGCAGATCTGTTGTTGAAACTCCTTATTTACTTGAAGCTTCTTGTGATTTCCAATTCTTGTGATTTCCAAGGTCTTGAAGAAAACATATCAGGCCACTATGAGCTGGATTGCGGTGTGTTCGCCCTTCCCTGATCTCCTGGAGTTTATCAGCCATGGTGAGGAGCACTTCAGCCTCATTTGTAATGTAATGCGTAAATTTCTATAAAAGGGGTCTATCTAAAAACATTTAATCAAACAAATACATCATTCCTTTATTATATAAAGGGATAGTCCAACCAAAAAGGAAAATTCTGTCATCATTTTCTCTCCATCATGTCGTTCCAAACCTGTATGACTTTGTCTTCTGCGGAACATAGAGGAAGATTTTTTTTATTGAAGAATGTTGGTATCTAAACCGTTTCAGGTCCCATTGACTGGTATTTGTATGGGGAAAAATATACATGTATATGGAAGTAACTGAAACTATTTGGCAACCAACATTCTTCAAATATCTTCTTTTGTGTTCCACAGAAGAAAGAAAGTATCAATAGATAGAAAAATTATCGACACGACATCATATGCACATTTCAAAAACAGATTGACATCAAAAGACATCACAGTATATGGTCATGAAGTGAGCATGTGTATTCTGCAGACCTCTTTCCCGTATTGAAGAAACGGATGTGTGATTTGCGATGGGAGGTGAGAGACTCCACACTAGAGTTCATCACCCAGCTGACTGTTGCCCTTAACGGTACCACAAGCGTAAATCGTTATGCTTTTACTATTTCATCTTTTGCTCTGCAGAGTATTTTAGGGATAGTTTTCATTGTAATTGTACTTTTTGTCTCTTTCTCCCAGGTACCAGTGGTTTCATTGAAGCTCTCCACACCAGCGGCATGGTCTCCATTCTCCTCTCTTCACTGGCAGATTCAGAAGGCTATGTAAGAGCTAGTGCTGTGGCTGTCGTCGGGGAGGCAGTTACTTCTTCTCTCCATCAGACGGTGCTTGTGAGCAACAGTAACCTGCTGGTGAGACAGTTACTCAATTCAGTCAAATCCTAGCCTGGGTTTCCCGATACTGCCTTACCGCAGCGCGATTCAATTCACGCTGAAAGGCAGTCTGGATACCATGGCCAGATTTTTCGCCTCATTTAGGGAACCAATCACAGAACGGGGAGGGAGCAGCTAGACGATGACGACATCTATGCGAAAAAAAGAAAACAGTTTGTTTATATCTATTTAACATGGCTGAAGACGCGAAGCTACTCTTTGATGCAGCCTTAGAACAATGTCTAAGTAGTTTAGAATGCAAGTTCATTTTGAAAAAAGAACAGCTTTAGGCGTTAAACCATTTCTTAAACAAGAATGATGTTTTTGCCCTGCTACCAACAGGCTTTGGAAAAAGTCTGATATATCAACTAGCCCCGTTAGTGGCTAAGGCAATGGGGCTTCGCGAGACCCCAGTCGTCATAGTAGACATACGTCATCTGGTATAATTGAAACGATTGGCTATGAGCTACGTACAGGCATATTTGATAGACATTCTTAGCACCCAATAAACTGCGACGGGCATTCTGAAACCACGCCTCAAATACGAGAAATTGCGCATGTGGTTCCCAGACCCAATTCTCAACGAGATTGGGTCTGGCGTTAGCCAGGCTAGTCAAATCCAGTTTTTCAAATATGATCTTTAGGATGATCCTGCATTTTTTTTTCTTTTGCATATGATGAAATTGCTTGTTTCTGATCAATGTAGAACCTGTCCCCTTAATCCCACTTTTTAAAATCTGTTTGTTCCTGTCATAAAAGAAAGTAAGAAAACAAAATGACCAGTGACATAGGTCTTTTTATTATAGGCTTAAATCTGTTTGTTGGCAAAGCACGGATGACTGCTTCTCATGTTTGCATTAAAGGACACCTATTATGCGTTTTTAAATTTTACTTTAGTGTGCAATATAGCTGTTTGTGGTCAATCTGCAAGTTACAAAGGACAAAGTCCATGCCAAAAGGAGTGATAATAGTGAAAATAAAAATGTTAGTTATTCAAACATATACATAAAGGCCTGGTTTCACAGACAGGGCTTAGACTAAGATAGGATTAGGCCTTAGTTCAATTAGGACTTTAAGTAACTTTTATAAACGTCCCCTAGAAAAAAAAACATTACTGGTTCTTGAGACAAAACAATGCCATGGCACTGACATATTTTAAGATTTGTCAGTGCAAGTTGCTTTCAGTTAAAATGGCTCAAACATGCATTTTAGTCTGGGACTAGCTTAAACCTTGCCTGTGAAACCAGGGGATAATGTTTCAATATTTGGTTTAATTTTGCACTTTCTTGTAAAAGTAATGTATTTTATCAACTAAAAAGGTGCAATTTTGGTCAAAAGTGACTTAAATGTGTGAATATGACATGATCAAATATTGATTATTAATATATTGCTATATCACGGAGCCCACAAAGGGACATGATGATGGACAATGTAAGATGGGAGGAAAAATTATATTTCTATGCTTTTGCATTCTCTTGCAAATGTTTTGTTCCCCCAATGTCCACTCGCAGAATGTTTGCGTCCCCCCTGAGAACCTTTTGAGTGGTTTGCGACCAAAGGCAAAGTTTCTCAGGGGAACGCAAATGTTTTGAGAGCTAAAAGTTTTGAAAGATATTTTTTTCGTTCCATCTCATATTTTTTTCACCACCATGTCCCTTTAGAGGCTCGGTATTATATAGATGTTTAAAGTTAACTATATATTTAAATATTTTGATCAAAAGACAAAAAAATTGGTCCTGGACAAATAAACAAGATAAACAATGAATTGTTCACTAAGCAATATCTCAACGCTGACTGTTGCATCCCACTAGCTGAGAAGCAGTAGTTTGGACCACAAAAACCAAACATGTTACACTCAAAAGAATCTAAAAATTAGTTTTGGACCACCAGTGTGAAGAAAGCCATTCTGACCTCAGTGGACTTGTCAAGTGTCGCAATTGTAGCTCATTGATAATTTTAATGGTTGGACACTTGACATGTAAATATTCTTGTTTCATTTTCCTTCTCAGTTTAATCTCATGTTCTTCACGTGTTGTTGAACTTTAGGAGGAGGCTTTGAAGCAGATGATGACCATTCTCTCTCAGGACACGGAGGGCTTCCCGCGTAGAGCGGTGGTCAGAGCCTTCACATCATGGCTGAAAGGATCACACCTCATAACAGCTGTGCACCCGTTCCTGAGCTCCGTCCTGTCACTGGGAGGCAACGATTTTGACTGGGAAGTGAAAATGCACACACTGGAGCTGGCAGAAGTGTTGATGGAGAAGACACTGACCTGCTGTCCATACGCAATCCAAAACTTTGGTTCCTCTGAAAAGACGCACTTGATGCAGGCCTTGAGCAAACTGAAAGAATTTGGGCTGTTTGACTTGCTTTTTAACAGCTTGTTTGACTGCGACAGACCCGTGTGTGAGAGAGCCTGTGCACTCTTGCTCAAACTCAGAACACTTACATCTGAGAGCGCAGACTTCGATTCCACTCTTGTCTTAAATGTAAATGGGAACAGATGGGGGGACGAGGTGCAGAGTAGATACCTTAACACACAACAGGCCAAAGGATCTGTGTGCGCATCTGATAAGAGAACAGACAGTGATCTGCACTGCATCAAAGACATTAGCCTACCCATGATACTGCACATACTCAATCTAGATGACATGCAGAGGACATTGAAGTTGAGTAGTGATCATGTCGTGAATTCGCCCCGATCGCTAATGGAGGACATTCTTTCAGCAGCCCAGCAGAGTGAGGACAATATGGTTGATTGCTATTGAGAATATACTGTTACAATTTGAGACTTTTTTTTTAGGGACATTTAATAAAGAATGATGTACAGTCTGAGTCTGTTCAATTTGTTGTATAGTCTAAAGGTCCATTTACATTTTACAACCTGTATTTTCAGAGTTTTTGTAGTGTTGTATTTTTATTTTAAAATGATTAATATAGGGCTGTACAACTTGGCCAAATGATTGTTGTGATTATTTTGTTCTATATTGTGATTCATTAGCTTTTCAGAAACTCATAAACCTCCTTTGAGGTTCCTGTACAGTAATGTGTGTTCAACAGTCTTGAACAAAGCCTGGAAATTCTCTGTGTCCACTGCAGTGATCATGTGATAGAAAACTGGCCTGCTGTTATTCCCTTTCCTCTTTTTAAAGCTTTGAACCAACAACTCATGCACATCCTCCAGACTGTGACGATCACCTTGGAACTCAGGAAAATGCTTTGTAATTGAAGTTTGTTTGTTTAAAAAAAAATATACATATATAGCATGTCATGTGTCAAAATCATCAAATAGAATATTGTTCATATAGCCTAGGCTTCTTCTACACTTGATATACATGTCGTGTCAAAATGATCAAATAGAATATTGTCCATATAGCCTAGGCTTCTTCTACACTTGATATACATGTCGTGTCAAAATGATCAAATAGAATATTGTCCATATAGCCTAGGCTTCTTCTACACTTGGTACACTGTTTCACAAACAAACTTCAATTTAACAGGATTCCATTTATTCTAATCTGTACAATAGTATGGAGGACCAGCTCTGCCATATTTAAAAATAAATACAGAAATAAATAAATGCTCAATAAATAAATAAGCATACAATTAATTGCCCCCAAAAAATACAATAAACAAATAAATGTAGGTAGAAATTAAATTATACAGTAAGACATAAATGTATATATCTCTTTTAATTAGCTTATTTATTTATTCATCTTTGTAGTAATTGCCTTATTTATTTATTGTCCGTTATAATCTTCAACTTTATTTATTAATTACTAATTTTTTAAGTATTTATTTATGTGCATGTTATAATATATTTTTGTCTGTTTTATTCTTCCTTTGTATTTTTTTACCCTATTTATTTCTTCAATGCTATTTATTTCTGCATGTCGTTTTTACATTTCTGTATGCATTTCTGCCTCATTATGCAAATGAGGAGGGGCTGTCTTAGGGGGTCAACTTCTGCCCATTGGTTGGTTAGCATTTTACTGCGTCGGTCGAATCTACATGGCTTTTCCCCGCCATAAAGCATTGTTTAGTAATGTCAAACTCAGCAGGCAGACGTTCAGTGTCCGACCTCTTAAGGGAAGCTGCTAATAGGCTGGAAGAATTAGAACGCTGTAAGTTTGAGATCTGAAATGTTACCTCAGGTTGCACACCACTGATACTCGAACTGGAAGCTGTTTATGTAAAAGTAAAGTAAAAGTTAAAAAGAATGTTCAAAGGACCACAGAAAAACATTTCAGATCTCAAACTTACAGCGACATTACTAAACAATGCTTTATGGCGGGGAAATGCCATGTAGATTCGACCGACGCAGTAAAATGCTAACCAACCAATGGGCAGAAGTTGACCCCCTAAGACAGCCCCTCCTCATTTGCATAATGAGGCAGAAATGCATACAGAAATGTAAAAACGACAGGCAGAAATAAATAGCATTGAAGAAATAAATAGGGTAAAAAAATACAAAGGAAGAATAAAACAGACAAAAATATTATAACATGCACATAAATAAATAAGGTAATTATTACAAAGGTGAATAAATAAAGAAGCTAATTAAGAGATATAAACATTTATGTCTCACTGCATAATTTAATTTCTACCTAGATTTATTTGTTTATTGTATTTTTTGGGGCAATTAATTGTATGCTTATTTATTTATTGAGCATTTATTTATTTATGTATTTATTTTTAAATATGGTATAGCTGGTCCTCCATACAATAGTTCATAGTTTTGTAAATTCAATGCAACCAGTCCGAGTCCGAGCGTACTTATTTTAGCCACTTGGGGGAGTATTGCACTGGGTGTGCCACGTCACTGGGGCTGCGTTCCAGTCCAAAATTGTAATGCCCTTCACTCGCTAACTTCCCTCTGTCTCGTTCACTCGGATGTACGTCATTGCTTACGTTATACTGTAAAGTGTCTCTATGTTGTGAGAAATGACTCCGACTCCCGAGATCCCAATCCCAACCCTAAGCATTTCTGCACATTCCAACTACAGCATGTTTCCTGTTCCATGTGCAATTTAAAACGTTTAGTAATGAAACAATAAATGTTAAATAAATAATATCTTTAATGGGATGACTGGATATCTAAACATGTTCATTGTGCAAACCTTTATGACATATATGAGGAATAGGCTGAAATTTTATATTTTACTGTGAGCACTTTTAAAAAACCTTTATGCCAGAAAACGGTGCCAAACATTATTTAGTAAACATAGCATCAAAGACATTATCTGCAAGTAATAATGCAAGACAGAAAGGAAGGTAATTTTATTACATTACATACAAGTAGTCAGTTTATAACTGTTGGATTTATTTCTGTAAAGAGTGTTGCATAATTAATGCATTTTAATCTAATAAGTTCACTGATATGCGGGAATTTCAATGAATAAAAGTATTGTCTTTAATAGCAAGCAATATTCATATGAATTCGTAAAAAAAAAAACATGGTTTACATGCAGACGGGACAGTTATCAGCAACTGAACTGATTATGACACAATAATCGAATATCTGATGTCATGTGACATGTCAAATTAGCTTTTCCACTCTTGCAAACAGAGGTAGGTCATGAGGTGTGGAGAGACATTATGTATCATTGGAACATGAACAGATAGGGTCCAATTTGCAATCATTTTAAAGAATACAATGCAATTAATATAAACTTTCTGACAGTGTGAATTATTAAGACTTTAAGACTATGTTCGTACTGATTGGGCAATGGGTTTTGTAAGCAAAGTTTTAAGAAACAACAAATGCTTGATGAAATGTTTGATTAAGGGTTAAAACCAACACATAGCCTATACCATTGCAAATATTTGCCTTTGCAGCTTTCCGTTTCCTCCGTTTACTTCTCCTCAAACAATAATGGGCTGAGTCTGAAAGGCCCTTTTGGTCTTTTCAGCTGAAAAAAGAGAAAAGAAAATATCATTATGTATAATATACAGAATTATTTAAAAGAAAAAGTACAGATTTACCTTACAATTTTGGGATTTTAAATTAGGCATTAAAAGCAGGGTACGTGTTGTGATAACTATCCTTTACTACACCAATCACAGTATAAAACTAAGGTCACTGAGGTAAAAAAGCAGGGTAAGTTTTGTGGTTACTGTCCTTTTACCACACATATCACAGTAAAACTAAGGTTACTGTGGTAAAAGCGTGGTAAGTGTTGTGGTTAATGTGCATTTAGAACAAATATCACATTAAAACTACTACCAATACTGTGGTAAAAGCATGGTAAGTTTTGTGGTTTCTGTTAATTTACAACAAATATCACAATAAAACTAAGGTTACTGTGGTAAAAGCATTGTGAGTGTTGTAAAAACACACTGTGCTTCTACTACACATACCACTTTGAAATTAATTGTTCTTTGAACCTGATATGTATATGATTAACTCACTGAAGGTCAATAGTGACAGACTGTGTTTATCACCCACACCCATAGTAAAGGTGTTCTCTTACGAGAGGTTCTCTCATACTGTGTAATATCTTATAGGGAAAAACCTCTTTTCCACGAGATATTGAAGCCAAAAATTATCCTTAATTTTGAATTAATGTAAAACGCGTTGCGGCAGCATGCAGACATAGGCAAGGCGGCTCGCATGCTTATTGGCTGTCCTGCGCCAACTGCAGCTGCCCATCGAGAGAGGCCCTTGGTGACGTCAGATCCAATGGGGGCGCTTCGCGCCCACTACGTCACCTCCCGCCAAAGCGGGTGTGGCCTAGGCCTATAAATATAGCTCGATGGGCCTTTGCATCTGAAGACACTGGCCTTCATCTCGTCGCCTTCAGCCGGCATTCCTGCTACGCTTTCCGGCGTTTATATCCTTTTACTCTGCCGAGTGTGTGTTCGCCGCTGCGACTCACACTCTCTCTCTCTATCTAAAAGAGCAGCTTCTTTTTAAAGATGCTTCGTTCCTGTGGCTCTTGCCGAGCGGGGACCGTCATTTCATCTGCGTTTCCCGCCTGGGTAAGGATCATGCAGCTCTCGCGCTTGCTGACGGCGGCTGCCCTCACTGCGAACTATTGCCTATGGTGACTCTGAGGACTCGCCTGGCATTTTTTGAGTTTGCACTTCCTTCCGCTATAGTGCCGCGCCGTAAAAGCACCGTACTCAGCGGGTCCCCGAGCCTTCTCCAGCCCGTGAAAGCTCGCCGGTTCGCCCGCCAGCTTCACCAGCTTCACTCGAGTCGCTCACTGACGGACAACGGCCGCCGTCCGCTGCCGCTTCCGCCATCAATGACGACGAGATAGCTGCATCTGTAGAGAAGGCCATCTGCTCTATCCTGGCGTCGGACAGTGAGGATTGGGTGAGCTCTGTGGAGCTCCCCCCCTCTGCCCGCGAGTCGTCAGGGAAACAGCCAACATCGAATCCGAGCTGATGCGTCTACTCGGCGCCCACGCAGCCCGCGCAACAGGCCATTGGGCGGAACATGACTTCTCTCACCGTTGCTGAGAGACACAGGCTATGAAGCACTTCTTAAAGCACTCTAGCTTCGCAGCCAATCGCCCAAAACAGCTGTCTGCTCGAAGCTCCCAGCCACAGCCTCCGCCCGCCGCCGCTTCACAGCGCCGTCAAGCCCGGGACCAGAGACCACCCTCTCGGTCCAGTCAGATGATTATAATAAACGTTAAAACATTTATTACAGTAATCAAATGAAAATGAATACTTGTTACAGATCGTAAATGATTAACTAACAGATGGATACTAGCTAGGCTTGAAGCTTCTTGCGCCTGACAACTGCTGGCATGTTAAGTTGGTGATTGCAAGGAAGAGCAAAGATCTCTTCCTCGTCCCCTTCTTTTATACAGTTCATATTTGCAGAATTAACACATACGTAAAAAGCATCGCGGTTGCTTAGAAGCAGCTCATATTTTCCTTTTAAGGACACACATGCAAGAATTTCACTGTAGGCAAAAGACAACTCATGCTTCCTTTATGCTTGCAGAAATCATATCTATTCAGAGATGGTTATCACTTTTTACCTAACACATCAAGTTTCTATGAATCAACGTTCAACTAACGGTTATAACCTTTTTAACCCCTGAAATAGAATTTTAAACATAGTACAGGTTTTTCATATATTCAGCCTGTCCATGACATCCAATAACTCAGACAGTTCCTTCAGTTGTTCCTCTTTACTTGGCATCACATATTTTTTCTTATTATGCCCTTTTCGATTTTTACTCTTAAATGAAGACCTAGACTTTGGTGAGGATTTCTGGGGAACCAGGTCAATACCCTCCTCTGATGAGCTTTTATTTACAAGCTCCTTTAAGGAAGCGGATGACCAGTTCTTCCCCAGTGACTGGCCAGTCACGGGTTTTGTAAACGCTTCTATGGCCACCATATAAACTTTGAGCGTGGATGGGGTTCTGCCCTTATCCAGTAGTTCTTGAAAGAAGGAGAGAACTTCCGTAACCCCGCAGTCTAGGGGTGAAAAGCTTCGGGCTTTGCACCAGCCAGAAAAAACAGACCATTTTGAGGAGTAGAGTCGTCTAGTAGACGGCGCTCTAGCCTGCGTGATCGTGTTTAACACTCCCTCCGGGAGGTTTGCGGGTACTCGTTGATGGCCCATGCGTGCAGGGACCACAGCTCCGGGGCGAGGATGCCAAATCGAGCCCTTGGCCTGAGAGAGGAGGGCTTTCCTCGTCGGTATTGGCCATAGGGCAGTGCTTGTCAGCTGCATCAGAACTGGGAACCAAGCCTGGTTTTTCCAAAGCGGAGCCACAAGTAACACTGAGCATCCGTTTTCCCTGATTCGTTCCAATACCTGAGGCAGGAGCGAGACGGGGGGAAAAGCATAGAGTGGGCAGCGGCCAGATGTGGGCCAGCACATCCCTGCTCTTGGTAAAAAACTTCAGACAGTGAGCGTTTACTTGGGACGCAAACAGGTCTACCTGCGCTCTGCTGGATGTCTCCCACAACAGTAGGACCGTCTGCGGGTGCAGAGACCAGTCCAAACTCATTTAAATTTTTATTCATTCAGTTATGTATATACAAAACGATACGTTTTTATGACAGTAGTTTAGTGATAATTTTTTTTTGCTAATATTGGGGGTTTTTTCAGTTTTTTTTCCTCCCATCCTGTAGCCTACTCGCGCCCCCCCCCCCGGTTGAGAACCACTGCTCTAAAGATATAAACTTTTCGCCAATTGACTTTGAGACCTAGATTCTCGAGATGTTCGAGTAATATGGTCTTGTGTTCTATAAGCTCTGAGTGCGATCGAGCTGGAATCAGCCAATCGTCCAAGTAGTTCAAAACGCGCATGCCCCGAAGTTTCAGGGGTGCGAGAGCCACGTCCATGCACATTGTAAATGCACGGGGTGCTAGGGACAGGCCGAACGGTAGGACTGTGCATTGATATGCCTGGCCCTCGAAGGCGAATCTAAAGAATCGCCTGTGACGTGACGCTATTTGTATATGGAAATATGCTTCCTTCAGATCTATTGACATAAACCAGTCCCCTTGGCAAATCTGCGCGAGGATTTTCCTGGTTGTGAGCATTCTGAACTGGCGTTTCACAAGCACTTTGTTCAGCTGTCTTAGATATAGAATGGGTAAGACCCCGTCTTTTTTCGGTACCAGAAAATATCTGCTGTATAGGCCCCCTTCACTCTGAGCTTGAGATAAAGGCTCTTTTGCCCCTTTGCTTAAAGGGTTAGTTCACCCAAAAATGAAAATTAAGTCATTAATTACTCACCCCCATGCTGTACCAACCCCGTAAGGCCTTCGTTCATCTTCGGAACACAAATGAAGATATTTATGATTAAATCTGAGAGGTGGATGACTGCTACATAGGCTGCCTAAGGGAATGAAACTTGACGGCCCAGAAAGTCATTAAAGAAAATGTTTAAATATTCCATGTCGCAACTGTCACGGTGTGGGTTTTGTGTCTTGTTCCTTGTTCTTGTCTGTCATGTGATTCCCTGTTTGTCATGTGATCCTGCCATGTGTCTTGTCCCATGTTCAGCTGTTCCCTGTTATGTTGATTAGTCTTCCCAGGTGTCTCGGATTAACCACGCCCCCTTGTTATCTTGTTTAGCCTGTCTGCTTGTGTATTTATACCTCTGTGGTTCAGTTGTGTTTTGTCGGTCGTTGTAGTTGTTTGCGTTTCTTGTCCCTGTCCTGAGTTCCATTGGATTACCTGTTTGTTTTATTAAAGTGCTTGCATTTGGATTCTCTCTCCACTTCTTCCTTGCTGCATCGTCACAGAACGACCGACCAACACTGAATCCAGCAGCATGTTCGCCAGTGTCTCTTCTCCAGCCACCGAGCGGAGGAGAGGCCACTCTTTTGAGGGGACCCGGTTGGTCAAGTTTTGCGGGACACGTGGAGGCCTCAGTAGAGGAGGTGGTCGAGAGGAGCCCCGACACCACTCTCCACGCTGGCCATTCTTCGACCCTGGGTTGGTGATGTCCAGCCCAGGGCCCCATTCGCCGCGGGTCCCGTCCAGCCCAGAGCTTCACGTCAGCCACGTCCAGCCAGAGCCTCACGTCAGCCACGTCCAGCCAGAGCTTCACTTCAGCCACGTCCAGCCAGAGACCATCCAGCCAGGGACCGTCCAGCCAGAGACCGTCCATGCTTCTCTGGAAGACACTGTGCTCATTGTGGGGTCTATGGCTGTTTTGTGTGTATGGGCAGCACCCACATCCAATACAGCCCATGAACCCAGCACCAAGCCCTCTACGCCACTGGTTCCGTCCAGCACCAAGCCCTCTACGCCGCTGGTTCCGTCCAGCACCAAGCCCTCTACGCCGCTGGTTCCATCCAGCACCAAGCCCTCTACGCCGCTGGTTCCGTCCAGCACCAAGCCCTCTTCGCCGCTGGTTCCGTCCAGCACCAAGCCCTCTTCGCCGCTGGTTCCGTCCAGCACCAAACCCTCTTCGCCGCTGGTTCCGTCCAGCACCAAAGCCTCTTCGCCGCTGGTTCCGTCCAGCACCAAGGCCTCTTCGCCGTCGGTCCAGTCCAGCACAGAGCCCTCGCCGCTGGTCCTATCCAGTCCAGAGCCATCATCACCGCTGGACCTGTCCAACTCAAAGCCCTCTTCGCCATTGGTCCAGTACAGAACCGCCTTCATCACTGGTTCTGTCCAGTCCAGAGCCCTCGCTTCACGTCACGCCTGCCGAGCCAGACCTTCACGTCACGCCTGCCGAGCCAGAGGCTGTCCACCTCACGTCTGCACAGCCAGAGACTGTCCACGTCACGTCTGCACAGCCAGAGACTGTCCACGTCACGTCTGCACAGCCAGAGACTGTCCACGTCACGTCTGCACAGCCAGAGACTGTCCACGTCACGTCTGCACAGCCAGAGACTGTTCACGTCACTTCCTCCGAGCCAGGGGCCACAGACAAGATGGCCGATCCAGAGTCTGTTCACGTCACTTCCTCTGAGCCGGTGTCTACGGACAAGATGGCCGAGCCAGAGACTGTTCACGTTCCTTCTGCCGATCAAGAGACTGTTCACGTCACTTCCTTCGAGCCAGTGTCTACAGACAAGATGGCCGTTTCAGAGACTGTTCACGTTACTTTTGCCGATCCAGAGTTTGTTCACGTCACTTCCTCCGATCCAGCCAGAGTCTGTTCCTGTTCCCGAGCCAGAGTCTGTTCCTGTTCCCGAGCCAGAGTCTGTTCCTGTTCCCGAGCCAGAGTCTGTTCCTGTTCCCGAGCCAGAGTCTGTTCCTGTTCCCGAGCCAGAGTCTGTTCCTGTTCCCGAGCCAGAGTCTGTTCCTGTTCCCGAGCCAGAGTCTGTTCCTGTTCCCGAGCCAGAGTCTGTTCCTGTTCCCGAGCCAGAGTCTGTTCCTGTTCCCGAGCCAGAGTCTGTTCCTGTTCCCGAGCCAGAGTCTGTTCCTGTTCCCGAGCCAGAGTCTGTTCCTGTTCCCGAGCCGGTGAGTGTGTTGTCTGTTCCCGAGCCGGTGTGTGTGTTGTCTGTTCCCGAGCCGGTGTGTGTGTTGTCTGTTCCCGAGCCGGTGTCTGCTGTTCCCGAGCCAGTGTCTTCGCCGCCCTGGCCGCCCGAAGGGTCTTCGCCGCCCTGGCCGCCCGAAGGGTCTTCGCCGCCCTGGCCGCCCGCGCATCCTGCTCCGCCCTGGCCGCCCGCGCATCCTGCTCCGCCCTGGCCGCCCGCGCATCCTGCTCCGTCCTGGCCGCCTGCGCATCCTGCTCCGCCCTGGCCGCCTGCGCATCCTGCTCCGCCCTGGCCGCCTGCGCATCCTGCTTCGCCCTGGCCGCCTGCGCATCCTGCTCCGCCCTGGCGGCCTGCGCATCCTGCTCCGCCCTGGCCGCCTGCTCATCCTGCTCCGCCCTGGCCGCCTGCGCATCCTACTCCGCCCTGGGCGCTGGAACTATCTGGTCCGCCCTGGCCGCCTGAAGGGTCGTCTCCTCCCTGGCCACCCGAAGGGTCGTCTGTAGTTCCTGCTCAGCCCTGGTCGCCCACGCTTCACGACCCAGGTCCGCCATTGCAATGCCCTGGTCCCATTCCCCTGCATGGACCTGGCATGACCGCCCGAAGGGTCTCCCCCAAGACCGCCTCCGCTTCACCACCCTCCTGAACTATTGTTTTTTAGTTTTTATGGGCGTTTTATCTGCTTGTGTATTTATACCTATGTGGTTCAGTTGTGTTTTGTCGGTCGTTGTAGTTGTTTGCTTTTCTTGTCCCTGTCCTGAGTTCCATTGGATTACCTGTTTGTTTTATTAAAGTGCTTGCATTTGGATTCTCTCTCCGCTTCTTCCTTGCTGCATCGTCACAGCAACAGTGGCTCAACTATAAGTTTATCAAGCGACGAGAATACTTTTTGTGCGAAAAAACAAACAAAAATAACGACTTTATTCGACTATTCCTTTTCTTCCTTGTAGGCCTGAAACGAGACTTCAAGAGATTTCCACGACGCATGCGCGAGAATTGCGATCTCCTTCAACTACTTAATTTAAGTTCTCGCGCGTGCGTCGTGGAAATCTCTTGAACTCTCGTCTCGACTATTTCTGCATGCTGCCGCAACGCGTTTTACATTAATTCAAAATTAAGGATAATTTTTGGCTTCAATATCTCATGGAAAAGAGGTTTTCCCCTAGCGTAAGATATTACGCAGAACTCGTTCCCTCTTCTAGAGAGAACCGAGGTTACGTCAGTAACGGGGTACGTTTTGAATTAGAAAGCAATGAAACGCAAAGCCTCAGTGGAACAGATATAATGAAGTGACTGAAATGAGGGAGAAAAAACAGAAAAGACATTATATCAAACATTAGGAGGACAGCGTATTTACGAAGGAAAAAGGATATACACCATTCGAACATCACCAGGATGAGGAGATCTCCTATTGAAGGTGAGTAGGTCTACTGATTTTTCAATTTTTCAACGACCGACCAACACTGAATCCAGCAGCATGTTCGCCAGTGTCTCTTCTCCAGCCACCGAGCGGAGGAGAGGCCACTCTTTTGAGGGGACCCGGTTGGTCAAGTTTTGCGGGACACGTGGAGGCCTCAGTAGAGGAGGTGGTCGAGAGGAGCCCCGACACCACTCTCCACGCTGGCCATTCTTCGACCCTGGGTTGGTGATGTCCAGCCCAGGGCCCCATTCGCCGCGGGTCCCGTCCAGCCCAGAGCTTCACGTCAGCCACGTCCAGCCAGAGCCTCACGTCAGCCACGTCCAGCCAGAGCTTCACTTCAGCCACGTCCAGCCAGAGACCATCCAGCCAGGGACCGTCCAGCCAGAGACCGTCCATGCTTCTCTGGAAGACACTGTGCTCATTGTGGGGTCTATGGCTGTTTTGTGTGTATGGGCAGCACCCACATCCAATACAGCCCATGAACCCAGCACCAAGCCCTCTACGCCACTGGTTCCGTCCAGCACCAAGCCCTCTACGCCGCTGGTTCCGTCCAGCACCAAGCCCTCTACGCCGCTGGTTCCATCCAGCACCAAGCCCTCTACGCCGCTGGTTCCGTCCAGCACCAAGCCCTCTTCGCCGCTGGTTCCGTCCAGCACCAAGCCCTCTTCGCCGCTGGTTCCGTCCAGCACCAAACCCTCTTCGCCGCTGGTTCCGTCCAGCACCAAAGCCTCTTCGCCGCTGGTTCCGTCCAGCACCAAGGCCTCTTCGCCGTCGGTCCAGTCCAGCACAGAGCCCTCGCCGCTGGTCCTATCCAGTCCAGAGCCATCATCGCCGCTGGACCTGTCCAACTCAAAGCCCTCTTCGCCATTGGTCCAGTACAGAACCGCCTTCATCACTGGTTCTGTCCAGTCCAGAGCCCTTGCTTCACGTCACGCCTGCCGAGCCAGACCTTCACGTCACGCCTGCCGAGCCAGAGGCTGTCCACCTCACGTCTGCACAGCCAGAGACTGTCCACGTCACGTCTGCACAGCCAGAGACTGTCCACGTCACGTCTGCACAGCCAGAGACTGTCCACGTCACGTCTGCACAGCCAGAGACTGTCCACGTCACGTCTGCACAGCCAGAGACTGTTCACGTCACTTCCTCCGAGCCAGGGGCCACAGACAAGATGGCCGATCCAGAGTCTGTTCACGTCACTTCCTCTGAGCCGGTGTCTACGGACAAGATGGCCGAGCCAGAGACTGTTCACGTTCCTTCTGCCGATCAAGAGACTGTTCACGTCACTTCCTTCGAGCCAGTGTCTACAGACAAGATGGCCGTTTCAGAGACTGTTCACGTTACTTTTGCCGATCCAGAGTTTGTTCACGTCACTTCCTCCGATCCAGCCAGAGTCTGTTCCTGTTCCCGAGCCAGAGTCTGTTCCTGTTCCCGAGCCAGAGTCTGTTCCTGTTCCCGAGCCAGAGTCTGTTCCTGTTCCCGAGCCAGAGTCTGTTCCTGTTCCCGAGCCAGAGTCTGTTCCTGTTCCCGAGCCAGAGTCTGTTCCTGTTCCCGAGTCAGAGTCTGTTCCTGTTCCCGAGCCAGAGTCTGTTCCTGTTCCCGAGCCAGAGTCTGTTCCTGTTCCCGAGCCGGTGAGTGTGTTGTCTGTTCCCGAGCCGGTGTGTGTGTTGTCTGTTCCCGAGCCGGTGTGTGTGTTGTCTGTTCCCGAGCCGGTGTCTGCTGTTCCCGAGCCAGTGTCTTCGCCGCCCTGGCCGCCCGAAGGGTCTTCGCCGCCCTGGCCGCCCGAAGGGTCTTCGCCGCCCTGGCCGCCCGCGCATCCTGCTCCGCCCTGGCCGCCCGCGCATCCTGCTCCGCCCTGGCCGCCCGCGCATCCTGCTCCGTCCTGGCCGCCTGCGCATCCTGCTCCGCCCTGGCCGCCTGCGCATCCTGCTCCGCCCTGGCCGCCTGCGCATCCTGCTTCGCCCTGGCCGCCTGCGCATCCTGCTCCGCCCTGGCGGCCTGCGCATCCTGCTCCGCCCTGGCCGCCTGCTCATCCTGCTCCGCCCTGGCCGCCTGCGCATCCTACTCCGCCCTGGGCGCTGGAACTATCTGGTCCGCCCTGGCCGCCTGAAGGGTCGTCTCCTCCCTGGCCACCCGAAGGGTCGTCTGTAGTTCCTGCTCAGCCCTGGTCGCCCACGCTTCACGACCCAGGTCCGCCATTGCAATGCCCTGGTCCCATTCCCCTGCATGGACCTGGCATGACCGCCCGAAGGGTCTCCCCCAAGACCGCCTCCGCTTCACCACCCTCCTGAACTATTGTTTTTTAGTTTTTATGGGCGTTTTATCTGCTTGTGTATTTATACCTATGTGGTTCAGTTGTGTTTTGTCGGTCGTTGTAGTTGTTTGCTTTTCTTGTCCCTGTCCTGAGTTCCATTGGATTACCTGTTTGTTTTATTAAAGTGCTTGCATTTGGATTCTCTCTCCGCTTCTTCCTTGCTGCATCGTCACAGCAACAGTGGCTCAACTATAAGTTTATCAAGCGACGAGAATACTTTTTGTGCGAAAAAACAAACAAAAATAACGACTTTATTCGACTATTCCTTTTCTTCCTTGTAGGCCTGAAACGAGACTTCAAGAGATTTCCACGACGCATGCGCGAGAATTGCGATCTCCTTCAACTACTTAATTTAAGTTCTCGCGCGTGCGTCGTGGAAATCTCTTGAACTCTCGTCTCGACTATTTCTGCATGCTGCCGCAACGCGTTTTACATTAATTCAAAATTAAGGATAATTTTTGGCTTCAATATCTCATGGAAAAGAGGTTTTCCCCTAGCGTAAGATATTACGCAGAACTCGTTCCCTCTTCTAGAGAGAACCGAGGTTACGTCAGTAACGGGGTACGTTTTGAATTAGAAAGCAATGAAACGCAAAGCCTCAGTGGAACAGATATAATGAAGTGACTGAAATGAGGGAGAAAAAACAGAAAAGACATTATATCAAACATTAGGAGGACAGCGTATTTACGAAGGAAAAAGGATATACACCATTCGAACATCACCAGGATGAGGAGATCTCCTATTGAAGGTGAGTAGGTCTACTGATTTTTCAATTTTTCAACACTGTTTTTGACACTCTTGGTGCTAAGGTTACTGTGGTAAAAGCATTGTGAGTGTTGTAAAAACACACTGTGCTTCTACTACAAATACCACTTTGGAACTAATTGTACTTTGAACCTGATATGTATATGATTGTCAATCAGTGACAGACTGTGTTTATCACCCACACCCATTGTAAGGTGTTTTGAATGAGAAAGCAATGAAATGCAAAGCAAGCCTTATATCAAACGTTATTAGGAGGACAGCGTATTTACGAAGGAAGAAGGATATACACCATTCGAACATCACCAGGATGAGAAGATAGTCTCCTATTGAAGGTGAGTAGGCCTACTGATTTTTCGATTTTTCGACACTGTTTTTGACACTGCTTCGCATCTTTTCCCGAAACATTAAGGGGAAAGCCTCAGTGCTTCAGTTTAGGCTTCATTTGCCCATCTCTACATCTCAAACATGTTAATGTTGTGATTAGTAATTAATAAGCAATTCTTTATAAATTGTCATGGTTAGTTATTAGTTCTTAATTCTTAATGATGCCAATCTCATTCAGTAATTATTGATGACCTAATGAGGAAATATCTTACTTTCTCACTGATTACTTAAAGGGTTAGTTCACCCAAAAATGAAAATTCTGTCATTAATAACTCACCCTCATGTCGTTCCAAGCCCGTAAGACCTCCGTTCATCTTCAGAACACAGTTTAAGATATTTTAGATTTAGTCCGAGAGCTTTCTGTCCTTCCATTGAAAATGTATGTACGGCTGTCCCTCCATTGAAAATGTATGTACGGTATACTGTCCTTGTCCAGAAAGGAAATAAAGACATCATCAAAGTAGTCCACGTGACATCAGTGGGTTAGTTAGAATGTTTTGAAGCATCGAAAATACAGAGAAAGCCCCCGGACTAAATCTAAAATATCTTAAACTGTGTTCCAAAGATGAACGGAGGTCTTACGGGCTTGGAACGACATGAGGGTGAGTTATTAATGACATAATTTTCATTTTTGGGTGAACTAACCCCTGTAGTTCAACTCATTTGTCCTTCATTAGGTCCTGCATAGTTACCTATTAATGACGGACCATTATTCTAAAGTGTTACCAAAAAATCTTTTAAAATCTTTTGTAGTCTGCCAGAAAGATAGAGCATTCATGCTATGTTCACATTGTAGTGTGAGTTTAGATATAGTGATGAATCATATTTTGTGGTACTAGATTGTAAATTCAGAATTCATCATAAAGTCCTTTTTTTTTTTTTTTTTTCAGAATTCTCAACTTAATTCCAGAGATAATATACCATTCAATCTCTTTTGAGTATCTGGAATGAGTGTCCAGCGAATATGCAAAGGCAACTCCAATTCTTTTTTTTTTTGGGTGCAGTATTTGTCGCATTCTTCATCATTTTCTTGAATGATTTGAGATATGGGACTTTTTACCCACACACGGCTTCAACACAAGATTTCACACACCTCAAACTACGTCAAGCACATCGTAAACGTTTGATAAGAGAGCTTTGCTCAGCCAATAGCAGCCTGAATTTTGCAGAGAAATTAATCCCATTTGACCAAATTCCGAACAAAGCCCTGGACCATCTCATTGTGGATGATCATCATGGTGTTATTTACTGTTTTGTACCGAAGGTAGCATGTACCAACTGGAAACGAGTCATGATTGTGCTCAGCCAGAACCTGAAGGCACCTAATGGAGCTCCATATCTGGATCCTCTTGACATACCATTAACGGTAATCCATAATTCTACAGTACATAAGACGTTTAACAAGCTTTGGAGGCGCTTTGGTCGTTTCTCACGTCCATTGATGCATCACAAACTAAAGAATTACACTAAGTTCCTTTTTGTACGGGATCCTTTTGTACGCCTTATTTCTGCTTTCCGGGACAAATTTGCTGTGCCAGATGAGTATTTCTATAGGCAGTATGCCTCCACAATGCTTCAGCGTTATGCTAATATTGCATCCCCCCCTGACTCTGCTCAAGAGGCCTTCGCCGCAGGTATCAGACTGTCCTTTACTCACTTTATTCAGTACCTGTTAGATCCACAGACTGAGAAAGTAAAACCATTCAATGAACACTGGCAGCAGATGAACAGACTCTGCCATCCATGCCAAATTGACTATGATTTTGTTGGGAAGCTGGAAACTCTTGATGAGGATGCAGAACATTTGTTGAGGATTCTTGGGCTGGATAAATATATTCACTTTCCACCAGGGTACGAGAACAGGACAGCAGTAGACTGGGAGCGAGACTGGTTTGCAAGCATTTCCGTAGCTGACAGGAGAAAACTGTACAATCTTTATGAAGCAGACTTTAAATTATTTGAATACAAGAAACCTGAGACACTTCTGGACGAGTGACAAGGATCGCTTTTTGTTCTTTCTGATTTTGCATTACTTATATACCTCATGCAAACAGAAACAAGATAAATTAAGCTGAATCCTAAATGAAACCTGTCAAGAACATGTCTAGGTCTTATTTAAATTAAATGCAAGTCTAAGTTAGTTAATTTTGTATTTGTTGCTATTTATCCAAATGAAATCAAAATGAAGTGACAATGCAACCTCAAACTGTCCTTTTGTCAAATGTTCTGTAAAAAAACTTTGTAGGTTTCATCATCCAAGGCTGCAAAAGTAGTTTGGTTACATACTTAAACATCTTTGAGGCCTGATGGAATCTATTTTTATTCTTTGTTAAATTCAGACTCTTGTTTTATGATTATCTAGGTTCTTTTTTTCCAGATTTAATTTTTTAACCTTCTAACCTACTTTGATTTTTGATTCCATATAGTCTCCTTTTTCTTGGTGATCAGGTCAAGCAACTGTTAAAAACTGTCACAGTGATGATTTATGATACATATGTGATATTTGTCTTTACCTAAGTAAACAGGCTTATATTTCACACAGTAGTTCATGGTTTATTAACGTTCAATGTTCAAGTTGATTCAAAGGCGCAGTATGTAAGAATGAAAACTACTGGTCAAATAGGTACTGCAGTCAAATTCATCTAACTTTTTAGCTTCAATAATGATTAATCTATATTCA
Organism: Tiaroga cobitis; assembly: GCA_030578255.1. NCBI lineage: Eukaryota > Metazoa > Chordata > Actinopteri > Cypriniformes > Leuciscidae > Tiaroga > Tiaroga cobitis. The sequence continues at coordinate 8,773,656 of CM060591.1, read as the reverse complement.
TTTATAATTTATGCAGTGAAGACTGTTTGATAACTTTGTTTAAATTTAACAGGGGACAGGTAAATATGACATGTATGGGTTTATATGAGGATTGTTTTAAAGGAATAGTTCACTTCAAAATGAAAATCTGTCATCATTTACTCACCCTGAAGTTGTTTCAAACCTGTATGAGTTTCTTTCTTTTTGGTTGGTTTGGTTTGGTAACACTGTTTGGTTACAGCAGAACCAGAAGATCAAATTCAGCAGAAGAAATAAATTCATACAGGTTTGGAATAATTTTATTTTTGAAGTGAACTAATCCTTTAAGTTCACTAAAATTAAAAGTTATTATATTTTTTGAAGCCAAATAAATGTTTAAAAAAATGGATAGCTTTTAATTACAGCTTGTAATGTTGAATGGCTATAATTAATGTTTAAAATTGGTGATAAAATCATTTTCATCAAGATATCAATAGCTGTATTAGTATCTGATACTGGCCTTCATTTATAAAAAGATGTTAAACAAGTATTTAAAATATACGGTCTTTATGTTGTTTCTACATTAATTTAGAGATGAAATGTGAAATTATTACATTATAAAAATATAAAAACGTATAAAAACTTAAGTGTTTTAATTGCGATTGATAAAAGAAAAAATAGTGTGAATTGTTTTAATGGATTGCCATCTTTGTCAGGGTTCTGTCACCTCTGTCTAGTCTATTTCTTGGTTTTGTGACAGAGCCCTGATACTCCTGTTTTGTCTTGTCTGTGTGTCTTGTTTCATGCACTTTCATATCATGTTTTGTCTTGGGCTGTGTACGTGTAGCATGCAGCTTGTGTTTTCATAGCTGTGTGCTTTCATGTTGTCATGTTTTGTGGAACACGTGGCTTATGAGTGTTCTCATTGGCTGCGTGTTCATGTGTGAGCACATGGCTTGTGATTTGTTTTACTGGCCATGTGCTTGTGTTTTTTGTCATGCTTGGTGTGAGCACATGGCTTGTTATGTTTACTTGTGCCATGTGCTCTTGATTGTCCACCCGACAAAAAGACGTCCGCATACTTCCGAGTCAATACACAAGTATAATTCTCAATCACTGTTATATTATCAGGTGAAAACTGACAGAAAAGTAAGTTATTGAACTAATACTCATTTTCATGGGATACCACAGGCAAGAAATTCAGTGTCTATTTCAATGTGCCGCACATGTTTCCATGTTGTATGCACTTTTCACATAATTAAATGTTCTCTAATCCAACCTGTTACATTTTTTGATTAGGCTAATGAAATTAACATTTGACTTCTACTCCGCCAACAGAGGCTGGACCTGCACCACTGATAGATGAAGAGGAGATACACAATACTGGAAGAATATTAAAATCCAACAGGAATAATAATTACTGTTGCTTTTGTATTTGAAGGAAATAAAGATGACCAAATAAATTGTGAATAATATGTGTATTTAGCTGTGGTGGTTATGGCATATATCTCTACCCTTCCATCTGGCATCCTCCCATTCCATACAGTAATCTGGTTCATTTTAGAAAGGTGCGATGATGGGATTATGTGTGTCATCAATACATCCAACCACACTGGAAATCCTAAAGGAAATTCTAATTATTACTGCGGGTTACTTCCAGAGGTCGCAGCAAGATGTTATCAAGTGAATGTAATTTATCAGACTATCCTCATTTAAACCGATTTCTCCACCACTGACCTGCAATCCTGTGAAACTCCTCTTTGATGGATCTCACAGGTTTGTTTTGAGGAAACAAGGATCTGTGTTAGGTCCTTTACTTTTTAGTCTTTATATTAATGATCTTCCACAACACTGTCACGGAGTTGATATACAGTTATGCCGATGACACTGTTCTGTACAAACATGCAAAAAACGCTCAGCTAGCAGCTGAGAAATTAACTTATGCCATGCAAGGTGTTTGAACAATCTTGTCTTACCTTGAATATTAGCAAGACAAAAGGTTCTTTTGTAAAACCAAGGGGCAGATTCAAACTGCAGACATCTTTATTAAAAATGAATCTATTGATAAAGTTACTGAATTTAAATATCTTGGTATCATTTTAGATTTGAATCTTAACTTCAAGAAACACATCAAGAAAATGACAAAAACTATAAAATATAACTGAGGAAACTTTAGACAGGTTAGATCGTCCCTCCCTATGGATGTAGCCAAAATATTTATTTCTGTCAGGTCCATTAAGTCAAGAACACACATGACAATGAATGATTAGGAATTTGTCAAGGCAAGTCATCTTCATTTATATAGCGCTTTTAACAATGGATTGTTTCAAAGCAGCTTTACAGAGATAAACATATAATTTAAGGTAACAGAGATTGTTTTGGCTTTATAGCGGTTCTTGAATAATGTTATTTCCAGCTAAAGTTAATTTTGATTGATTCACCTCCGTCGAAATGATCAGACTTTAAACGCGAACCTGTGATTAACGCTGATGGCGTTCACATGCTCATTCAGAATGGATTCTATAGTTATGTGCTTTTGAAAATATGTGTGCAGGTTTGTAATTCCATACAACCCATGCCTAAACAAACTACTTGTCTTGCCTATAAATTTTGATACAGAATTTTGTTTTATTTGATCACTTAGGGTACACGAACCGAAATTCACAACGCTTTATCTGTAGAGTGGGAAAGGGATCCTCCATTGGGAGAGGATAGTTGACGCTTCAGCACTGCATTGTCATCGGGTCCAGGCGGATCTCCTTCGTCAGATCTGGATACGGCCTAGATCCGGCAGGCTGCGGGAAAACCTCGGGATAAACAAAGACACTAATATTAGCGTAGATGCCATTCTTCTTATGATGTAACGAGTACATCAAGATTTAAGGGAAGTGTTCCCAGTTCCGGGTGACCTAATCTATGCAGCCTAACATTGAATTATAGAAGTCTATAATGTATTATGTGTATGCTAGGTCAAAGAGATGTGTTTTTAGTCTAGCTTTGAACTGACAGAGTGTGTCTGCTTCCCGGACAATGGTAGGAAGACTGTTCCAAAGTTTTGGTGCTAAATAGGAAAAGGACCTACCGCCTGCAGTCGATTTAGATATTCTAGGTATTATCAACTGGCCGAAATTTTGAGATCGCAATAGACGTGAAGGACTATAATGCGTTAAGAGCTCGCTCAAGTACTGCGGAGCTAAACCATTTAGTGGTTTGTAAGTAATCAACAATATTTTCAAATTTATACGATGTTTAATAGGGAGCCAATGCAGTGTTGACAGAACCGGGCTAATATGGTCATATTTCCTGGTTCTGGTAAGAACTCGAGCTGCGGCGTTTTGAACTAGCTGTAGTTAAGCGTGCAGGGCAACCACCCAGTAGAGCATTACAATAATCTAGCCTTGAGGTCATGAACGCATTAACTAATTGTTCTGCATTTCCCAATGAGAGCATATGGCGTATTTTAGATATATTTTTAAGATGGAAAAATGCAGTTTTACAGATACTAGACACGTGACTTTCAAAAGAAAGGTTGGTATCAAAGAGCACACCCAGGTTCCTAACCGACGACGACGAAGACTTGACAGAGCAGCCATCAAGTGTTAGACAGTATTCTAGGTTATTACGAGTGGAAGTTTTTTGTCCAATAATTAGAATCTCTGTCTTTTCAGAATTTAGTAGTAGGAAATTACTAGCCATCCAATTTTTTATATCAGCTATGCATTCCGTTAATTTTGTGAATTGGTAAGTTTCGTTGGGTTTTGAAGAAATATACAGCTGAGTATCATCGGCATAACAGTGAAAGCTAACTCCATGTTTCCTAATGATATCTCCTAATGGTAGCATGTACAGAGTGAACAGCAGCGGTCCTAGTACTGAGCCTTGTGGTACGCCATACTGAACTTGTGATCGATAAGACATCTCTTCATTTACTGCTACAAACTGATAACGGTCAGTTAAGTATGATTTAAACCATGCTAGTGCAATTCCACTAATGCCAACATAGTTTTCTAGTCTATTTAAAAGAATGTTGTGGTCAATGGTGTCAAATGCAGCACCAAGATCGAGTAACACTAATAGAGAGATACAACCACGATCGGATGATAAGAGCAAATCATTTGTGACTCTAATGAGAGCGGTCTCAGTGCTATGGTACGGTCTAAATCTGGACTGAAAATCCTTGCAGATATAATTTCTTTCTAGAAAGGAACATAGTTGTGAAGATACTGCTTTTTCTAATATCTTTGACAGAAAAGGCAGATTCGAGATCGGCCTGTAATTGACTAATTCTGTAGGATCAAGTTGTGGTTTTTTAACAAGCGGTTTTATCATAGCCAGTTTAAAGGTTTTTGGTATGTATCCTAGAGACAAAGATGAATTAATGGGTAACGCTTTAGATTACAGCCCGGAAAGTACTGTGTAATTAAGAGGAATTTACAGTGTAACTTTCTGTAATTATTGTGTACCTATAAAGTACTTACATGCAAGTATAAGGGAACAATATGTAAAGTTTGGGGAATAAAGGGGTAACAACCAGGAGAAATAAAAAAATATTTATACTGTAAGTATTATAGAACTAAGGGGTACTTATTCTACTATTATGATACAACAATCTTACATTTGGGAACAATTTAGCGAGAACATACACTACGTACCTTTTTGTAATAATTGTGTACCAAGGCAATACATACTGTATAGGCTTTTTAAAAATGACAGGGTACATATCTATGCATTTATAAAAAAAAAAATATATATATATATATATATATTTTTTTTTTTATATATATAGCAAAAGTGCAGATGTTTAAGTTTGGGCTAACATGTTTTAAGGCAAGAAAAGCTAAGACTATTGCAATTTTTTTTAATATACTGGGAAATAAATCCGGTTTCATGTGGTTACAGGGTAAGTGGTGCTTGTATAATAAATAAAGGTTTCCGAGTCAGTGATATAAGATTGTGTGGATGCATTTTTATTGTACTTACCCTGTAACTACATGGAACAAGAGGGTAACAAGCACCACTTTAATTTACAGCCCGCAATGTCACACTTACCCAGTAACTACATGGAACAAGAGGGTAACAAGCACCACTACATGAAACAAGAGTATCTTTCCCCAATATTTAAGCAAAAGTTGCAATAGTTTTCGTTTTCAGTGCACTTTTGTTAAAAAGATTACTTTATAAATGCATAGATATGTACCCTGTAATTTTTAAAAAGCCTATACAGTATGTACTGGTTCACCATTGTTTCAAAAAGGTATGTTCTTGCTAAATTGCTCCCAAATGTAAGATTGTTATATCATAATAGTAGAATAAGCACCCTTTAGTTCTTTAATACTTGCAGTATAAATAATTGTAAAATGTTCCTGGTTGTTACACCTTTATTCCCCAAACTTAAAATATTATTCCCTTATACTTATATTGTAAGTACGTTATAGGTACACTATAATTACCGAACGCTACATTGTAAAATCGCTTTAATTACTCAGTACTTCCCGGGCTGTAATCTAAAGCGTTACCAATTAATGATATTAAGAAGAGGATATATGACCTCTGGAAACATCTCTTTCAGTAGCTTAGTCGGTATAGCATCTAACATACAAGTTGTCGATTTAGATGAATTAACAAGTTTGCAGAATTCTTCCTCTCCTATGTATAGCAACAAATGAATCAAATTTTTCCTCAGGGAGACTACAATGCACTCCCTGATGCGATACTGTGGTAGACGGTTGCATAGTTATAATTTTGTCCCTGATATTATCAATCTTATAAGTGAAGAATTTCATAAAGTCATCACTGCTGTGTTGCTTGGACACTTCTGAGCTTGAAGCTTTCTTTTTCGTTAGTTTAGCCACTGTTTCAAATAAATACCTTGGATTATGTTTATTTTCTTCTAATAGGGTTGAAAAATAAGCGGATCTAGCAGCTTTTAAAGCCTCTCTGTAAGCAATCAAGCTCTCTTTCCACGAAATACGAAATACCTCTAGTTTAGTTTTCTTCAAGTTGCGCTCCATTTTTCTGGGTGCTCTCTTAAGGGCCTGAGTGTGCTCGCTGTACCACGGCGTTGGACTATTTTCTTTAATCTTCTTTAAGCGCAACGTAGCAACTGCGTTTAAAGTGCTGGAAAAGAGAGAGTTAAACGTTTCTGTTGCAATATCAAGTTCTTCTAAGCTATCCGGGATGCTGAGATGATGAAACTGATTAGGAAGATTATTGATAAAGCAATCTTTAGTGGCAGAAGTTATAGGTCTAACGTATTTATAACACGGAGTCGGCTTTGCAGCCTTGGCTAAATGTAATGTACATGAGACTAGATAATGATCTGAGATGTTATCGCTCTGCTGCAGAATTTCAACGGCATCAACATCTATTCCATGTGATAATATTAGATCTAGAGTATGATTACGACAATGAGTAGGTCCTACTCGTGTTGTCTGACTCCAATTGAGTTTACAATGTCTTTAAATGCCAATCCCAATGCATCTTTTTCATTATCTACATGTATATTAAAATCACCAACAATTAGTACTTTATCTGCAGCCAATACTAATTCTGATAGAAAGTCCGCAAATTCTTTGATAAAATCTTTATGGTGCCCTGATGGCCTGTATACAGTAGCCAGCATAATTCTCAAATGTGATTTATCGTTTACACTATATATTTTTACATTAAGCACCAATCCTTCAAAAGAAGTATATTTAAAACTAGATTTCTTAGTGGTTTTGAAAATATTACTATAAATTACAGCAACACCTCCCCCTTTGCCTTTCAGACGAGGTTCATGTTTATAACTGTAATCTTGTGGGGTTGACTCATTTAAAATAATGTAATCGTTTGGTTTTAGCCAGGTTTCTGTCAAACACAGCATATCAAGATTATAATCTGAAATCATATCATTAACTATGAGAGATTTTGCAGTAAGGGATCGAATATTCAGCAACCCAAGCTTTATCATTTTCTCATCTGTATTATATCTGTTTTTTATTTGTTGAACATCAATTAAATTTTTAACCTGACGGTCGGTTTAGCCAGTCTGTCTGCTTCCTGACCTGAGCCCCAGATTGTCATGTTTTATCTCTAAGACTATGAGCCAAATTACTAGAGAGAAGAGCAGCACCAGCCCAGGAGGGATGGATACCATCTCTTTCCAACAGGTCAGGCTTGAAACAACTTTTCCAATTGTCTATGAATTCTATATTATTCTGCGGACACCACTTCGACAGCCAACCATTGAGTGAGGCCAATCTGCTAACTATCTCACCACTCCTGCGTACAGGAAGGGGGCCAGAGCAAATTACAGTGCCTGACATCGTACTTGCGAGTTCACACACCTCTTTAATATTAATTTTGGTGATCTCCGACTGGCGGAGTCGAACATCATTAGTGCCGACATGAATAATGATCTTAGAGAATTTACGATTAGCATTAGCCAGCACTTTTAAATTTGCTTTGATGTCAGGCGCTCTGGCTCCCGGCAAACATGTGACTATGGTGGCTGGTGTCTCTATTTTCACGTTCCGTGTGATCGAATCACCAATTACCAGGGCACAATCAACAGAATTCTCAGTGGGTGTTTCACTGAGTGGGGCAAATCGGTTTGTTATGGGAATCGGAACGGAAGAGTGGTTCTTTGATCCGCGACTAGAACGATCTCACTGTCACCCATCTGCCCTGGTGCACAGGCTCTACTTCAGCCGGAACCGAATCATGTAAAGAGTTCACTATGCTAGGCGCATCCAAAACAGTATCTAAAGATCTAGCATTCTTACCATCCTATATTAAAGTTTGGATGCGTGTCTCTAGTTCTGAAATCTTCTCCGTCAGCCTGACTGTCTCCTTGCATTTATCACATATAAATCCTATATTGCCATCGGAGAAGGCTATACTAAACATATGACATGTGACACAGGTGACAATAACAGGACAAGAAGACATTACTCACCGTGTTTGTTGACTGATTCTTACTTACCTGGACTTTATGAACTCAAAGGCGCGGGCGCGCGAGAGAAAATAAATAAATAAATGAGCGCACGGGTGGCGTGTTAGCAGGCTAACGTTAGCCAGTTACTAGCGTGCTGTGTTAACAATAGCGGAAGCTAGAGATGTAAGGTTAATCTCAGATGTTGTGTAAGCTGTATTTAGTAGTATAAACAACTAGATAGTAAATGATGGCTCAAAACATAAAGAAATACGAGGCTCAGGCGGAGCTTACAGCCTCGAAGCAAACAAACACACACCAGGCAGCGAGGCAGACAGGAGCAATCGATCAGCGATCAGCCGATTTGTATTGAATAAATTGCAATTCAAGTTGATAATTAAAATTTGGCAGTATGGCTCTGTTCAGGGAGTCCTCTGACCTTTCATGAGCACCATGAAATAGCAGAGAGTCAGAGGACAGCAGCAGCATTAGGGAACGCTCACAGTTTAGTACTGGGAGAGCGGAAATATTCCCCCATATGAACAGAGCAGCAACGATGACAGAAAAGCAAATGCCACGTTATACACGACAAGGAGGAGCTGGGGAGGAGTTGGGTTGCAGAGAGCGAGCAGCGATTGCAGAGCGAGCAATAAGCAGTTAGGAGCGAACCGAATCTGCTTAAATATGGCACCCTGATTTGAGCGTAGTCATTAGCAGCGAGGGGAGATGAACAGCTGATGCGCTGATGCAGCTCAGCTGAGCGATTGCTGATGAAACAGTGTTGTTGGCCAATAGCGTTAGCAGCATCTTGACTACCTGGCCTGCCAGAACTGACGCTGATGCTCAATGCATGCTTTAATTTTTTCACATATTTCATACTGTATCACCTGTTGGGGACAGGCCAGTGAATCTGCCATTAGACCTCTAGAATCATTATATAAGCAAGCTATAAAATTCCGGTACCACCATTTCAATACCACCATTGCAAGATCCTAGAGAAACACAATTTATTGAGTTTTGAAAATGTTAGACTCTTTTCAAACTTGACTCTAGTGTATAAGATTCTCCACGGCCTGGCCCCTGCATGTTTACTGTTTTTTGTTTGCAATCGCCCTGCAGTTTCTGTAAAATATACCAGAATAGCTTCTGTTTTTGGTTGTAACATACCTTTTTGTCGTTCAACCTTTAGACAATCTGCTTTTTCTTTTAAATACAGTGGAATGCAATAACAGATGACATAAAGAGCTGCAGTTCCATTTAAGAGTTTTAAATCACAACTGAAATCTTTTCTGAAGACCACTCAAATCTGTACCCACTGACTGATGTGGTGCTGACAAAATGTGTTTTGTGTATGTGCGTTGGGGGTGGGGGAGTGTTATTTGTATGGGTTTTTTTTTACCCTGCCAGGGGACTGCAGATGTAAATTAGCCTGTGGCTAACTCGGTACAACGCATCAAATGGTAACATTTATGTTTGAAATTGTGTATGGTCCCTGATAAAAAAAAAATGGATGCCAAACTAAACTGGTTTAGAAAAATCGAAACTGTTACCAAAAATTGACATGTGGGTGAGTAAATGATGAAAGAATTTAATAGCAGTAAATTTACAGTAAATGTGCTTTACTGTCAGTTGCATTTCTATGTGAAAAAATGCAATATTACGTTTTTTAACTGCGTTTACAGTAAAATCAATAATATCTCAAATTTTTTCCTTTCCAATTTAATTTGTTCATTTATTTACTCCAATTTAGGGCTCTAACCCCAGAAAAAAACATTCACATGCACATGTGAGGCTGGATTTGTCCAGGTCCAAAATATAGCCCCGCTCCAGTCCTGGTTAGTGGTGGGCAGATCGAGGCTTCGTGAAACACTGAAAGAGTCGAAGCAAATGTGCCAGCTTCGAAACAATCCGACACCTGTCTCGATGGTGACCCCTAGTGGTCAGAACAGTGTAAATGGAACAAAAACCCAGGCCAAACATGCATAAAAACCCCTTTTACAAATCTATTGCAAATGTTTTATTGAAAGTAGCCTAAAATCTTTTAAATGTAATTATCTAATCATCTAATAAGATTATCAAGTGTAGGCCTATATATGTTCTTTTATCAATTGTCAGGGTTTGTTTTGTTAGTTCTTCTATGAATGGCTCAGCTAAACAGGCCAATAAGACTATTAACTACCATTATTCATTAATCTAATATAGCCTACAAGGCTATATGGACAATATTCTATTTGATGATTTTGACACGTGACATGATTTTTATTTTTTTTATTTTTTTTACACTTGTGTTAAAAAACAAACAAACTTCAATTTAGACTGACAGGATTCCATTTATTCTAATAATCTGTACAATAGTTCATAGTTTCGTAAATTCAATGCAACCAGTCCGAGTCCGAGTGTACTTATTTTAGCCACTTGGGGGAGTATTGCACTGGGTGTGCCACGTCACTGGGGCTGCGTTCCAGTCCAAAATTGTAATGCCCTTCACTCGCTAACTTCCCTCTGTCTCGTTCACTCGGATGTACGTCATTGCTTACGTTATACTGTAAAGTGTCTCTATGTTGTGAGAAATGACTCCGACTCCCGAGATCCCAATCCCAACCCTAAGCATTTCTGCACATTCCAACTACAGCATGTTTCCTGTTCCATGTGCAATTTAAAACGTTTAGTAATGAAACAATAAATGTTAAATAAATAATATCTTTAATGGGATGACTGGATATCTAAACATGTTCATTGTGCAAACCTTTATGACATATATGAGGAATAGGCTGAAATTTTATATTTTACTGTGAGCACTTTTAAAAAACCTTTATGCCAGAAAACTGTGCCAAACATTATTTAGTAAACATAGCATCAAAGACATTATCTGCAAGTAATCCTGCAAGACAGAAAGGAAGGTAATTTTATTACATTACATGCAAGTAGTCAGTTTATAACTGTTGGATTTATTTCTGTTGGACTGATATGCGGGAATTTCTATGAATAAAAGTATTGTCTTTAATAGCAAGCAATATTCATATGAATTCATTCAAAAAACAACAACAACATGATTTACATGCAAACGGGACAGTTATCAGCAGTGTAACTGAACTGATTATGACAAAATAATCGAATATCTGATGTCATGTGATGTCATAGCTTTTCCACTCTTGCAAACAGAGGTAGGTCATGAGGTGTGGAGAGACATCATATATCATGCAACGATTGGGAACATGAACAGATAGGGTCCAATTTGTAATCATTTTAAAGAATACAATGCAATTAATATAAACTTTCTGACAGTGTGAATTATTAAGACTTTAAGACTATGTTCGTACTGATTGGGCAATTGGTTTTGTAAGAAAAGTTTTAAGAAACAACAAATGCTTGATAAAATGTTTGATTAAGGGTTAAAACCAACACATAGCCTATACCATTGCAAATATTTGCCTTTGCAGCTTTCCGTTTCCTCCGTTTACTTCTCCTCAAACAATAATGGGCTGACTGAGTCTGAAAGGCCCTTTCAAAAGAGAAAAGAAAATATCATTATGTATAATATACAGAATTATTTAAAGAAAAAAGTACAGATTTACCTTACAATTTTGGGATTTTAAATTAGGCATTAAAAGCAGGGTACGTGTTGTGATAACTATCCTTTACTACACCAATCACAGTATAAAACTAAGGTCACTGAGGTAAAAAAAGCATGGTAAGTTTTGTGGTTACTGTCCTTTTACCACACATATCACAGTAAAACTAAGGTTACTGTGGTAAAAGCATGGTAAGTGTTGTGGTTAATGTGCATTTACAACAAATGTCAGAGTAAAACTAAGGTTACTGTGGTAAAAGCATTGTGAGTGTTGTAAAAACACACTGTGCTTCTACTATCACTTTGGAACTAATTGTATGATTAACTGACAGAAGGTCAATAGACTGTGTTTATCAAGCACACCCTAGTAAGGAATTTTGAATTAGAAAGCAATGAAACGCAAAGCCTCAGTGGAACAGATATAACGAAGTGACTGAAATGAGGGAGAACATTATATCAAACATTATTAGGAGGATGGCGTATTTGTGAAGGAAGAAGGATATACACCATTCGAACATCACCAGGATGAGGAGATAGTCTCCTATTGAAGGTGAGTAGGCCTACTGATTTTTCAACACTGTTTTTGACACTCTTGTTGCTTCGAATCTTTTCCCGAATCATTAAGGGGAAAGCCCTTAAAGTGTTACCAAAAAATCTTGTAAAATATTTTGTAGTCTGCCAGAAAAATAGAGCATTCGTGCTATGTTCACATTGTAGTGTGAGTTTAGATATAGTGATGAATCATATTTTGTGGTACTAGATTGTAAATTCAGAATTCATCATAAAGTCCTTTTTTGTGTTTCCCCCCAGAATTCTCAACTTAATTCCAGAGACAATATACCATTCAATCTCTTTTGAGTATGAGGATGAGTGGAATGAGTGTCTTCGGGAATGAGTGTCCAGTGAATATGCAAAGGCAACTCCAATTCTTTTTTTTTTTGGGTGCAGTATTTGTCGCATTCTTCATCATTTTCTTGAATGATTTGAGATATGGGACTTTTTACCCACACACGGCTTCAACACAAGTTTTCACACACCTCAAACTACGTCAAGCACATCGTAAACGTTTGATAAGAGAGCTTTGCTCAGCCAATAGCAGCCTGAATTTTGCAGAGAAATTAATCCCATTTGACCAAATTCCGAACAAAGCCCTGGACCATCTCATTGTGGATGATCATCATGGTGTTATTTACTGTTTTGTACCGAAGGTATAGCATGTACCAACTGGAAACGAGTCATGATTGTGCTCAGCCAGAACCTGAAGGCACCTAATGGAGCTCCATATCTGGATCCTCTTGACATACCATTAACGGTAATCCATAATTCTACAGTACATAAGACGTTTAACAAGCTTTGGAGGCGCTTTGGTCATTTCTCACGTCCATTGATGCATCACAAACTAAAGAATTACACTAAGTTCCTTTTTGTACGGGATCCTTTTGTACGCCTTATTTCTGCTTTCCGGAACAAATTTGCTGTGCCAGATGAGTATTTCTATAGGCAGTATGCCTCCAAAATGCTTCAGCGTTATGCTAATATTGCATCCCCCCCTGACTCTGCTCAAGAGGCCTTCGCCGCAGGTATCAGACTGTCCTTTACTCACTTTATTCAGTACCTGTTAGATCCACAGACTGAGAAAGTAAAACCATTCAATGAACACTGGCAGCAGATGAACAGACTCTGCCATCCATGCCAAATTGACTATGATTTTGTTGGGAAGCTGGAAACTCTTGATGAGGATGCAGAACATTTGTTGAGGATTCTTGGGCTGCATAAATATATTCACTTTCCACCAGGGTACGAGAACAGGACAGCAGTAGACTGGGAGCGAGACTGGTTTGCAAGCATTTCCGTAGCTGACAGGAGAAAACTGTACAATCTTTATGAAGCAGACTTTAAATTATTTGAATACAAGAAACCTGAGACACTTTTGGACGAGTGACAAGGATCGCTTTTTGTTCTTTCTGATTTTGCATTACTTATATACCTCATGCAACCATAACAAGATAAATTAAGCTGAATCCTAAATGAAACCTGTCAAGAACATGTCTAGGTCTTATTTAAATTAAATGCAAGTCTAAGTTAGTTAATTTTGTTTTTGTTGCTATTTTTCCCTTAAAGTTGGCCTAATATTTTGTTTTCACAAAAATTAAGGAAATCAAAATGAAGTTGACAAAAGGACAGTTTGAGGTTGTATTGTCAAATGTTCTGTAAAAAAACTTTGTAGGTTTCATCATCCAAGGCTACAAAAGTAGTTTGGTTACATACTTAAACATCTTTGAGGCCTGATGGAATCTATTTTTATTCTTTGTTAAATTCAGACTCCTGTTTTATGATTATCTAGGTTCTTTTTGCCAGATTTAATTTTTTAACCTTCTAACCTACTTTGATTTTTGATTCTATATAGTGTCCTTTTTCTTGGTGATCAGGTCAAGCAACTGTTAAAAACTGTCACAGTGATGATTTATGATACATATCTGATATTTGTCTTTACCTAAGTAAACAGGCTTATATTTCACACAGTAGTTCATGGTTTAATTATTGCAATTAACCTTTTTTAACGTTCAATTATTCAAGTTGATTCAAAGATGTGTTGACACATGTTGGATCCAACTGGTATTTCTACTGTCACGGTTGGTTGCAGAAGAGAGGAAGCAGGATATAGTGCAGCAGTCTTAATTTAGAAGCAAACTCAAATCACTCTCAAGAACAGGAATAACAGGAACAGAACAACCAACTTAAAACAACGTATCTGACCAAGAACTGAAAGAAACACAAGGCTTAAAGGGTCATGAAACCCCCCTCTTTCAGCTCAAGTCTAGCTCACAATCTTTTTGAAAAATGCAACTTAAATGGGCGTGGATGGCTGTGAGAAGGGGTGTGGTAAGGCCATCACTGTCATCGCCTTTAGGCCTATCCCATGCATATCTACTGTCACTAAAAGCAGTGGTAAAACGTGAGGAAATGCTAGATTTTTTTTTTATAGCTGGCAAAGTTAAAGTCTTATGAAATACGACACTTTATTATTGTCCTTTCAAAAGTAACTGAATGCCCTGCTATATTAGCCTAGTAGACCTACCGTAATCGTAATTCTATTGAGAACATATTAATGTAGGCTACATGTATAATTATAATGTCATTATAAAATATATAGTTGTTTATAGACACTCATATATTTGAAAATTATTAAATTTCCGCTTAAAAAAAACGTTCCGTGCATAGCCTAGATCTACGCGCCCCCTGAACCCCCATAATAAAGAGGGCTCTGTGGAGGTGGATGACTTCTCATTTTAGACACACACACACACACACACACACACACACACACCTCTGAAGGGATAGAAAAGTCCTCAGGACTTGGTACCGCATCACTCGCAAGACGAAACCTGCATTGGTCGTCAACAAGGCGAAGTCCACCATTCTCCAATTCTCGAAGCTCAAAAATGTTTGCGGCACACACGTTTAGATGTGTCCGTGGTTGATGGAAAACCAACCGCCCGGAGCCAGAGTCTAGCCCGGGCCTCATCGCGGGGAAACATATTCAACCCAATTGGACTTTTGCACCACGAAAACAAACACTTGCGTGCGTCCCATGATTGCCTCTCTCATCTACTACGCGATATCACAGTTTTACATGTCTGTCACTGGAAAGATCCACATGGTGTCATGAATAATTAAGAGACAGTGTCTTCTCATAGGATATGAAAACTCAGTCTCATTAATAATTATGAGACACCGATGAGTCATCAACGCACTATACTGTGCTCTGCCACGTCACAGCCTGCGATGAAGATTTTAAACTCGGAAGACGAAAATAGCGGAAAGAAACTAAAATTTAACCATTTTCACCCTACTATTAAATCTAACAGATGCTAACACTGTCTTCAATTGTGTTCAACACACCTCTGATAAAATCTCAGAAAATTTGGTTTAGGGTTTCATGACCCTTTAAAGGCGAAGTATGTAAGAATGAAAACTACTGGTCAAAATAGGTACTGCAGTCAAATTCACTGCATTTGACTATAGAACTTTTTAGCTTTAATAATGATTAATCTATATTTCGTTTATAGTTTATGCAGTGAAGACTGTTTGATAACTTTATTTAAATTTAAACATACAGTATGTAATTTTTGGCCACCAGGGGGCACTCGATCTAAATAATAACAAAAGACATACTTTGATGACGTCGGGAAAGAGCGTGGGCTCACGGGAGTTGTTGTCGCTGTCAATGACAACCAGCCCTCTGAGTGAGAGAGAGAGAGCGCGCGAGCGAACCAGCGATACGATGTTCATTGGAACACGCGCGATCTGTCATTCCCCACATTCCTCACTCATTCTAACTATGTATTTTGATAATCACGTCTTTTTGAACAGAGAGATATATGGATTATCAGACCCCTATTGAATCAATATTCCATCTAGCTAGTATTAATAGATGTTTAAAAAACACGGTCACCTTTCGTTAAAAATATAAATTGAGCGTCAGTTCTGGCAGGCCAGGTAGTCAAGCCGCTGCTTATGCTATTTGCTATCAACACTGTCCCGTCAGCTGATCTGCTCCAGCTGAGCTGCATTAGCTTGTCAACTCCCTTCGTTGTTCAATGGCCAAAGCTCAAACAAGGCGCCCTATTTAAAGCTCATTCACCTTGCTCATACATGCTTGCTGCTCGCTCTGCTGGCTCGCTTCTGCTGGCTCGCTGCTCGCTTCTGCTGCCCGCCACCTCCCCAGCTCCTCCTTATGCATAACGTGGCATTTGCTTATGTCATGTTGCCTGCTCTGTTCACAGGGGGATATTTTAGCTCTCACAGTCTAAAACTGTGTGAGCGTTCCCTAATGCTGCTGCTGCTGCTGTCCTCTGACTCTCTGCTATTTCATGGTGCTCATGAAAGGTCAGAGGACTCCCTGAACAGAGCCATACCGCCAAATTTCAATTCAGGAATATCAACCTGTTTGCAATCTATTCAATTAAATTCTAAATTATTTTGACTGTGTGTTCTTGACTTAATGGACCTGACAGAATTACGTTTATACTATGATATCGAACAAGATAACGTTAGTGAACTGCACATGAAGCTACTTTCTCCAGATATAGAACAAATATAAATTTACATTATACATGAGACCTAGCCCGTCTGCGTTTTACACATGACATTTCACAAAATATACGGATAGATATAGTTAGCTGAATGGGTGCTTACCTGTTTATTATAATGCAAGCGAGATCGGCATCTCTCTGTAGCCTATATTTAGCTTGTCACAAAGCTCTCTGCATTTTTTTAAAGGCAACCCTTTACCCGTGTCATGCTTCTTCTCCTGTTCCAAACACTTCTCGGGTCATATTTTTCACCCGTACGTTTGCTAGGGTGACCATATTTTGATTACCAAAAATCAGGACACTCGGCCAGCAGTTTTTTTGAAAACCAGGACATTTTCATCACTTTATTAAAACAGCCAGGACGGCCAGGACAGAACGTGAAAACAGGACATGTCAGGACTGTTGGTCAACCTAACGTCTGCACTTCGAGCTGGCTCCAGCAGCACAACGTGCAGGCAAAGTGTAATCGTGGTTCCCTGATTTCTCACGCTGAAGTGTCAACCCGGTTGGTCAAAGCCAGAAAGATAAGTTTATCTATAGATCTACCCGATGAGCCACTCGTGATCGATTAGTTTTACCGCAAATTAGTTAAAATATCCTGTAATCTAGAGCGAGCGCGCGCACGATGTGAGAGAGGTAAGCGAGCGAGAGATCTTGCGCGTGCAGCCAAACCCCCCTCAAGTTTGGTGCAGTTGCAAAATGATACTAGCTACCAGTGATGCGCGGGTCAATGTATAAAAAACCCGCACCCGACCGACGTTTTCAACTAACCCGCCCGCAACTCGGACCGCAAAAAAAAAGTATGAAAATATTGTACCCGACCTGCTTCCTGACCGCATTTTTTAAAATTAGTAAATGCTCATCGTAGCGTCATTGGGCCATAGACGTGTAACAACACAGCATCGCAAGAAGACGTACACATAACAAAGCCAGCACTTTGCTCATCATCTTTCATTATTTCGGAGCTTCCACTCCCCAGTCTTCACCTTTTCTCTTGCTGCCTCCATCTCTCTGCAGACTAGTGATCATAGACATGGCCGGTTCGTGAACGAATCGTTCTTTTGAACCGGTTCTTTTTAGTGAACCGGTCGAACCAGTACACTAAATCGAACTGAATCGTTCAAAACAGTTCGCGTCTTGCGTCAGTGCTGATCCACAAGTTACTAAAGTTACTCACTTTCAGACATGCCTGACAGTCCCTCCGAATCGAAATAAACCAATATCCCGAAGTATATTTTACTCCAGGAACAGTTCACTGAACTGAGACAGGTTGGTGCCACTGCTGAGAGAAGTGATGAGCACGAGCAGCTGATACTGCGCATCCGCGTACAGAACCGAGAACTATGTTGCCTGAGCTTGTGTGTCATCTTCGTGCCAATAAAGTGTAGGCCTATAGCCTGACTACGTCAGACTTCCTACTTCCGCTAATTTCATTTCGCTCCTGTAGTCAGTCTGAGATAGCAGCCTATCTTTCTGTTTTCCACCGGCCTGAAAACAGCCTGGCCAATCAACGAACAGAGGGCGGGCTGAAAGCCGTGACGTAGTCGGTAAGCGCCGTGTTTAAGATTAGGTCAGGGAAATCCATAGACAGTAAAAGAAATGGACAGAGCGATCTCATTGGAACTCAGTTGAGACAGTTGAAGCCCACTTTTAGCGATTTTTGAGCACTTCCGTTCCTGACGCGCAGACTCAGACCGACTCAAACTAAGCTTGATGACGTGAGCAACCTGTCTGACAGACGTTAATCTTCTAGTAGCTGTGCGTGAAAATTGCCAACGTTAATCTTGCAGAGACGGGGAACTTGAGCAAAGAGTTCTTTGGCGTGAGTGAGCAGGAGTAAGTATTCCGTTGCTTTTATGGACTCATTATCTATGGGCTTCTCCCTTGACGGGACGTCCCCCCGATTGCCTGCGAGCTTCTCCTCCTGTCTGTACGGTAATTTCTGTACAGCGCGACAGAGAGTCGAGTGGTTATGACGCAATCGTTAGCCTATTTTTACCAAAACTGTTTCTACGGGGCCATAATGTAACATAGAAGGTAATGGAGCCCTTTATACATTGTCGTGTTTCTTTAGAAATAAATAATGGACAAATGGAGTCTTTAAACGCCTCAGATGTAAAGTTATTCGCTGTCAAAGTGACGCCAAAATGAATGGGAGTCAATGGAAATGCTAACGCAAGTGAAGTTCTGCTACAAGATGGCGGCACCCGGCCGACTTCAACTTCCGGTCGATGGATTACCCCCTTGGGGAAATCGAAAACGACCGCTGATATGGAGACGCAGATGCAATTCGCTCTGTTGTGGAGAATATTCCCGGCATTAGCAAACTGAAGCCCGAACACGAAGAGTGTGTATTAAACATTTTGAATGGAGGTGATGTTGTGGCCCTACTCCCTTTGGGAAAAGTTTAATTTATCAACTATTACCGATCGTCAGCGAGAAACTGGGGAGCCTTTTGACAGGTCAGTGTCTCTTTTCTTTTCCAGGTCTTAAATACCGTAAAACTTCAAATAATAGCCTGGGCTTTTATTTGCCCAAATCGTCGAACTGCACCGGCTTGTACTTGAGAGAGGCGTCTAACTTATATGAGACAGGCCTTTATAGTTGAGATGTTGTTCATTGAGATGTTGTTCCTAGAGTCTATAATCTCTAAAAATCTCCAAAATGCTCCACGTGAAACCGCGGCCTTCCGACCTCTTACTATCTTGTCGATTGATTTTTATGAATATGCGCGAGGGAGAGAGAGCAAGACAGCGGCCGGGGCTCTCTCTCTCTCTCTCTCTCTCTCTCTCTCTCTCTCTCTCTGCTCGTTTGTGCCCTGTCAAGCGCAGCAGTCATTCTATTACATCACTCATAGATCAAAAAAGTCGTTTACAGCCATGTTCACTCGGGTATTTCGCTCGCATCATCAAGTGTTTACAGTGGAATTTCGATCATAGATTGAGTTCGATGCATGATGTCTGTGGTTCGATGCGGCTGTGTCGGCGCATAACATACGTCATAAACAAACTTATCTGATTGGCTTACGGGTAACCAATGATTTTAAACTTCAGTACGCGCCCCCTAGCGAGAGAAAAAACACTTCTCTATTATGCTATCCCAGACTCTGTGTACGAAGCAAAGTGAAGTAGCAGAGTCTGGTATTACCAGGCTAGTAGGGCTATATATTTCATCGAAAATTATGTCTAGTACTATATAAATACAAAGGTTTAATTTGCATCTTTTTTCAAACGACCCGACCGACCGCGACCCGAAAATCATAAAAAATATTTTTGGATGACTCGTAACTGCGGGTAACCGCGGGTGACCGCAGGCACCCGCTCATTTTGGATCAATCCGCGCATCACTGCTAGCTACTACTTTTTTTTCTACATGGTTTTCTTTTCTTTTATTGGCGGTAGTCCGGTGTTCCCCTTGTGTTTGGTGGTTCCGCAGGAAGTTAGAGAAAATAGAGGAGTCAAAGGCATGTCAAAGGTTATATGACGCCATAGACGGGCGACAAAACGGAAATAAAGAAACGGCCCGTGTCTCCGAATTAAACTATACATTTCTCCGGATTTGAAAGTTGGTGGAAA
The DNA here is from genome assembly GCA_030578255.1 of Tiaroga cobitis. Taxonomy (NCBI): domain Eukaryota; kingdom Metazoa; phylum Chordata; class Actinopteri; order Cypriniformes; family Leuciscidae; genus Tiaroga; species Tiaroga cobitis. The sequence goes on along the minus strand of CM060591.1, from coordinate 8,753,541 downwards.
CTGTCGGGAAAATGTAATAGGCCTACATATCTCATAGAAATATATAACATAGATACAGTTATTTTTGCTATTTTTTAAGCAGAAAAAATACATATTGTGCCTTTAAGAGGGCACAGGTAAAAATGACATACATGGGTTTATGTGAGGATTGTTTTAAAGGGGTAGTTCACTTCAAAATGAAAAGTCATCATTTACTCACCCTGAAGTTGTTTCAAACCTGTATGGGTTTCTTTCTTTTTGGTTGGTTTGGTTTGGTAACACTGTTTGGTTACCGTCATTCTTCAAAATATCTGTGTTCAGCAGAAGAAAGAAATTCATACAGATTTGGAACAATTTTCTTTTTTAAGTGAACTAATCCTTTAAGTTCACTACAATTAAAAGTTATTATATTTTTGAAGCCAAATAAATGTTTCAAAAAATGATAGCTTTTAATTACACTGTAATGTTGAATGGCTCTAATTATTGTTTAAAATGGGTGATAAAATCGTAATTAAACAAGTATTTAAAATATACGGTCTTTATGTTGTTTCTACATTAATTTAGAGATGAATTGTAAAATGATTACATTATAAAAATATAAAAACTTAAGTGTTTTAATTGTGATTAATAAAAGAAAAAATAGTGTGAATTGTTTTAATGGATTGACATCTTTGTCAGGGTTCTGTCACCTCTGTCTAGTCTGTTTCTTGGTTTTGTGACAGAGTCCTACTCCTGTTATATGAGTCCTACATACTCCTATTTTGTCTTGTTTCATGTACTTTCATGTTATGTTTTGTCTGCTGTGTACCACGCAGCTTGTGTTTTCACTAGCTGTGTGCTTTCATGTTGTTATCTTTTGTGGAACATGTGGCTTATGAGTGTTATTCTTAAATCAAGATGCATTTACTACATAAGAAAAATATTTACCGAAGAAAACCTGCTCCCTACCAGGTTAGGTTCACAGAGTAAGTTACCATGGTATCTGACTCAGAGTATAAGTTACCTCTCTTTAAGAAACGGGCTTGACTTACTCAAGAGAGTTACTTAAACAGAAAACCCAGAGTTTCCCTCATTTCAGGGTTAACATACTCAGAGTTTTCACTTAACCTCCTTTCTGAAACAGGCCTCGTTACCTGCTTTGTTTGCTCTCCCTATTTATTAGGGCCCAAGCCCTGAAAGGGCGAAGGCCCTATTGTTTTCCTTAGGATACATTTTATTTTTATTTTTCTAATGACTATTCGGGCATTTTGGGGGGCCTTAACATGTTCGAAAATTCTTAAAACTTTGCACACGGGTCAGAACCCACGACCATCAGGGCCGGGCTGAAGCTGGTTCCCAGGTGTGGCAGGGGGGCTCGACAGCGCCCCTTGGAACGGGGTTCGAAAACTTGGTCCATAAATCAAATACGTTTGCATGTAATAAATCGGTACACATTTAGATCTCATCGGTAACGAACTGATGGCGCGAAAAGAGAAACAGAAAGTGTGTTATAACTTCTTTATTAACTGATCTTCGTGAAACTTCAGCAGTGTGTTCGTTGTAAGAGGTCAATCACATGGATGTGACTATTGTGAGTCAAAGTTATAGCGCCACCAACTGGCAGCAGGAATTGTGTCACTTTCAAAATGCTTTGAAATCACCCTCTTATTTTTACCCGATTTGCTTCAAACTTTGTGTATAATGTAAACACACGCCAGATGTAGACCTGTGAAAGGATTATTGATATCTTAGATACTGTTGCCATGGCAACGCATCAAACTTAAATATTCTTGTTTGATGCTTTTGAGACTCTTAGCATGCTTGAAATTGCATGAAGCTCGACAGACACATTATATTTATTAGACGTGCAAAGTTTCAGAAACGGGCGTGGTGAGGGCTCAGTAGCGCCACCTTTAGTCAAAAATGGGGGGATTTTTGGGGGGAGTTTTATCTACAGTAACAAAACTCAGTACGTATATTGTACTCATCAAGCCGGACAACTTTCTAATTTACAGTCATTAGCTCCGACCAACAGAAAGTCAGATATTTTGGTTTGAATATGGTCATTTTCTCTCTCTCTCTCTCTGAGCCTACATCTCTGTGTCTGTGTCTGTCTGTGTGTATGTGTGTATGTAGGGGGAGTGGGGTTAGATTAACCATTTCTCTGCTGTGTGGTTTGGCCTGCATTAAAAAAGAAAATAAATGTCTTAAGCCTTGTATTTTTTAAATACGTTTTTTTTTTTAATAAAGTAAAGGCATTTAACCAGTTTAATTGAAGTGCATTGACAATAGTTTTATATAATTAGTTTATTTAAAACTAATACATCAAACACAGTTGCATGTAATGATATGAAACTCGCTACACATATAGATCTCATCAGGCCAAACAACTTTAAGCCAGTCCAACAGGAAGTCGGCTATTTTGGTCTGAATGTGGATGTTTTGCAAAACCAGCCTCTACATTTTTACTCACTCCTCTTAACTTAAGTGGTTTATTTTATTCCCACCAAACTTTTTCAACATGATGAAAATACATTAAAGATGCTAAATTGTTAACGGATATTGAATATCTCAAACGGATTTGCTATGGCAAGGGATTATGTCAAAAAAAGAATCAGGAAACGTCTCATATCTTCTAAAAATGTAATTATACACCATTTCTTTTTATATACAATTATACAAATATTAGAACTAAACTCATTTTATTAAAAAAAAATTCAATTCAAGTAGTATGAAAAAGTTTAAAACAGGCTATTTGGTTAAACAAAAAAATCATACATAGGGCTATACTGCACTCTTGTGTCCAAAATGATATCAACATTGTACATAACTTTTTTATCAGGTATGGCTAATGTATTTATATATAAATATATTAGCTATGTGGCTGTGAGGATATTTTCCCACCGGTTAATCGACCGATTCAGGTTAATTGAACCTGAATGAATTTAAAATGAATGTGCTATATTTCAGATCATATATTTGTTTTTCTTAATTTGAACCAACTTATTCTCAGCTGAATTATAAATAATTTATTTCTGTATAAAATAAAAACATTTGATTTTTCTTTTTTAATCAATGTAGAATGTGTAACATTGTGTAACTGTTAAAAATAAACAGATTAGGGCTCTAAAAGATGGCACCCACAGACTGTTTTTAAATGAGGTTGGATAAATAATTTTTTGCTTTTAAACTGTGTGTGTGTGAGAGAGATTTTGGTTGGGGGACAACTTATATTAAACCTTGTATTGGCACTTTATTCGTCTTTGACTTCATCAGTCTGCCTACGCACATGTTACACCCAAAATGTCATCATTTACTCAGTCATTCCAAACCTGAATGACTGTCTTTCTGTGGAACATAAATGGTAATCAGTTATTTTTTAACCATACAATAGAAGTCAAAGTTACATTTAATTTTTCAGCACAAACAGCATGGCTCTCATCTTACTTGTCAAATAGGATGCAGTGTGTTAGAATTAAAGATGCACGCTCCAATTAAATTAAAAACAAAACGGGCGAGCCTCTAGCATATGTGTTAGGTCCTTTACTGTTTAGTCTTTATATTGATGATCTTCCGCAACAGTGTCACGGAGTTGATATACAATTATATGCCGATGACATTGTTCTGTACACACATGCAAAATACGCTCAGAAAGCAGCTGAGAAATTAACTTATGCCATGTTTACATCTGGTCCGCGTCCTTTAAAAACTCCAAACATCGACCACACGTAAAGCAAAACCGCGTTAAGCTTTTCATGTGTTTGCCACAAAATGGGCAAAACATCCCTCGTTCGCAGTCCATGTTCGGTCACCATAAACTTAATTCCTATGCCTAATTCACGCCATATACTCCACATTGACAACACGAATTGACCGCGCTCACCAACAACACCTATCACCCGCATTCACTCGTCACTTCCGGTATGTGGTACATTCCCTTTCCGTGAGGAATCGATCGTTTGTAAATTTGGTTCAGGTCTGGTAAAAGTGTTTTGCGTCTTGTTAATTTGTTTTCTAAAATGTTCATTTGTTTTGTCCTTGGTAAAAGTGTTTTGCCCATGTAATTGTGTTTTATGGTAGGGTAAAAATGTTTTCAAAAATGTAGCTTTGTCTCAAGCTTTGTAAAAGTGTTTCAGTCTTTGTAATGTTGCTTTGCACTTCCCGGCCACCGTAACATAGGCTACACGTATGCTGAGCCTAACAGAACAAAATTTTTTCCATTATGTAGGTGATTACAACATGATCCTGCTTGGAGACAGGCTATACCTGCAAGCAGTATTTTATGACCCCATTCCCTGACCCACAACCCAGACAATGCAGCTCTAGCCAGGGCAAGGGCACCCATTTAAATTGGCCATGGGTAACTAAAGGGAATATTTCAGTGTCTGAAAAGTCTGAGGGTTGCACCTAACAGGGACTATGACATTGTTACATGTGCCGTATTACACATCATTGCCACATCAGAAAGGAGAGGACCCCTGTGGTGGAGGTGCAGCCAGATGATGACCTCCACCAGTGCAGTTGGACCGACCTAGTGGCAGAGCTGCACGGGACAGAATTGTGAAACATCATTTTTGAAATTCATTAAATGTTTAATAAAAGACAAGACAAATATGCTTAATTCCTTTTTTATTTCAATTATTCTTTGTAAAGAAAAGCCAGTGATGGTCATCTTTTGCCTGCAATAAGATATATTGTGCAAGGTCAGCAAACTCTGTGTGAAATAATGTATTAGCATTTACTCTGAAGTTCCTTTGAAGCAACTCTATATAGTGCCATTTTTTTCTTTAAAGGTGCAGTGTTTATATTTTAGCGGCATCTAGTGGTTCGATTGTAAGTTGCACTAATGGCTCAGCCATTGACAGTAAAAGAAATGGACACAGCGACCCCATTGATTTCAACGGAGAAGACTGAAGCCCGATTATTGCACTTCCTGTCTGATGTCTGAGCGACTGCGCAGGCTCAAACTGAGCGTGACGACAGTCTGACAGTTGTAAATCTTCGAGTAGCTGTGCCAAGACAAATCTGAATCACCTAATTCCCCAAAAACGTTGTTGAAATATTTTGTCCCGTTGCTTTTATGGACTCTCTATTTATGGGCTTCTCCCTTGACTTTGTGCCTCCATGTCCCCCCGATTGCCTCATAGACAGTAATAGCATGCCTGCGAGCTTCTCCTCCTGTCTATACGGTAATGTCTCTATTGTGCGACAGAAAGTCCCGTGGTTATGACGCAATCTTTAGCCTATTTTTACAAAAACGGCTTCTACGGGGCCGTAATGTAAGATACAAAGTAATGGAGCATTTTATACATTGTCGTGTTTCTTTAGAAATAAATAAAGGACAAATTAAGTCTTTGGACGCCTCAGATGTAAAGTTATTCGCTGTCAAAGTGACGCCAAAATGAATGGGAGTCAATGGGATGCTAACAGCAGGTGAAGTTCTGCTACAATGGCGGCTCCCGCGAAGCTTCAACTTCCACCCCCTTGGGCTCAGCCCACTGCTCACCCCTTCCTTTCGAAGAAGCTACGGTGGCTAAAACGGGACAAACATATCTTCGTCTGAGACAGCAGCGAATAGCCAGAGTAAGCCAAGAGTGTAACATTGTCACTGTTTCTGTTCCACAGTCCATTATAAACCACATCATAGATAAAGTTTACAAAGCCTAATATATAATATAATATAGTAATCAGCTGATTGTCTCACAAACGTAACCAGCACATTTCTCCCCACATAGCAAACCCATAATACAGCGAGGGAGAAGAACCACATGAAACTATCCAACTACATATTTTTTCTAACAGTGTAGTAAAAGTTTAGCTGGCTAATATGAGCTGTTATGCTGTAGGGCTGTGGCTGAGCTGGTTAAAGCGTAGGCTAAAGCATAGTTTATACTCGACGTGTCCGCATGAGCGCAAAGGTGCGTGCGGCAAAAATTACGTGATTGTAAAAGTGCGCGTGCCTCTGCATCCCTTAAACACCATTTACTACACACAAATTAATAAATAATAATGAATACAAATATTGTTTTATATTGAAAAATATTGAAAACTCTTCGCGATCGACTTCAAATGCTTTCGACTTAAAATGCTTCCATGATCGACGGGTGACTCCTGTAACGTTACTGTTTTACGGTCAATAGTACTAATGAGCTGATTGTCAAAGCCATAACACAGCGAGGGAGAAGAACTAAGTTACATGAAACAATCCAACTACCTATTTTACACCACTGACAAGGGAAAAGTCACTACTCACGGTGTTTATGGCTAGCTTCTAGGTTTCTGCGGCTTCTCTTTCAAGGTAGTGACGAAACGCGCTCTGTAGCGCTGTTTGTTCGCTGTCGGCTACGGTAGAAACATGACGTCACAATATGTCGACCTTCATAGAAGGGGGTGCCCGCGGTTAAGTAGATATAAATGTCTCATTGAGGTAATAAAAACATTACGGTTCATTGCATAAGGTCTTTATACACCACTGCACATATAGTTATGGATCTTATATTGCTTTTCTGTCAATAGATCCTCAGAAATATCACACATTGCACCTTTAAGTATAGTCTTTATTTTTATATTATTTAATTCTTGTTTTTTCAAAATACTTTATTGCTGTTGAAGACTCCTATTGTATAGGGAACGGATATCTGTGTCATTTGTGGGGAAAAGGGATGTAAAGCCTGTCAACACATGCCTCATGCAATAAAAATAAAAAGGAAAAGTACAACACTGTCCACCTCTGTATCACTTCTATGTGCAGACTCTTCTGTAGCCCTTTCTGTAGATGTGAACTCCTGTAACTCATATTGCAGTCAGAAATAACACACAAGTGTAAATTAAGTGATGTTATTATGCAGATTTCTCCAAAGGACAGTCATCTGAGAGGGTTTCTTCACTGTCCTGTGCTATGGAAACAAATGGGCATTATAAATTGTTGCACCTTCACTTTTGATGTAAAAAGTTAGAAAAGGTCCACTTAATGCACGCTTCAGCCACTTTCTTGCATGGGAACAGATAAAAGTGTTGGTGTATTATTTAAAACTGCACAAAAGAGGAAAACACAATTTCATTACAATGAAGTACACTGGAGAAAAATGTGATCAAAATATTTTTACATTAACTACATGCAGTGTTCACTTTCATAAGTAAAAGCAATTCATCACTACTCAAGATTTAACAGTTGATATGACTGGACCAGCCATTTGGATAATAGGCCTACACAGTGTATTATTTTACAGTGTACTAAGATAATTAAAAGCTAATTTTCCAGTAATGAAGATGTTGCTGCTACTGGTCCCTGGACGTGGGTCTAAAGAAGGGCTTCCCCCAGAGATGCCTAACAATAGGTCAATTCACATTCAACCCAAGCCCTTCTGCCGGGGTGTAACAGGGGTGCAAGACCACCGCCTGCTTTTAATATCGAATTTTTTATAGCCTTTTCCTTGGTTGCTATAAACAGACATGCACATCATTTAACAGTGCATTTTTTAAAGAGACTAAGAACAGTAGCCTAAGTAAGTAGCCTAGTAAAGATAACTTTTCACTTTTACTTGTTCCAATGTTCTAGTGGGTTGTGGCTTTGACATTACAATGAACAAAGTAATTATGAAATTAAAATACAAATATATATATATATATATATATATATATATATATATATATATATATATATATCCTGGGATATACACACCTAAAGGATTATTAGGAACACCTGTTCAACTTTTCATTAATGCAATTATCTAATCAACCAATCACATGGGAGTTGCTTCAATGCATTTAGAGGTGTGGTCCTGGTCAAGACAATCTCCTGAACTCCAAACTGAATGTCAGAATGGGAAAGAAAGGTGATTTAAGCATGGTTTTTGGTGCCAGACGGGCCGGTCTGAGTATTTCACAATCTGCTCAGTTACTGGGATTTTCACGCACAACCATTTCTAGGGTTTACAAAGAATGGTGTGAAAAGGGAAAAACATCCAGTATGCGGCAGTCCTGTGGGCGAAAATGCCTTGTTGATGCTAGAGGTCAGAGGAGAATGGGCCGACTGATTCAAGCTGATAGAAGAGCAACTTTGACTGAAAAACCAGTTGAAGACTGGAAAAATGTTGCCTGATCTAATGAGTCTTGATTTCTGTTGAGACATTTAGATGGTAGAGTCAGAATTTGACATAAACAGAATGAGAACATGAATCCATCATGCCTTGTTTCCACTGTGCAGGCTGGTGGTGGTGGTGTAATGGTGTGGGGGATGTTTTCTTGGCACACTTTAGGCTCCTTAGTGGCAATTGGGCCTCGTTTAAATGCCACGGCCATGTCCATCCCTTTATGGCCACCATGTACCCATCCTCTGATGGCTACTTCCAGCAGGATAATGCACTATGTCGCAAAGCTCGAATCATTTCAAATTGGTTTCTTGAACATGACAATTAGTTTACTGTACTAAAATGGCCCCCACAGTCACCAGATCTCAACCCAATAGAGCATCTTTGGGATGTGGTGGAACGGAGCTTCGTGCCCTGGATGTGCATCCCACAAATCTCCATCAAATGCAAGATGCTATCCTATCAATATGGGCCAACATTTCTAAAGAATGCTTTCAGCACCTTGTTGAATCAATGCCACGTAGAATTAAGGCAGTTCTGAAGGCGAAAGGGGGTAAAACACAGTATTAGTATGGTGTTCCTAATAATCTGTGTGAATAGTGAGTGTGAATATTAATCCTAAAAATATTAGTTCCTAATATATATATATATATTATTTTTTTAATATTAATATTTGTTGTTTTTCAGACCAGCTGCTATAGAAGGAAAACTGAAATCTGAGTACAGACACAAATGCTGATGTTCTTCTCATATAGTTACATGGACCTTCTCAATAGTTCCGTTTCCGGTTTCGTTCTATGACTCACCTATTTATGTATTCATGTGTGTATGTTGTTTAGTTTATTTATATTCATATAAATATCTATATTTAGTTAATAAAACTTGTACATAATATGTATTTGGTTCTGTTTTGTGTGCAATACGGAGTCCCTTTTACTATTGTGATTTGTGCTACTTGCTCAAAGTGCTGTACATGCTAAGGCATAATTATTCTTCGGTTGACCTGGAAGATACCCTTTTCTTAGAATAAATTAATAATCAAAAGAGTTCGTTGGACGAACTGATTAATTGATTGTAATATTAATTCAGCCACATCAAGTTAATCCAATTAACTGACCCAAATATTCATAATTAATAATAAGTTATTATTGATTATTAATATTCCAAAGAGCTGATTCGTTACAAATTGTCACAGTCCTCGTCTGCACCTGTCTGTCCTTGTCTGCACTACACTTTTTGCCTCAGCCTCCTTCTTCAACCCGCACCACAACTGTGACAGAACTACTGACCGCCCTAAGTTGGACGATAGGGTAAGAATTCTCGTCCTGGCTGAGAAGAACCGACCACATCATGAGCTGGGAGCTTGCGGGACAGATCACGGCTTTGGCGCTGGAGAGCCGTGATCTGTTCCACTTTACCTGGGGCTTTGTTCCACTCGCTGCCTCCTGCTCGCTAGGCGATGAGGTGATCAAGGCGTGTTACCGGCGGGGGGCCAAGGTGGTCGACCCAAGGGAGCTTCTAGATCTCTCTGGTCTGGACTGGAGAGAGGCACTCTCCAGATGCCTGGAGAGCTTCCTCCCTTGGCACGCCATGCCTTCACCGCTGGTCCCGTCCAGCCCAGCCGAGCCTTCACCGCTGGTCCCGTCCAGCCCAGCCGAGCCTTCACCGCTGGTCCCGTCCTGCCCAGCCGAGCCTTCACCGCTGGTCCCGTCCAGCCCAGCCGAGCCTTCACTGCTGGTTCCGTCCAGCCACGTCCAGCCAGAGCCTCACGTCAGCCACATCCAGCCAGAGCCTCGCGTCAGCCACGTCCAGCCAGAGCCTCGCGTCAGCCACGTCCAGCCAGAGCCTCGCGTCAGCCACGTCCAGCCAGAGCCTCGCGTCAGCCACGTCCAGCCAGAGCCTCGCGTCAGCCACGTCCAGCCAGAGCCTCGCGTCAGCCACGTCCAGCCAGAGCCTCGCGTTAGCCACGTCCAGCCAGAGCCTCGCGTCAGCCACGTCCAGCCAGAGCCTCGCGTCAGCCACGTCCAGTCAGAGCCTCGCGTCAGCCACGTCCAGCCAGAGCCTCGCGTCAGCCACGTCCAGCCAGAGCCTCGCGTCAGCCACGTCCAGCCAGAGCCTCGCGTCAGCCACGTCCAGCCAGAGCTTCGCGTCAGCCACGTCCAGCCAGAGCTTCGCGTCAGCCCCGTCCAGCCAGAGCCTCGCGTCAGCCACGTCCAGCCAGAGCTTCGCGTCAGCCACGTCCAGCCAGAGCTTCGCGTCAGCCCCGTCCAGCCAGAGCTTCGCGTCAGCCACGTCCAGCCAGAGACCGTCCAGCCAGAGACCGTCCAGCCAGAGACCGTCCAGCCAGAGACCGTCCAGCCAGAGACCGTCCAGCCAGAGACCGTTCAGCCAGAGACCGTCCAGCCAGAGACCGTCCAGCCAGAGACCGTCCAGCCAGAGACCGTCCAGCCAGAGACCGTCCAGCCAGCTCTGGAGGACGCAGCGCTCCTTGTGGGATCCATGGCTGTTTGGTGTGTGTGGGCAGCACACACATTCGTTACAGCCCATGAACCCAGCCCTGAGCTTCCTTCGCCGCTGCCGCTGGTCTCGTCCAGCCCAGAGCTTCCTTCACCGCTGGTTCCGCCCAGCTCAAAGCCCTCTTCACCGCTGGTTCCGCCCAGTTCAAAGCCCACTTCACCGCTGGTTCCGCCCAGCTCAAAACCTTCGCCACTGGTCCCGTCCAGCAAAGAACCCTCACCGCTTGCCCAGCCAGAGATTAAGGTCCCGTCTGCCCAGTCTGGGTCTGCTCACGTCCCGTCTGCCCAGCCTGAGGTGGTTTACGGCACGTCTGCCCAGCCTGTCCCAGAGCCTGTCCCTCATCCAGTCACTCTCCCCAATAATTTTTTGGGGGGGGGCCATAGGTCACCGCCATGGCCACCCGAAGGGTCCTCACCACCATGGCCACCCGAAGGGTCCTCACCACCATGGCCACCCGACGGTTCCTCTCCGCCATGGCCGCCCAAAGGGTCCTCACCACCCTGGACGCCCGAGGGTTCGTCCTGCTCCACCCTGGCCACGCCCACGTCCTGCTCAGCCATGGCCACCTGGTCCATCTTGGAGTCCGTCCTCCTGCACCCGGTCCGCCTTCCCGTCACGGACTCCAGGATGCCCACCCTCCCACCCCTGTTCTAAGGCGTGAGGTCACGCCTACCTGGAGGGGGGAGTAATGTCACAGTCCTTGTCTGCACCTGTCTGTCCTTGTCTGCACTACACTTCCCAGCATCCTCTTGTCTCCACACCTGAACTCACTCCCTCAATCATTCACCTGTTCATCGTTATCATCATCTGTGTCACCTGTCTTCACCTTGTTATGTTTGAATTGTACTTGTATTTAGTTCCTTCAGTTCAGTCACTCTTTGTCAGTAGTTAGTCTTTCTTATAGTGTTGTGAGTTGTTCTGCCTGTTTGCCTGCTTGTACCTGTTTTTGAGTTTACACTTAGTAAATGTTTGCATTGGAGCTTTTGCCTCAGCCTCCTTCTTCAACCCGCACCACAACTGTGACACAAAGATGTTAGCAACGTGTCCATTTCAGGTGTCTAATTTGTGCTGCCTTTGAGTCATTCATGTAAAAATCTGTTTATTTCATTGTTTTTTGGTAAATCTGCAAGTCACTTCAATCCTAGTTGTCCTGGCATAGGCTACAATATTTTACAACTTCTAATTTCCTTAAATCTTTGCAACAGAGGTGAAGAGAGTGCATGTTAGCATGACCATAATCACGTTCATGGGAAATACCCTAGGTTTAAATAAACCACACTTATCAATATACAACATACCCTATAATACTCACAGGTTGCTATTGCTGCAAATAACTCTATCTATATCAGTGACTTTTTGATTGAACTCTGCTCACTGTAAGTTGTGTTGGGCTTCCTTTAATCTTATGTTCAATGTAACTCATAGAGTGCTGTATATTGACGACAAACAAGAGGATAAAAATGGACACTCGTGTCTGTCTAGTGTCACGTAGGGGTGGAACGGTACACCGAAGTCACGGTTCGGTTCATACCTCGGTTCAGACATCGCGGTTCGGTACGATTTCGGTACAATGGAAGGAAAAGCAAAAAAAAAATGCAGAAGGCATTGTATTTTTTAAATAAGTTGTATTAATAAAGGCATATAACCAGTTTATTTGTAGTGAACTGACAATAGTTTTATATAATTAGTTTATTAATTAAATTAATATAAAGACAAAAAGACCTTGTGATGTATTTGGTAATTGTACCTGAATTAATTTAAAATTAATTTGCTATATTTCAGATCAATATATTTGTTTTCCTTAATTTTAATTAACATTATTAATTAACAATGTAAAATTATTCTCATCTGAATTATAAATAATTGATTTCTGTGTAAAATAATACTACCACTAAAAACACATTCGATTTTCTTTTTTAATCAATGAAGAGTAAGATTAGTGCTCCGAGGACAAGAAATGAAAGCAATATAATATGGCAAGCCGTTTTAGCTTTAATTGTACCCAGCCTTACTCGTCGTAATTACATTTTTACTAGTAAGAATTCAATTAGAGAGCTCTACAATGCAATTCTCACTAGTAACAATTACAATTAGAGAGCTCTCTAATTCGATTATTACTAGTAACAATTACAATCAGAGAGCTCTCTAATTCAATTATTACTAGTAACAATTACAATTAGAGAGCTCTCTAATTCAATTCTTACTAGAAAGAATTACAATTAGAGAGCTCTCTAATTCAATTCTTACTAGTAACACTTATTATTAGAGAGCTCTCTAATTCAATTATTACTAGTAAGAATTACAATTACAGAGCTCTCTAATTCAATTCTTACTAGTAACAATTGCAATTAGAGAGCTCTCTAATTGTAATTGTTACTAGTAATAATCGAATTAGAGAGCTCTCTAATTGAAATTGTTACTAGTGAGAATTGAATTGTAGAGCTCTCTAACTGAATTATTACTAGTAAAAATGTAATTACGACGAGTAAGGCTGGGTACAATTAAAGCTAAAACGGCTTGCCATAATATGATGAATGTTCAAAAGATGGGACCCACAGACTGTTTTGAAATGGAGTTGGATAACAATGTTTAAGAAGCCTATGGAGGAGTGATCCAGCTCTCAGATTTAATCAAAAATATCTTAATTTGTGTTCCGAAGATGAACGAAAGTCTTACGGGGTTGGAACAACATGAGGGTGAGTAATTACTGACAGAATTTTCATTTTTGGGTGAACTAACCCTTTAAAGATCTGTATGAGCAAAATGACCGAGTATGTTTTTTATGTTTCCACTGTTCATCGCGCTTCCGCGCCTCTCTCTCTCTCTCTCTCTCTCTCTCTCTCTCTCTCTCTCTCTCTCTCTCTCTCTCTCTCTCTCACACACACACACACACACAGAGTTCGATCGCGCCCGAGCCCCCCCCCCCCCCCTCTCTCTCTCTCTCTCTCTCTCACACACACACACACACACATACAGAGTTCGATCGCGCCCGAGCCCCCACCCCCTCCCCCCCCCCCCCCTCTCTCTCTCTCTCTCTCTCTCTCTCTCTCTCTATCGCCAGAGAGAAATGCACATTTCATACGGATTACATAAGCAGAGAGCAGTCTGTAGTCTGTTTTCTTTCGTTTTGAATTGTTCTGTTAAAAAGTAGACATTTCAAGCTTTCTATATATTTATCAGGTCTGTGAGGCAAGTAGGCTAGCTTATACACTGTGTTTCGGGAGTCCAGTTCACGCGCCAGCGCCTCCGTGTCGTGATGATCTATTTTCTACTTTTTATTTATTTAATCCAGGCAATTGGTTGATGAAACATTGATTAAAATTAAGATACAATTAATAAAAAAACGAAATTCACTTTAAAGAAAGGCTTTGTGCTTTCTGTTAGGTCTCTGTGAAAGTTTTGAAGTCACTTTCAAGCGGTCATGTCCGTAATGGAGAACTGTCACGTCCGTAACATTTTTTTCCCTCATAAATGCGAACACGAAAAAAATAAAAAGAATATTTTATGTTATGTGGAGGCCAACCCTTCTTCATCCGGTGGGTAGTATTACTTTTGTTTTGCGCAGCGTAGTTCATAGAATTACTTTTTGCCACCTAAAAGTTAAAGATTTTTTGTGCCACATCACATATGTGTATTTCCCTCATATTAAATATAAAACGTGTATACATGTGTAGACTGATATTTTTCTAATGTATGGACTCCTTTATTAAGGGAGTATATAAACAGATGTTTCAGTATTAAATGCATTTTCTGAGAATTTATATTTCAAGTTTTGACTGCAAATGTCGCTTCAATAACGCTGGAATTGCCCTATTTTAAAGAATTGATCCTCAACTAGTTTTTTTGGTGAAGGTCTACGCATTTTATTGCAGAAACACAATAAGAATGGAAACTAAAATATGTATCGTGCTACAGCGCACATTATATCAGCTGCAGTTCTGGCGCCTCAGTCCCAATACTGTAAAACTCGACGTACATGGAGGCGAAAATAGGCACAACACCGGCCATGTCCGGAATTCAGCTTTTGCTTTCTGCAATCGCCATTCATTGTTTACATGCACACCTTTTGTTTCAATCTAACTGAAATCATTCCGATTGGTGAATCTGAATGAAGTGTTTACATGAACACTAAACAAGTGATCGGTTGATGTGCCTTTTAACATTGCTAAGAAAATTCCCGCTCCTCAGTCAGACCGGTGCGTCTCACAGGTGTCGCTCATCGGTAATTACGCCACTGGCCTCGCGCCTTTCTCCCGCGGCCATAGCCTCGCTGTGCTCGCCACAGTAAACTACTCACTGAGTAGGTACTTCAGTTCAATAAGTACTTAACGAGCGCTAAAATAGTATTCTATATAGCCTGATAGCGTTAAGTATGAATGTGATCCGGACATCATTCGCAATGTTGACATTAACATGTGACATATGGCATTATCACAAGCGCAACCACTTAAAAGATGAGCGACAAGTTTAACTCATCTATCTGTAAATATCTTGATATTGATTAAACTACCTAATTGTATGGTCTTGTTGGAGATAAAGCTGCCCATTTATTTTATGATAACCAATAGATTTCATTGATACATTGATTTTAAATAGTTCTTTGATGTCTACATGTAGGGGTGACCGGGGACAGTTGCAACACTTTTTCACACAAAATCACAAAAACAGTGACAACAGTTTAACAAAAATAAAGCTCAAGAAAAGAAATACTTTCATGCCGCAAAAACAGTTTTTCTTCAATAAATCCTGGAGCAGCTCAGGAATCTCCTTGATTTTTCTCCTTGATTAGAGAAAAATGACATGTTGCAACCATCCCGGTTGCAACTGTCCCAAGTTGTGGCTTAAAACTACACTGTGTGATTTTTACCCCTATCTAGCGGTGAAAAGGTATATGACCATCCAGGGAATATTAGTTTCTGTTCCTCTCAATTCCGATTTCGTTTTAACTCCTACGGTGGCCAATGGAGTCCAAGATTAACATGGCTTCCAGTTCGACCTCGTCCATGAGTGTTCCTTCAGGTGATGAGGTTATTTTAGAAAACTATTATAATTTGCATTAATTTAATTGGTCAGGTAACATATAGGTTATGACATCTATGTAAAATGAATAATAGTTTTATGTTTTCGTAATTTTTTTTACCATTTCATTGCTAACATCAGTTATCAGGTTCCCAGACGAATGCAAGCTAATCTTAGTAAAGTAACTTTTATTTTTAACTTTTAACTCTTTTTCGCTTCCTTGGCGACTCTGATACGTATCCTCGAGAATAAGAGTGATCCTCCATCAGCAACAGACTTTCAAAAAGGCTTTCAGGTTTTTATATATCAGTCTCAAGCAATCCCCCTCTTCACATTCGACACGGTGCCATCGAGTGTTAAAACGCGAAAGGCGAAGCTTAAATTAACGGGTATGTCCCTCTTTGGCTAATGTACTTTCAAGATGAAGGAGCAACATGGCGAACTACATTAGAACCCCTTACCCGTATGTTTCAATGGCATATTATACACTCACGAGAATACTTTATTACTTGAACGAAGTAAATATACATTAATGAGCACATATATTTTTGAAAGAACTAAGTGTTTTTAGCTAAGAATAAACTAAAAAAGTTACACAATGTAGCTCTAAAGGGGCTATATGGAACTTTTTCCCCAAAATAAACATAACAATAGCCTTTTTATTTGACCATTTATGACTCAAACATCTCCTGTTGAGCATACTGACACCTTGTCCGCTCGCAGTGGGTGCACCTATAAGCCTGTATCCTATTTTTCCTATTTTCTGTCGGGTCGGATTTTCCCGCGCTGTCTGCGGATGTGACGTCAAGCGCGTTCATGTTAAACGTTTCAGATCACTCTGCCACCACCGCTAGTCAGCAAGTAGCCTACACTCGCAAGCAGTGCAATGGGTTTTGCGATTTTGTGACTGTTCTTACCTCTGTAAACATAATGTTGACCTCCTTGCAGCAGATGACTTGTGAAGTGTGCACGTACGAGCGCGCTGCGAGAGCGAGCAGAAAGGAAGAGCAGTTCTGTTTTTTGGCCACAGGTGTCAGTCGCGAGTTTAAATTTCAGAAAAACGCATATAGCCTCTTTAAGTAAGAGCCCAAATTCTCAAATTCAGATACGGGTTTTGCATGTCCATTTACAACCCTATGATTTGTCCCTACAATGAAATGGGCTGTTATTACCTTATTTGGAAGGGTCCATGAATAATTACGACCTTCTCTGGGCCAGAGAGAGAATGCTTTTTTTGGCGATGAGTCTCAACCTTGAAAACGTGCTAGGACGATATCTTGATGTCGTAGCTCAAGCTCTTGAGATTGGGCCAGTATCAGCCAGTCATCTATGTAATTCAAAATATGGATGCCCCAGAGTCACATTTGTGTGTGTGAGGGGTGGAAGGCTAGGCAGGATGGAAGAACCCGATTTTGGTAAGCTTCGCCCCCAAAAGTGAACTTCAGGAACTTCCTATGTCGTGGCAGGATTTCTATGTGAAAATATGCGTTCTTGAGGTCGATTTTGTCAAACCAATCTTTGTGTTAAATTTAAGACAATAATTTTGACTGTCAACATTTTGAACTTGAATCTACTGAGTGAGCGATTCAGACCACGAAGGTCCAGAATTGGACGCAACCCCCATCTTTTTTGGGAAACAGAAAATAACGGCTGTAATAACCAGACGTCTGATTGGGAGGAGAAAAACGTTACACGCCAGCCTCATGATTTCATCGCAGAGGACATGCAGGCTTGCTCGTGTCTGATATATGCCAGTTTAGTTAATCCAATGCTACTGTAAAGCTAAAATAACCTGATAGCCTAATACAAATGATGCATTTTTTACATTTGTACCCTTTAGTTAAAAAGTCTTACATTTATTATCATGTACAAAGAACATGATAATACAAATTATGCATTTTGAAACATTTTGGGTCCAGTTTGTATTTGATCTAAAACACATGCATGTAGGCTTACATGTAGGCTATTATTTAGCAAAAAAAAAAAAAAAAAAAGAGCATGGCATGATATCATGCACATCTTATATCTTAGAGCTTGAGGCAGGCCTGATCCGAAGCAGGGTTTCATGCTGGAAGACACAACACCACCAAACTCACTACTGAGGTACTGCAGTACCAAAGTTTAGCCAATGGATGGCGCACTATAACCACTGATCTGTTCACAGCGATTAACTATCACCAAACTGCCATTAACCCACCCATGGGATTTTATTTATCCATAAAATGGCTGAATTAAGGGAGTACATTGTATTTTATTATTTTGTTCATTTTTAATATATATCTTACAATTTTGTTCAAAACTTAGCCTTGACTTGCTGAAACTTTTTTTTCAGGCCAGATGTTTCTTATTATCACCAGATGTCAAATAACAAACAAGTCTGTACTTCAATCAAATGATTAGAAAATAAATATAGTCTGAGGTACATTAGCGTTGAAGGGCGTATTTTATCTGTTCATTCACTGCTTTATCACATTTTAGACAAGAGCTTGGCTAATGAAAAAGCTTTCAGGCTAATTAGCATAATATGAGTTCTTTTATGAACCTTTTTATGAGCCATTCTGCATGTGAGTCTCTCACTCCATGTGTGAGTTAGTGTGCGCTCATGTGAACGCATGTGTGAAATGCACCACCTAATTATGGCTTTTTAAAGCCTCCTGGTCACACATAACTCCCATGACCACCACACCAAATATATTTTTTTTATTTAAAATGAATATGCTCCAGTCCTCTCTTGTTGTCAGGCCTTAATGGCATTTTCATCATGTTCTTAGTGCCATCATTATATGACTGATGACTGCACAGACACACTTTCACTACCTGTCTGCAGGTCAAATCGCAGCTTGGTGTGACCCAGGGTGATGTACAGCATGGCGTGATTACAGTTCCTGCACTGCAGAGGTGCAAAGTGCATCAGTTAGTAACAACTGAAAGACGGTGTTAAAATAAAAAGCTCTTTCCTGAATCTGATATTTTACACAGTTGCGAAGCAATATGATCATAAAGATAAATACAACCGCAAGTCAGAAAAAGTTGGGACATTTTGTAAATTGCAATAAAATCAAGAATCTGTTATTTGTTAATTCTTTTTAACCTTTTTTAACTGACAAAAGTACAAAGAAAAGTTTTCCAAAGTTTTCACTGACCAACATAATTGTATTTTGTAAATATGAACAAATTTTTATTTTGATGGCTGCAACACACCCCAAAAAAGTTGGGACAGAGACATGTTTACCACTGTGTCACATCACCTTTCCTTTTAATTTCACTTTTTAATAATTTGAGGATACTAATTGTTGGAGTTTTGCTAGTGGAATATTTGCCCAATCTTGTCTGATACAAGACAGCCGCTCAACAGTCTGTGGTCATCATTGCCTGATTCTCCTCTCATGATGGGTCATACATTTTCCATAAGAGACATATCTGGACTGCAGTAAACAGGCAGAGTGTCTAGAATCCACTCAGTTGTAGCACGTGCAGAATGAGGCCTGGCATTGTCTTGCTTCCCAGGAAAGATGTCATCTTGATGGCAGTTTATGTCTCTGTACAATCCAAATATATGCCTCCATGCCAATGGTACCTTCACATTAATGCAAGTTGGCATACCGTTTGCAATGATGCACCTCAATACCAGGACAGATGTTTGCTTTTGCACCTGTCGCTGGTGAAAGTCTGGTGGGTTCCTTTCGTCTTTGGGACTGAGAACTCGATTCCATTTTCCCCCCAAAACAAGCTGAAACATGGATTCATCTGACCACAGCAGACATTTCCACTTTCTTCTAGACCATCTGAGATGAGCTCAGGGCCAGAGAACTCGCCGGCATCTCCACATAGAACTGATGTACAGCTTTCTCCTTGCGTAGCAGAGATTCAAGTGGCATTTCTTGATGCAGCGTCAGACTGTTCAGTGAAAATGGTTCTCTTTCATCATCTCGTTTCGAGATCCACCTATGGGAAGGGCATCCGTACCTGACCTCTGCAGAAGCATCCAATTGCACCAAGTCTGGCAAACAGACAGAAGCGCGCACCCAATGCCTGGTGAGGCCACACCCCTTTACCTACGGGCATATCACAGCTGGGCGCGCTGCTATTCCTCAGTTGACATTCGCTTCTCGCGATATCTGCATTGACACAGTTCGGTTGGATTAACGTTACGCTGCTCACTTTCGAGTCTTCAGGAGGACATATCGCCAGATCAGCCTCCGCCAGACGTGAGTAACAGTCGTTTCTTCAGCCTATCCGCTGTGTTTTTTGCATCCGGAGCCGCCAGAGCTCTCGCTGTCCTTTACCTGCTCCTCCTTTACATGGCTGCCTGCCACGGATTTTTCCGAGTTCTTCACCGCTGGCCCACCCATGGCTATGTGACCGTCTAAACAGCCGCTTCCCCCGGGGAACAGCCTATCACGACGAGCCTGCCCGGCCGCGTGTGGTGCTCTCATCGCCGCTAAAGACCCTCTCGTTCTGCGCGGTCTGCTTGGGCTTAACACGCTCAAGCTTTGGAAAACCAGGAGGATTGCGGTCATTGTAATTGCTGCCCATGTAGCTTTTACAAAGCCGGCTTTTAGTTGCACGACACAGCGCGCCGTGCTCGGCCTTTCTGACTCGGAGGGGAGACACGGTGATGATGACGCGCTACCGGGGGACTCCCGGAGCGCCACCTCTCTAAAATATTTGAGCTGACATCAGCCCAATCCGCATTCCCTGAAGAGGACATCTTCGCGGGAAAACCTCACTCTCGTTGACGAACCGGTCGGTTCCGGGGACGGGGATGACGCGGTCCTTTTAGCGTTCCCTATAGGCTAGCGCTCATGCGGCTTTGCCTCAGTCCATCCTCCTGGAAGTTTGTGAGCGAGCGGCCGTTCGTCTCAACATTGTGTGGCCAGCTCCACAGAGCGCCACCGACCAGGATAGGAATATTTACGACGTGTAAACGCTGGGACCACCGCCCAGTCGGAGGAAACAACTCTTAAGAACGTTTTTTCCCCCCAAAAAAAAGGCGTTCGCGAAGCTCATAAGCACGGCTGGAGCGTCCCGCTAGACTGTTAACACGGTCTCACGGGCCTTGATGTGTTACGATTACGCGTTGAGGTTTTCAATTTATGCCTTCCTAGGAAGGCGGTCCCGGACGCAAGCGGCCTGCCTGTTGTTCGACCATTGGGATTAACGTTAACTCAGGGTCTCCCACCTACGGTCAGTTAATCCCGTCTCGTGGCTGCCCAGCCCGTGTGTTAGTGGACGTTGTGTGTGTTTGTGTGTGTCCCTCCCCCCACAACAACAAGTTACAGGGGGGGGCTGTCGTGAGGAAAAGTACATAGCAGTGTTACCACACCGCACGCACTTGGTTCCCCTCACCCAGTTATTAAAGGCTTCGGCCCCAGTGTTTCCCAACACAAACACACACATTACTAAACAACACATTTAATAAACGAATCAAATGAATTCGTTCAGATTTATATATCTGCCAACATAAAGAGCAAATCTCTCTTGATCCCATGCATGTCGCCCTGAGTCCGTCCACAAGAGGGCGCCATTGCCTCACAAATCAACCAACTGGGCTCACACAGCTCAGTTGCGGCTGTCCAGCCGATGTGTTTTTAGTGGACGTTGTGTGTGGAAGGCCCCTGTGTTCCCCAACACAAAACACACACATAACTAAATAACACTTTAAAAACAACAACAACAACAAAAACAACGAATTAAATAAATCCGTTACAGAGAGAGCATCTCTCTCCGCGGATATTATTTTTCTGCCTGCACTTGAGACTGCCCAGTTCATGTGTTCAGGAGATATGTGTTTTTCCCCACTTTTGGGGGCACCTTGTGAGGGAAAGTTCAGCACAGTGGACACCACACTATGTTCCCCTCACTCTGTCAATAAAGGCTTCGGCCCCAGTGTTTGCCCAACACAAAACACACAAAGCTACAAATCAAATGAATTCGTTTTGGAGAGAAGACCTCTCTCTGCAGAGAAAACTTCTCACTGCAAAGAGAGGAAATCCCTCCGAACCCCTGCATGTCGCCTCTAGTGTGCCCACTAGATGGCGCCTTTGCATCACAAATGAACCAGCTGGGCCCATACAGCTCCACTCCGGCCCGAGCGGGGGCGCTCGCGAGTCACAAAGCGGCTTGGTAAGCCGTTTCAGCGCCCGAGTGGGTTTTTGCGTACCGTAACCCAGGGTTACAAGCTGCAGTTTGCAATTAAACCTCCGCTTTTCAACGGCGTTCTCTCTTCTCACACAGAAGAAAACGCCTCACACATTCTGAAAGAGGAAATTTCCTCCCTCCTAACAAGGGAGCGATTCAGATGGTGCCACCCAATCTGATAAACCATGGTTTTTATTCCTGGTATTTTCATGTTCCAAAAGGCGTGGCGCCCCCCGCCCTATATTGGACCTTCGAGTGTTGAACAAACATTTGAGGAAATACAATTTCAGAATGTGACACAAGGCTCTCTCGCCTGTGCCATAAAGCAGAACGACTGGTTCACATCAGTCGATCTGAAAGATGTTTTCTTTCACATAAGCATCTACCCTCCACACAGGAAATATCTTCGTTTTGCCTACCAAGGCATTTGTTACGAATTCACAGTTCTTCCGTTCGGGCGCAGTTTGAGTCCCCAAACTTTTTGTCTGTGTGCGGAGGTGGGCGTGGCGCCCCTGAGACTATCAGGGCTGAGAATTCTGACTTACTGGCTCATCATAGCCAAATCAAAGGAGAAGGTGTCGCTGGACACCGGCCGGGTGCTCGCCCACATCACATCCCTCGGGTTCAAGGTGAATGCGAGCAAAAACAATCTGACTCCCAGTCAGAATGTCATTTTCCTGGGCTTGGAATTGAACTCAGTCTCCATGCGAGCGCGTCTCTCTCAAGAGCGCGTTCGCTCGCTGATGGACTGTCTGTCTCAGTTCAGAGAAGGGTACAATATCGCACATGCCTCAGGCTGCAGGATCTCATGGCTTCATCTATCCAAGTTGTGCCATTGGTCTCCTGAAAATGAGAGCGTTCACGAAATGGGTTTTGTCACTACATTTCAGCCCGATTCGCGATCTCTGCCGCTCGGTAACGATGACGCGCGCCTGCTCGGCGGTCATGCGCCATTGGGAGAGCGAGAACTTTTACGCACAGGGAACCCCCCTCGGGACGGTACGATGCGAAAAGTTTTGACGACAGATGCGTCCTTAACAGGCTGGGGAACCACCCAGGAAGGCAGAACAGTGAACGGTCTGTGGCTGAGCAGACTACGTTCAGCGCACATTAACTATTTAGAGCTTTTACTATTTGGAAAGCTCTGAATCATTTTCTGCCTTGCCTGCAGGGACATCCCGTTTCTAGTACGGTGCGATAATACCACGGCAGTGGCTTATATCAACCGTCAGGGCGGCATGCGCTCGTCGAAACTCCACGCTCTAGCTTACAGGCTTTTGGTGTGGAGCAGACAGGTTTTTCTGTCATTACGCGTGACTCATGTCCCGGGCATTCGGAACAGAGGCGCGGATCTGCTATCGAGGGCAAACCCAATCTACGGGGATTGGCGTCTTCACCCGCAGATAGTGGAGAGGTTATGGATGAGATTCGGACAGGCAGCCGTAGATCTTTTCGCCTTGCGCGAAAATCACCATTGTCCTATGTTCTTATCGCTAAAGGACGTGGACGCGCCCCTCGGGGCAGACGCACTGGCCCACCCATGGCCCAAAGTGCTGCTGTATGCTTTTCCTCCCCTGTGCCTGATAATTTTCCCACTGGCCAGGGTGAGAGAGCACGGCCTGTCTCTCATTCTGAGCACCCAGGTGGCCCAAAGCCCCGTGGCTGGCAGAGATAATCCCTCTGTTATACGCCGAGCCATGGCGCCTCCCCCCTCGCACGGACACACTGTCCCAAGCCAAAGGGGAGATTTACCACCCCCACCCGGACAGGGTGGCTCTCTGGGCCTGGCCCGTGAGAGGACGAACCTAAATGCACTGGGGCTCCCGCCGCGTGTAATCGCCACTACTCAGAATGCCAGGGCCGTTTTCATGCGATCCCTATATGGCTGTAAGTGGCAAGTGTGCAAAGGGTGGCATGATGGGCGTGGTTTCACATCTTATCAGTGCTTGGTGCCTGATATTCTGTGTTTCCTGCAAGACCTCATGGAAAGAGGCAGGTTCTTTTCCACTATTAAGGTCTACCTGGCTGTGTTTTCACCGGGGCTCCACCGTCAGGCAACACCCTCTAACCAGCAGATTTATGGAGGGTGCACGCCGCTCTTTGCCGGTCATCAGGAGATCTGTTCCAGAGTGGGACCTCTCCATGGTGCTGGAAGCACGGTCTCTGTATCCTTTTGAGCCTCTGGGGAGTATTTCCCTTAAGCTGCTGTCCCTCAAGACAGCTTTGCTCTCAGCCCCGGCATCTCCTAAACGGGTCAGTGAGCTACATGCACTCTCGGTTCACCCCTCGTGCGCCAAAATTCTCCCTAAGTGGAGATAAGGTTTTCCTTAAGCCTAACCCGGCCTTCATGCCGAAATGCTTCCCTGCGTTCACTTCGGAGGTTTTGGAGCTATCCGCTTTTCACCCTCCACCCTTTGCCTCACCGGAGGATCAGGGGCTGAATGCTCTGTGTCCCGTCCGTGCTCTGCAAGCATATATGACCAGGACCAGTGCTTTCCGCAAGAGCGACCAGCTCTTTGTTTCGAGGGCTCCTCTGCACAAGGGGAGTCCCATTTTAAAGCAATGCCTCTCACATTGGCTCGTGGACGCTATACTATGGCTTATGAAGCAAAGGGAGTGCAGCCCCAAGGGGCATCAAAAGCTCATTCCACAAGGGGCTTAGCCGCCCCTTGGGCTTTGTTCAGGGGAGTGCCACTGCAGGACATCTGCTCCGCGGCCAGCTGGGCCTCTCCTCATAACTTTGAGCGTTACTACCGGTTGGATGTCACCAGAACTTCGGTGGCACACTTGGTCCTATGGGTAGGGTCCTCTTAGCCCTTTCCCACAGCCCCGTTTGGTTAACCATGGCCGGCTGGCCATGTTCATTCCTGTCACCAAGCATTCGCATTCCTTCTTGGGTTTAGCTATGTGCATTGGTGGTGCGGGGGCCATTATCATGTATGTGTCTCATGCATGTTTCATGCCCTGCTTGTCCACAGCAGTTAGCGTGGCGGAAAACTTGCAGGGTCATGTTTGTGGGACGTGTCAGGCACCGCCTCTCTGAGGTGACCGTCCTTCTCTGGCCTTCAGAACCTCACTGTGAGTGTATTGGGCAATCGGGGAGCTGTCCATGTCTCTCCCATAGGTGGATCTCGAAACGAGATGATGAAAGAGAACAATAGGTTACTGTCGTAACCCCGGTTCTCTGAAACATAGAGTGGAGAGATCCACCAGCTATGCCCCGCTTGCCGCACGAGAAGCGAATATACTTACTGAGGAATAGCAGCGCGCCCAGCTGTGATATGCCCGTAGGTAAAGGGGTGTGGCCTCACCTGGCATTGGGTGCGCGCTTCTGTCTGTTAGCCAGACTTGGTGCAATTGGATGCTTCTGCAGAGGTCAGGTACGGATGCCCTTCCCATAGGTGGATCTCTCCACTCGATGTTTCAGAGAACCGGGGTTACGACAGTAACCTATTGTTTTCCAAATTACTCCTGAGCACATGTGGCTGTATTTGACAGAGTATCATGATGGTATCTTGTGCAATGCATCAAAGGTCAAGCACATTCAACAGAGGTCTACTGCCTTACCCAACACAGACTGAGATTTCTCTGGATTCCCTGAATCTTGTGACAATATTATGTATGGAAGATGATGAAAGGCATAAATGCTCTGCAATCTTGCATTGAGAAATGTGATTTTTTTTTAAAGGTTTAGTTCACCCAAAAATGAAAATTAAGTCATTAATTACTCACCCCCATGCTGTACCAACCCCGTAAGACCTTCGTTCGTCTTCGGAACACAAATGAAGATATTTATGATTAAATCTGAGAGGTGCATGACTGCTACATAGGCTCCCTAAGGGAATGAAACTTGACGGCCCAGAAAGTCATTAAAGAAAATGTTTAAATATTCCATGTCACAACAGTGGCTCAACTATAAGTTTATCAAGCGACGAGAATACTTTTTGTGCGAAAAAACAAACAAAAATAACGACTTTATTCGACTATTCCTTTTCTTCCTTGTAGGCCTGAAACGAGACTTCAAGAGATTTCCACGACGCATGCGC
The DNA here is from genome assembly GCA_030578255.1 of Tiaroga cobitis. NCBI lineage: Eukaryota > Metazoa > Chordata > Actinopteri > Cypriniformes > Leuciscidae > Tiaroga > Tiaroga cobitis. Next base: position 8,727,770 of record CM060591.1, on the reverse strand, counting down.
GAGAATTGCGATCTCCTTCAACTACTTCAGTTAAGTTCTCGTGCGTGCGCGTTGTGGAAATCTCTTGAAGTCTCGTTTCAGGCCTACAAGGAAGAAGTAGGAGTTGGAAGTTGGAGTAGGCCTATATGCATGGTTTTGTTCTCTTTTGAAAGGGGACACTTTTAGGTTTGTTCCTAAACATTCCGAATCACTGTCTTACTGGTATTGAGTAATAGAACTTTGAACACACTAAAAAAGGGGAAAAAAACTTTCCGCCTACATTTGTTTTGTAAACAGATGCCTGCAGATAACTATAGCTGGGAGCTATTAGCTGGAAAACACAATGGGACAACAGCATGAAGCCTTACCAAGCTCAATTTAAAATTTGATAACAATACCTTAGTAAATGAGTGTTTTACACATGTTTATTTAAGTTTATGTCTAGGGGCTTCCCAAAAAAAGGCCACTTGGAGACTCCAAATGACCCTTTGTAACCATAGACACATAAAATGCTGCTATTCTTGAATGCTTTACTGTACAGTCGTAATTCTGGGCTCTAATGAGAGGTTACACTCAGAGCTAGTCTATTCCTAGCTAGTCTATCCAGATTTACTGACACATAGGAACTGAAGCATAAACACATTATAGTGTTTTTTGTTGTTTTTTCAATTCGTGAAACTAAAATTTGTGCAAATAACGATACAAAACAAGTGCTGTGGTCTGTCTTGAAAGGGAAAACCATGCTAAAAAACCATGAACAAAACGTAAAAAAATTTTTTTTACCTAGACTACATTAAACATTTCAACCACAAATTGTTTTATGCTGCAAATTATTGGCCATCAAGAGCAAAAAGACAATTAGAAATGTATTGTTTTTTTCTGCTCTGACCAATTAATACATTTCAGTGTTTGATTGTAGGCATTTTAGTGTGAATCAACTTTTGTGTGATAAACAATGGATCAACACTTGATGTCCAATGTAAAATCTGGGACCTTAAAGTCGTCATGAAACTGAATTCCCGATAGTCAGGGTGGGACTTGATTTTGTCCATTAGGAATTGTTTGGATGGTTGTGGTTTGCTAATGCGAGTGACAGGTTGTCCTGCCCTCACGCCAGTAAACACATCATCAGAGAAGAGATGCTGCAGCAAGAGGGGGTAATTTTTGTATTTGGGTATTAAGTTATTTTGATTAAAGATTATGAAGGCACATGAATTTTAGAAAAAATTATATGCATGGATAAATGACTTATATTAAATACTGCAATATTCTATAAAAAAGCACCATTTGATTTCATGGTGACTTTAAACAAAACCTGTTGAGAACCCTGCTTGTGAATCGCAATGTAAATTTAAGCAATGCATTATGATTATATGTGCTCTGGGGAAATAAATATTTTAGGAAACACAGAACCTGCTTGTTTTCAAAGCTGCATTGTTAATGCAAACGTATGTCATTTTCATCCAGTGAAGCGTGTGGTTTAAGAGCGTAATGTTAGGTGTTCAGGCAGCTCGGAGGACTCTGCAGGCGAGACATTTGCACTCAAGTCACAGCAAGGTGCTGTTCCATTAACAGTCACTCTTTCTTTCTTTCTGCTCCTGTAAACTCTTTCACACACCTGTCTGTGCACGTCTGCTTGTGTATGCACGCACACAATGGATATAACAGGAAATGTCTGCATATATCGATTGTCTGTATTATCAGGCCATGTTGTGATCCATGTTTTGGACAATTTATCCATTGCATAGACTTATTACAGGGACAAACTACCTGGAGCATACCTGGAGTCATATTGCAACAAAAAAAATCAATTTCTTAGTCATTATTTTTCTTGGTTTCCACTAAATTGATCTAAAATCTTTAAAACAATAATAAATTTAGCAACATTTTGCTGAAATTAAGTTAATCTTTCCTACCCCATTGGTATATTAAGATATTGAGATATTTACAAAAGAACAGAAACTGATTTTATAATATATTATTATATTCTATAATAATATAATATAATATTAATAGATTATACAATATGTTGACAACTTAAAGCGCAATATTTGACCGGAAGGGTAAATAGCTTGTTAGCATTCTGCCCGCTTTGAATCAGACACAGAGATAAAGTAGTGCATTAGATTACATTTATTTTAATGAACGAATTATAGCATTTATTTGAATTAATTAGAGAGAGAGAGAAGCTGAACTGACGTAGGTCCGAACCTCCCTCTCTCTCTCTCTCTCTCTCTCTCTCTCTCTCTCTATTAACAAAGAAGCTGTGAGTTTAATTAATTCAGAATAGTGATGTAACCCCCTCGTTGCTGAGAAATATAATGTAGCAATTCAGTAGCAAAGCTATTTTATTACTTAAAGTTGCTGGGCAGCATTTATAACAAGTTTCTGTGCTCATGAATGTTTCTGTGTGCACAGTGCAATCTTTATATTAATATATATATATATATTAATCACATTAATTGCCATCTCTTAATTACGGTAGTTATGATTAATGCAGCATAAGCTCGTTTTGTTGGAGGAACTGTAAATGGTGGCTGGTGTTTGTTTGCGGTGCTCGGTCACAGAAGTCTGTCTGTACTCTGCATAGCATGAAACGCGCTGATGATGTGTGATGTCTGCTATAGGGTGACCACCATCAAACAAACCAAATGTGGGACAATTAAGTTTGTGTGGGACAATATGGGACATGTATGTTACCAACACTAGAACATAACCTGAAACTGTTCAATAATGTCTATCTAACTTCTATCTATCCTGCCTTTCAGCTCATAAAAATCCTTCTTTAGTCCCTTCCAGAAAACACCATTACATAACAATGTAACAAACCTGTATTTATTTTACATTTAATTTAAATTCAACATCACTGAGCCCAAAGGCAGCAGGCATCATGCAGATAACTATTTTTGAAACAGTTCTGACCAAGTCCAACTAAAATCCAAGAAAATAAATTATGAACAAATAAAATATAAAACAACATGAAATAAGTTCATTAACAGTCTAATAGCCTATATTAGGAATATATTAAGCCAAAAACATTCATATTTTTAGAAAGGATGTGAAATAAAACAACCACAGCAGGTAACAAGTTGATAAAAACTCGGCTTATATAGAAAAGCTTTTACATAGACTGCAAAACACTCTTTCGGTATCCCCTTAATTCTATCGGCCTCACCCATAGGTCCTAGCCCAGTCTTTACTAAAAGAACATTTTCTCTTTTTGTTGCCATTATGCCGCCTTGTAAAATAAAACAATTAATTTACCGAATTATCCATTTGTTTTCTGACAGGGAACACATGGAACGAATCACCGCTCCACATTTTGATTGACAGCCGTCACAACCTACTAGTGACCGTGTTTACTCCTTTCTTTTCAACCATTGGATAGGATTTAAAAACCGGCTGTTGTATTTGTCCTTCTGACAAACCGCTGTATATAGGTGAAAAACTACGCCGCAAAAAGATGAAATAAAATGCTTTCTTAAAAAGCAAAAGAACGCATGCACGTCCAACATAACCAACAGACTGATGAAAATGCGGTGGACAAGGGGTGCGACTGCGGGACAAGGGGTGAAAATGCTGTGCGGTACAACGCAAAGCGGGACGGGTGGTCACCCTAATGTCTGCGCGAACGGGTGCATGAGGGTATGTAAAAACAAACGTTGACAGGACATCGTATTATTTCATTAGGACCGAATATAATGATTGGATTTACATTTTATGGTCCTACTCCTTCCACAGAGATGATATATATTTATAAAAATACATTTAGATCGTTTAAAGTCCCCGTGAACCGGAAGTTGCAAACGACTTTTCTCCAGTGTTGTGACGTATTTCCGAGAGAAACGGAATACTTAGGCCCTGTCCCAAATGGAACCCTAAGCACTCGCGGTCTTCCTCTGAGTCCGCACTTTCGCGACGTAACGCCGCTTTGAATGTCGGGAAGAAGTCTGCTGTGGAGTCCGCATCAGCGCGGGCTCGGCAAAAGTGTGCATCAAGGGCGCAAATCGACCGCAGAGGGGGCGCTCGCGAGCACCCTTCTGAGATCTAAAAATGACAAATGGGACACACTGCGGTCTCACGGACTTAACGGACACGCGCACGCGGCAGCCATTGTAAGTCCACAAGACCGAAAGTGCACATGAAGTGTGCCATTTGGGACTGGGCCTAAATGAGGCAAAATAGTGGGCGTGGCTTTTTTTTCCAACTAGCACCTGATTGGATCTAGAAAAGTAGGTGTTTTCATTCAGCCTGTCTACTGTCAGTTGGAGGGGCGTGGTTACGGATGTTAAAGGGGAAATGAAGCAGTCAATCAAGTTTATATGATTTACAAGATGGATTTCCATTATAATCAACAATTATATAAGAAACATGACAAATGTAAACATATAAAAGAAAAAAGAAACACGTTATATCTTTCGCGGCAAGGGCACCACCATCAAGGGCTGAGTTCAGTAAAACGCAGTGAAAGACATAAAGCTTAACATTAAACTATGCATTAAAAGTGTTCATCTGCTATCGTACTATCATTTCAAACCTCTCATACATGTTTGCATCACACTGGCTCGTTAACAAAATGCATGTTATTATTTATGATAGTGTTACACATTTCTTACAGATAATCACGATGATCATTGCGTTTGTCTTACCGAATGTGGTATCTTCCTGTAAGCAATTACATTTCTTCTATAAGCTTTTTTTTATTATTAATGCCGACAGTAAAATGTTGCCAGATACTACTATGAAAAACAAGCAAAAGTTAAATATAAAAAAAAAAAATCCGAAATAAGCTCAAAGCTTGTGTTTTGGTAATAAGATTAATATATCACAAACCCTAACATGCAACTTTCCACTTTAATAACTTCCTATAGTGTGACATTAAATCAGAAAAACAAGTCCAGAAGACTAATTTACTGCACTGACACCTTTCCATATGGTAAATCAGGCTGCATCCGCGCCATCACAACGCGCTCTCAAGATCCGTTCACTGCACTAGCTTCTTGCAAACACTCATATGAGGTGGTTTAAACCTTTATATTACTGTCTATGGTTAAAACGGCTAATTAATCATTCAGAGAGCTTGAAATTTTATTTTTGAATGTAAAACAAATGACAGAGGTCCGGACCTCGGTGACCTCATAGCTGGCTACAGCCATGTCCACCACCGGCTGTTCGACATAGCGAAGTACCACTGCTCGGTTCCCACGCCGTATCGACTCAAATGCATAAGCAATGGGACACGACTCAACAGGTCTTTCAAGTCTTCCACCATTTCAAATCAAGTGCGTATTGAGTCCGGTTGTCTCTGGTCCGGTCCAGTAACGCTTCACTCTCTTCACTCACCAACGGAACCAACCAACCCCGTTACGTAGGCTGTGACGTCAATCCAAAATGGCGACTCATAAGATAGATAGCTTGCTAGAAATTACGAAATTATTTTGGTCATATCTGTGGTTTTAACAACTTTTTAAAATATTTTTTTGGCAAGGTGATTTTTCTAATATATGTAGCTACTACCAGTGCCAAAACATGGACGTTTCATTTCCCCTTTAAGCAGACACCCAAACTGTCAAACCTACGTCATTAGGGAAGATCCTCCAATGCAGAGGGGAGGGGAAATTTCAGATTTTGATTAAAGATTACGAAGCCAAAACATTTTTTTGTGTGGATTGACTTGCATGGATGAATTGTTCACCACAAAACGATCAATTTAGGCAAACAAAGTAAGTATGGTCAATTTTGAATTCATGGGGACTTTAGCATAGTAATTGCTATCAGGATATGAGGAGACTTTCAACCAGTAGGCTATAGTTATATATAACAAAAACATTTTCTGTAGAGAATCACCTATTGCCCCTTTAACATAGATCGGTGGACTCCGAATGAGCCAAGTGGAATGGATTTGAGGAAGCAGCAGCGTGGAAGTCAAGGCTGTAGCTAAAACGCGGAATGGAGTTTAATTTACTAGGGCATTCCTCAAGTGGAATGGATTTGACTAACGGCGCTCTGAAAAGTGAAGACATATGCGCTGAATTAGAGACGGTAAAAGTTAGTGGGTCCAATATCCTTGGTCTTAAAAAGTGGGTGGGTCTTGTCCCACCCATACAATGGTTCCGACGCCCATGTGTATACACTCAAAAAAATTAAAATCTATAAAAATAGGGCACAATGTACTGTATTAATTTGATGGAATTTTCCGTATTTAGTTTTTACAGGTATTTTATATTTTGAATTTTGAGCTTAATTGCATTATGTTTTAGGGTTAATGGAAATATCCATAAAATGACTGGATAATGTCCGGGCAATTCGCTGCCAGTACTTTTTCTGTTATTACGGATTTATTTTTTACAGTGACACACACAAAGTTCTGCCATAAAACTCTAGATGGTGCAGACTCATTAGAAGACTCATCATTCTCTAGGCAGAGCTGATTGGTTCCTGCTGTATCAGTAGCCAATGAGCTTCGTGCTCAACATTTCAAATTCTTGCCTATTGTTTGCTGTATGCCTTTTTGAAAACCCTCCACCTTCCCCAGCTCCACCTGTATAGATCTGCTACGGAGGTGATTAATGCTTGTACAGAAACAGCATTGCTTGCTCACAGCAGTATGATGTCGTGTTTATTGGCAGTGGCAAGTTCCATACTTGCTTTGCAGCAGCACCGTATGAGATCTATTCCGCCAAGACCAAACACATTAACATTGTCATGCTCATTACCATGCCAAACTCTCAGAGAGTTGTCATGACAGAAATATATTGACTTTTATGTTTCATGTCTTGTTTTAGTTTATTAGTTTTTGTGTCTTTTTGTAAAATAATAACATTTATTATTATTGTTGATGTTAAGAAAATTATGCCTTTTAGGTTATACTTTTATGAGCTGCAATTGAAATATTTTCAGTGTTCACATTTAATCTTCTGTTGTGTATTTGTCCTCTTAATATTATCTAAAATTATTTTCAGCTATTAAAGAAAAGCAATGGCATTTTGTCACCGTCCCATTCTCCATATTAAGCTGAATAGTTACATCTGGAATCAGGCTTCGATGAACCTCTAATTAACATTAGAGCATCAGTGAAATCAGGGGTGTCAGTGTTCATTTGCTCATCTCTGTCTGTGTTTCACCAAAGATCAGTTTATTTCTCATTCTACACACTGAGAAAAACTGAACGGACTGATTAAGAAACGCAATTACAGGAAGTAAATAACTTTCCAAGATCACATGTGAGTTTACTCTAACAATGAGACTGGAGGTTGGGACTCGCACACACCTAGACACGCAGATACACAGACCCGAGGGAACCACGCACCCCTCCCCCTAATTACCACCCGCTCTGTTTGTCTGCGATAAACCCAAAAGGAAGCAGATTTTGGGTGAAAAATAAGAAATCAAGAATTCCTCTTTGCATTAAAGACTAATTATATTCAGTTTACTGTGCTTGGGGGTTAGAGGAAGGTTGAGAAATTTATATGTGTGTGTGTATCTGTATTTGCATGCACACTGCCCTGCATACTTATACAGGATTCTACCCTAACCATCCTGATTGGTTTTGTAACCTGATGTCTAGCAAATCACACCTTGGTTGTAAAGCAGATTTTAGAATCATTTTCATTATCATTTCATTAATATTCCGGTGTGTGAAAACAAACAGACAGAGAGTTAATTGATGTTTTTGTGCAATCCACTGATGATCCAGTGGCAAACTTGATAGCAACTTTTGTTAGTCTTGAGCATTAGAGTCTGTGGTTACATATACATTTGAATAACATTCAATATTTATGTTTATCATGATTAGCCACTGGCCAGTGAGTGTTCAAATCAGTTCAGCTCTATAGTAGCTAATTAAGACTGTCCTATATGATACCTCATTTTTTTTTCTCTTAGACTAATGATTCTCAATTTGATAGGCTCCATTCTACCACCCAAAATGCAGTCTAATGTTCTAGTCACACAAATAGGATAGAGATCATAAAGGTTTGAGATAAATTTAGAGCAACAATACTAAAGTTTATCATAGAACTTACTTTTCATGCCATCAGTCGAATTGTCTGCACACTCAGGGTACGTTTACACGACAACAATGTACTAAAAACGGAAACGTTTTTACTTTGGATTTTTCGCGTACAGATGACACCATTGTCAAGATGATCCCCGTTCCCACAGATTCGCGAAAACGACTAAAAACGCTGTATTATGCTGTCAGACCTGTAGTTGGCGATGTCACTTTGTAAAGAAACATTACACACGCTGAACACATTTTGCGCATGATGTCACCGTCTTTACAAATTCGCAGTATTGTAGTTTACACAGAGACGATAACGGTATCGCTTTCAAAAACTTGGAAACACGTTTTTAAAAGTTTGCTATTTTTAGGCCCCAAAACGCCATTGTCGTGTAAATGAACGGACAAAACGCATAAAACGTTTCCGTGTTTAGTTGAAGATGGTGTCTAATGGCCCCTCAAACTCAAATTACTCCAGTTCTTTGAACATTTTTTGTTGATCATAAGCAATTCAATGAGTTTTTACCTGAAGACTCACTCCAACCAGAGTATTGTATAAGTGAGTTGATTACTTAAGTACCCGATGGGAGCACATTTCTGCCACCTAAGAAAAGAAATCATGCTTTATTTAATTAAAACTTTGCAATTTCATGATCACACTAAGCCAAATCGGGATTTCAGTTTAACTTTGGTGAATCATGCAGCCCTAGATTAACCTCACACACAAACAAGCACAGCAAGTGCTTCACTTAACACAAACAAGTGACTCTGTCTTGCACACATGTAAAATTGTAGCCTATCGCACACGTGCTACTTTGGTACATTTATTCATCGCACAGACCGATTTTTCCGCAGTATGAGCGACATACTGTATGTCTCACTGTCCAGCCTGCTTTAATAATTATGACTTAAAAAGTCAAAATGATGACATAAAAAGTCATGCATGAGGTTAAAAGTAATAATTATAAGATAAGACAAAATTATGAAATAAAAGTCATAATTATGACATCAAAAGTCATAATTATGACAAAATAATAATTTGTTGTTACAAATTGGACATTGCTAAATCGTCTCTTGCAGGTCTTGATTTCTACCGTTTGAAATAACGATATAGTTTTGTGAGATGTAGAGGATTAATAAGATATATTATGCTTGTTATGCATAAAATAGTGACGTCAAAGTCAATGTTTCCCAAAATGAAAAAACTCTATTAAAGTACAAATACTTCAAAAATGTACTTAAAGTGTTAGTTCACCCAAAAATTTAAATTATGTCATTAATGACTCACCCTCATGTCGTTCCAAGCCCGTAAGACCTCCGTTTATCTTCGGAACACAGTTTAAGATATTTTAGATTTAGTCCGAGAGCTTTCTGTCCCTCCATTGAAAATGTATCTACGGTATACTGTCCTTGTCCAGAAAGGAAATACAGACATCATCAAAGTAGTCCATGTGACATCAGTGGGTTAGTTAGAATGTTTTGAAGCATCGAAAATACATTTTGGTCCAAAAATAATAAAAAATTACGACTTTATTCAGCATTGAATTGTCTTCCGGTTCTGTTGTCAATCCGCGTTCACGAGTCCACAGTGACGCTGGTGACGTAAGACGCTGCTGACGTGTATCTGGTGCGTCCGTGTATTCGGGTTCAAATAAATATGGCTGGGCAAAAAAATGCAAGTCTTCCTCTGTGTCGAAATCCTTAGACATGTTTGCGAAGATTGTTTTGTTTACAGCGTGCGTCTCCCTCAGACTGTAAACGAAGCTCGGGCGCACCAGATAACACGTCAGCAGCGTCTTACGTCAGCAGCGTCACTGAACGCGGATTGACAACAGAACCGGAAGAGAATACAATGCTAAATAAAGTCGTAGTTTTTGTTATTTTTGGACCAAAATGTATTTTCGATGCTTCAAAACATTCTAACTAACCCACTGATGTCACATGGACTACTTTGATGATGTCTTTATTTCCTTTCTGGACAAGGACAGTATACCGTACATACATTTTCAATGGAGGGACAGAAAGCTCTCGGACTAAATCTAAAATATCTTAAACTGTGTTCCGAAGATGAACGGAGGTCTTACGGGCTTGGAACGACATGAGTCATTAATGACATATTTTTGGGTGAACTAACCCTTTAGGTACAGCAGTGACATGTGGTGATTTTTAACTGGCTATGCTGTAACATCCCAACTCACTGCCAAATTGTTTCTTTTTCTGTCTATTTTGTATTTTTTCGTAAGGAATTTTAAGAGATAAACATCAGACGTAAAGGTCAACATAAAGGTCAGACTATATCAAATCAAAGCAACCTCCAAGCAATCTCACCCCAGTTCTGATTGTATCTATATTGCTCGAAGATTAAAACAGAAACTTTGACAACTACATATCGATTGAGCTGGACATTTGAGTGTCGACATGCCTTCATTAATGTCTTCATTCTTTATATTCCATTGTTTTCTGTATGACAACACACTATGCACACTGATTATCCTCCTGCATGACTGCACACACACACACACACACACACACTCACATGAAGATTGCTTTGGTCTTCCCTGATGACAAAGGCACGGCTGCCACCAGTCTCTGACCTATATTTCAGCATTTATTTATGCTCCCTCTTTCCTCCTGTTTGTGTCTCGCTCAATCTCTTTCAGTCCCTCCTCGCCTTGCCTGCTGTCCATCTGTCCCCTTAGAAAATACTAATAATAAAACCTAATAGGAAATATTGAAATTTAAAGCCTTGGCTATTGCATCGAGCAGGACAAAAACTGATATTTAGGCCTTTATAACAAATATAACAAAAAGGAGTCTGTTTTTATTTGTTTGATTTATTTTAATTGAAACTTTTCTAAAAATTGCCCAGGATAATATACTATTTTTATATAGAAAGCAATGTTATGAACATATTTGAGCATAAATCACACTATTGAGAGAGGCACTGAAAAGCCTTTCTCTTTCATTTAATGTGCAAAAACAATCCATCTCAATATCCAACAAGAGAACACTCATTATTTACACATTAGACAAGAACTAATGCTGCCTTCAGGTCATGTTGGAATGATCGTATGAGATGAGCGCACATGAATGGCTCCAAAATGTCATAGATACGTGTGTAAAACTCAGTATTCTCTTTAAACCCTGACTTTTTAAGTTGGGGGCGTGTGAATAAAAAAAATCGTAGTGGAAGAAAATGGATTTTGTTTGAAAATTCACAACAAAACTGTCCGGAGTCCATTTTAATTCCAACCCAAAATCACTTCATGTAATTTACAAACTTGTAAGTAGGATTTTACCAGGAGGACTTGAAGGCAGGATAAGCGTGCAATGTATATATGAGTATTTATTGTGTAATGTTTATCTATAATCTTGAGTCTAACATGCAGCCAAGAGGAATAATTCCTGCCCGTGGCGACTAGGTCTGCATTCAATTAGTTTTTTGTGAGATAGAGCGTTTGTTAGTGACATTACAGTGTTTTGGGAGCAACTTTAACATGGGCCTGCCTGATCTAATCAATCCCAGCAACCCACTTTCTTTGATCTAACGGTTCACCTATGATGAGTGCTGCAATGGAGCAGATATGTTTTTGTCGAACACATGCCGAATATGCAGAGAAGAAGAGAGAGAGGAGAAGAGAAGAGAAGAGAGGAAAGAAAGATATATATATGTATATTTTTACATTTTCTCTGTCATCCAATTAGCACAGCTAGTCTTTTTGGGCTAAACCCAAACAAGGAAGAGACATAAAGAAAGAATTGCGTGTAGTCCTAGTAATTATGTCTCGAGTGATCAAATCAAATATCCTCCTATTCCAAATATGTTTTTCTAATTACTATTTTAAATTTACTTTGGATGTGCATGATTCACATGATATCAGTGCATGTTGTATGTAACCAGAAAAGTTTAAAACTCTTGTTTTACTACAGTGTATGACTGACAGGTATAGGCGGCCCTTCGCTGTTGCATCAGGCATTCATTTTTACACTACAAATGCTACGTGGATTTATATATTCGATGATCTTTAAATGTGCTTTGAGTGATCTGATCACAAAACGATCTGGACACTGTTAACACTTTGGGGCTGTTTACACCTGGCCACTTCATGCGTTTTCTCAGATCGGATAGCGATCTGATTTATCAAAACGATTCCATTTACACCTGGTCACATAAATGTGTTTTTGCAAAACGGATATAAATCCGATCTTCAATTCCCGCGCTATATGCAGATTTAATGGAGTACACGTCACCGAAAGCAACAGATATGAACTGCATTTAATTGATCATCAGCTAATTTCAAAATCAAAGAGAGCAATAAGAGAGAGAGCGGCCCTGGTAAGATCGTTTCTTTACTTTTAATGAAGATGATTGTGTGTTAAGCGTCTGCGACTTACTTTCACTTTGATTTGCGATAGCTTACACGTTGGCTTGATGAATAGATGCTCAGCTGCTCTTCTGCGGTAATGCTGTTGCCAGGGGCGCCGCTAAGGGGGGAAAAGTTAGGACGATTCTAAGGGCCCACACACTTTTAGGGGCCCCAGAGATCGATTTTATTAATTGAACGGGTGCAGTAGTACCTATTTTTTCATGGGGCCCAAAATCCCTGGCCGCACCCCTGGCTGTTGCAGTAGCGTCGTCATATCTGACTAACATGACATATAGCCTATATAACACGCTCTCACACGTTTATTTTTTAGCATTTTTGGGAGGAGTAAAATTTACATATGTGGTTTCAACAACCAGATGCATTTACACTTGTCCAGTTTCGTCTGGAATGCGGCCCAGACCACCTCCTGATGTGGTCTCGAATGCGTTTCGGAGGGCATTTAAACCTGGTCTTTTCACGATCGGATAGCTATCCGATAACAGAAAACGCATGAAGTGGCCAGGTGTAAACAGCCCCTTTAGTGCTGTGCACTTGTGAACACATGTGATCACAAACAGCAATATTTAGTGTAAACTCTTATTCACCCGGATACATCCCAGACAACAAAATAAGGACAAAATAGGATGTAAAAAAATAGGTAGAGGCTCAAACTCAATAAAAAAGTTGCCCCTTAATCACTGCATAATTTTGGAGAAAATGCAGTGGTTTTTCTGAAGAACAGTGGCCGAGCCTTATATCTGTTTTCAGAGCAGAGCCTTAAATATCTGATTACATACTTGGTTCATACTCCCAGGTGAGGAGGAACCCAGTGAGCATCACCATGACAACAGCTCCCAAACAGCAACTGCAGGAAGATTGGGATGCAGCTGTTGAATTGAAGAGAAGCATTTTAAACATGACAACACGAAAATTTCCAGGCCAGGCAATGATCTGTCACGGTGCTTGAATTAGCACTTGTGATAAATAGACCAGGTACTCTTACGTTATTTTTAAGAAAAAGAGAACATTCACCATCACGAAGGTAATCCGTTTCCTCTCCAAACTAAATCCTTCACCAGATCCATCAAGGTGCTTTTCCCTTCAGTAGGCAGGCATTTCACTATGCTTAAAGAATACCATAGAAAGCTCAAATTGAAATGAATAGTTCGTCATGGTCTTGAAGATTTCTGAGATGCTTATCCCTCAAAGATTGATTCGATCATCTAAAATGATTCATTTTATCTACAGTATCACTGGCTGTCGCAAAATTATGAATTACTTAGCTAACATGAAATAGCATATGTATATATATATATATATATATATATATATATATATATATATATATATATATATATATATACTGCTAGTGTTGCGCTAGTGTTGCGGAGCGGGCTTGTTACGGATACGTGGTGTAATTTTTTTAGTAATCAAAAAGCATGTCTAATTAATTGAAATCATGTATTATGAATCATTAAACTTATACAACATTTTTTTTTTTTTAAATCTATGAAAAAAGTCACTTTCTGTGTTGTGTTTTTTCTGGCAATAAAATGAAGACATAAAACACAAAATGTATCATTTATCATCAATTTTAATCATATGCAATTAAATAAACTTTTTGTCAAATAACGTGCTGCACAATGAGCTTTAGGCTACTGTTAAAATTAAAACATGGAAGAAAAATATATTATTTTGTAAAAAATTGTTTTGATAATTTATTTGGATTAGTGTTAGTATTATTACATTGGGACATATCTAAATTCTACAGTACAACGGTAATATATTTCTGTAAAGTTAAACCGAACTTTTATTTTGACGGGTTGCCGTGAAGACCTTTTGAGTTTCTGTGTGTTTATGTCATGATGGTAGTTTTTCTCAAATGAAGCGGTTAAATGATCACGAAGTGACATTCAGAGTGGATCTAGAGCCTGGAGAGGAAGTTCATGCATTTGTGTCTTCATATAGGCAAAAAAACAGCGCAAGCGTCACACGTACTTCAGTGTGTGTGTGTGTGTGTGTGTGGTAAATGAAACTGCACGTAAAGTTGTCTACACCATTCATTCACACAGAACATGCAGGATTCGTATTTAAATAGTCTTTGTGGTTTAATATTCACACACACTAGTCTACATCGCGATTTGATTTCAAGTGTAATGAACTGCTTTCTATAAATCAGGCATGAAAACGGGTCAGGGGTGAAAAAGGTGAGAAGGAAATAACCCCTCTAGGGGGGTCCGGGGGCATATGCTCCCCCATAAGAAAATTTTAAATATTCCATATTTTAAAGCATCAATCTGATGCATTTTGAGATGCATTTTTTGCCAACCTAGGGAGAGCTGGAGAAACTTAACTTCAGCCATTAGTCAAAAATATTATGGCCTCCGTAGCGTTAGCTAATAATAATAATATTTTTTTTGAAAAGACCGATACCGATCCGTTACCAACGCAGTTTAAAAAAAAAAATCAAGTAGAATTTCTATAACTGTGTGTTGAACTGATAATCACTCTTTTGTGTGTTAAACACAATCTACTTAATACAGACAACTTCCTTATAAAGAAAAACAACAACAACAAAAAATATGATCATAAACTATGACAAAAATTATATTATAAACTAGATTAGTGGGTAACTCAGTAAAATTTTGTCTAGAAAAACAATAATTTTATAAAATCAGAACATTTAGTGAAAAAATATATATATTTAGTGGGGAACAAATAAGACACAATAAGTCTAGCACTAAATCTGGTAAAACGTTACACATTGCTCATTGTATTGTTGTAAAATACATTCATGAAAAACAAAATAAAAATAAAAAAAGAACAATTATTTTATAGTCTACTATAAAATTAAGAAAATATATATAGCACAAATGTATAGCACAGCTGTTTAATGAGGCAGCAACATATGATAGATAGGGCAGAACAGAACAAAAAATACTATTAATAATCTTTCATTGCGCAAAAGTATTATGATATGATTATGAAAGACTCCAATAGAGTGCTGCACACAGCGCTTATGCGCATCCCGAGCGCTGAATGATGCGCTTGAGGCAACACGAGTCACAGCGCGCAGCTCTTCGAGTACGCAGTGAAAAGTTCAAAGCACAAAGGAAATACATATCGATGCATAGTGTATTATACAGTATCTATCTATGCAATAGTTTATTGAGCCTTTTCTTTTAACAGTTTTAAATTTCAGTTACTGTGCGCGTGAAGAACAATGATAGTGCTCTCTAGTGTTGTGATCTAGACACGCGGTAAAGGAACATGATTGAGGTACTACAGCAAGATAGTCAATTTATGCGAAACCACAGAGCTTTATCTACAGATCAAGTATAATAATATTAACATTTAATTATCTTGGAGAGAGTTCATCGTTGCCGAACGCGACGCGCTGTGCTGTTTGAATGCTGAATGACTGACGACGCACTGTTTGAACGCTGAATGTAGAATTACTGACAGCCGCAGCTGAGGGAAAAGTTTACGTGAACTTGAATTTAATGACTTAAATATTAATTTCTATCTCACATTATACTATAGTATGGCTTCATATATATTATACACCCGGCGAATTTCGCCGAAAGGTGAGTGATTTTCATGTCTGAAATTTATTCCTCAAAAAAATTTTACAAATTCTGTGAAATTCTGCGTTATACAGTAAATTCCGTTTTTATGACTGGATTTCGTCAGCATTTTAGGGGGGGCGGGCCGGGGAAGGGTATGGTAGGGGAAACACTGTATATATATGTATGTATATATATATATATATATATATATATATATATATATATACTCACCTAAAGGATTATTAAGAACACCAGTTAAATTTCTCATTAATGCAATTATCTAATCAACCAATCACATGGCAGTTGCTTCAATGCAATTAGGGGTGTGGTCCTGGTCAAGACAATCTCCTGAACTCCAAACTGAATGTCAGAATGGGAAAGAAAGGTGATTTAAGCAATTTTGAGTGTGGCATGATTGTTGGTGCCAGACGGGCCGGTCTGACTATTTCACAATCTGCTCAGTTACTGGGATTTTCACGAACAACCATTTCTAGGGTTTACAAAGAATGGTGTGAAAAGGGAAAAACATCCAGTATGCGGCAGTCCTGTGGGCGAAAATGCCTTGTTGATGCTAGAGGTTAGAGGAGAATGAGCCGACTGATTCAAGCTGATAGAAGAGCAACTTTGACTGAAATAACCACTCGTTACAACCGAGGTATGCAGCAAAGCATTTGTGAAGCCACAACATGCACAACCTTGAGGCGGATGGGCTACAACAGCAGAAGACCCCACCGGGTACCTCTCATCTCCACTACAAATAGGAAAAAGAGGCTACAATTTGCAAGAGCTCACCAAAATTGGACAGTTGAAGACTGGAAAAATGTTGCCTGGTCTGATGAGTCTCGATTTCTGTTGAGACATTCAGATGGTAGAGTCAGAATTTGGCATAAACAGAATGAGAACATGGATCCATCATGCCTTGTTACCACTGTGCAGGCTGGTGGTGGTGGTGTAATGGTGTGGGGGATGTTTTCTTGGCACACTTTAGGACCCTTAGTGCTAATTGGGCATCGTCTAAATGCCACGGCCTACCTGAGCATTGTTTCTGACCATGTCCATCCCTTTATGGCCACCATGTACCCATCCTCTGATGGCTACTTCCAGCAGGATAATGCACCATGTCACAAAGCTTGAATCATTTCAAATTGGTTTCTTGAACATGCCAATGGGTTCACTGTACTAAAATGGCCCCCACAGTCACCAGATCTCAACCCAATAGAGCATGGGATGTAGTGGAACGGGAGCTTCGTGCCCTGGATGTGCATCCCTCAAATCTCCATCAACTGCAAGATGCTATCCTATCAATATGGACCAAGATTTCTAAAGAATGCTTTCAGCACCTTGTTGAATCAATGCCACGTAGAATTAAGGCAGTTCTGAAGGCGAAAGGGGGTCAAACACAGTATTAGTATGATGTTCCTAATAATCCTTTAGGTGAGTGTATATATATATATATATATATATATATATATATATATGCAATTTCATGTTAGCTAAGTATTTTTAATTCATAATATATATATATATATATATATATATATATATATATATATATATATATATATATATAGCCTATATATATAATGTATTATCTATATAATGTATTTTTAATTCATATAGCTCATAAATATATATATATATATATAAAATCATTTATTATCATAATCAGATGAGTGGAACAGGATTTTCATTTAAAAAAATGGGACGGGACTTTCTTTTATCTAACAGGAATATATTTGAGAAGTACTCAAAGTTTATTTTAACTTTTTTTTTGTATAAAAATAGCAAGAAGTTATTGTATTCAGCCAGGGCTATACAATTCAATAGGCACGGTCTTACCAGTTGGTAAAACTTTACAAATAAATAATACTTGTCTGCCATTTACTGATCTGAGAAAAAATAATATTCACAATATTTTAGACTTATGTCACGTGTCCTATAATTTGTGAAGGAATAGGCTAATTGCTCTGGGTCAGTTCATTGTCATGAAGTAGATTGCCAGAAAGGTCTGAATCGGTTCGCGATTCCAAATCATTCGGACAGTTCGGAGCGGTTTCTCACTCTGCAAACCATTTAGAATACAGAAGACCAAAAGAGCGCTGGATGAAGTCAATGTTCAACATACTATACTTTGGGACACTTGTTTTCACGGTGTGCTACACACTCAAAAGTATTTTTCTTCACAAAAAGAGTATGCCTACATAACTTTTAGGGGCGAAGTAGACAATGAGTAGGCAAATTAGGATGCAGCAAAAGGTTTGGGACGATGTGCGTTTATCTGGTGCCTGATGATGCCAGCTGAAAAGGAAAATTGTTTCGGAAGCTTTCTTTTTGCGAAAAGATTTCATAGACATGTTCATGTTTTATAGCCTAGTTTTATATTAATTCAGTCCTATGAATTCAGATTAATTGGGACACTTTTTCCTGACCATTTCTAATTTTCAAATGACTGGCAAAAAGTGTCCCGATAAACCTGAATTCACCCTATATAATAAAATATTGTAATCATTGAGAAAATGCCAAAAATATCCTTATTGCATTTCATTCAGTTTTAAAAAGTGATATTTAAATTCAATTAAAAAACAAAGGATTTTCTGTCTCCAAAACAGTGTGTTGTTGTTTTTTTATCTATATTTCAGAGCAATGTGGCCTCTAATGACACTGTAACTATCACTCTAGATTTGGAAAGCACTTTTGCAAACATGTCAATCAAATTCCCGCATTGAGTGTTGATGATTACATCAATGAACACGGGACGACAAATCTCCTCGCCTGAGTAAGCATCTTCAAAACAGCTTCTTACAGAATCGCTGATAAGCCGCAGCAGAGGAAAGAATGGGAAAACAAAAGTCCCACCACAACTTTTCCTTCCAAGTTGCAAACCACGTCAAGTTGTGAATGCGTATTTATAGAAAACACTTTATTCTGGCTTTCTGCTGTGATAGCATTCTGAATTATAGATGTGATACGATGCATTCAACAGGGAATGTTAACCTCCTCTTTTTGGAGGGAAGTGTAAATATTTAGAGGAATACCACGATCCAGCATCCTCTGGAATGTTGTAAAAAAGGAAACACAGGCAGTGTTATGTTTGACTGCATGTGTGTTGTTGCCGTACCATTGATCAACTGATATGTTTTTATCTTTTGAATTGTGACAGCAAAGGAGATTGTTACATATAAACTTGGGACAACAGCCACCCTTAAAAAAGAAATCCATAATGAACTTTTAAAAAAGAAAAATCCCTCTAAAGGACTGATATACTTCAAACAGGATTGTGAAATCATAAAAAAAAAATGGCCAAAGCAAAAGTCATTTGAGTTCTTCTCTGTGGTTTGGATCTCGTCAGTGTGAATTTTCCGGAAAAACTATGCTATGGTTGCTGTGCTATTTCAAACTTCTGTTAAATGAACAAAGGATGAAAAAGAACTTCCCCTTTGCTGCTGGGAAGGTCCAAGATTAACCAATTTAAAGCATTGTTGATAATTTGACTTTAATTTAAAATAAAAGAAAAAATCCTCAAAACCAGAATATGAAAAGAGGGTTATGTAATGATTAAGATGCTTATTTCTAGGTAAAAAACTGCTGATACACACACACACACACACGCACACACATACACACACACACACACACACACACACACACACATGTTGTGTTTTCATGTATAAATATGACCAAATATGACACATTTTTAAATCAAATATGCCTTGCCTTCCTTTCCCCCTTCGAAAAACAGCATTTTTTCGTTGTTTTCCGACAAAGACAAGGCATGTTAGTTGTGTGGGAATCCAGGACGTTGTTCTATACATCTCCCTCTGCCGTTTGATCATCTTCAGTCTGGTATGGCACACACACACACCCACAGACCCTCATCTGGATTCACACAGGCATATGATTTTGGAGCTATGTCAGAAATCAAAAGAATATTTAGGTGCTTGAGATGCTGCTGATGAGTCCAGTTTGGATTTATGCTTTCATTCAAAGACAAATAATTTTGCAAGTCTCTGCTCTTTTGAATCTTTAAAAAAAGGAAAGCACCCCCAGTAGGGGGGCATGGAAACGGTTTGGGGAATAAATTAGGTTGCAGCAAAACGTTGGGGTTTGTGTAATCTGTTGTGTGATTTACTGCTTACCGCTTATGCTGTGAGAAACAATTAAAATTGAACTTTTCTAATAATGTGGCCTTTGTCGGAAATGGTGAAGATGGAGCCAATGACCTTCTGGAATTATTTATCCTGCATTTGATTAAACTTAAACGTGAACTGGCCTTCTTGTGAAGTTGGTTATCTCTGTATAATGCCATTAATGCCACACTTTCTTTATTGAAATATCTATGCATTCGGGATCATTGCTATTTGTCCTGAACCACATTTTGTAAGTCTTTAGTTCATAGTGATGCACTGACATTCTACAGTGTAATTGGCTATTACCAGTAGGGCTGCACAATTAATCGCAATGAAACCGCACGTTTTGGCAAAGGCTGCGGTTATTGTATGCGCAGCTTGTCAGTGAAGCACGGCTGATCGGTAGTAGTGTTGTCAAAAACTCGGTACTTCGGTACCAAGTCGGTACTAAAAAAATTAAACGGTTACGGTCCCAGCTTTTCTAGGTACCGAGTACCGGGTTAATCCGGTTCTTGATGCGCTGTCGGAAAGATGCAGAGGTGCGTACTCTTCATAAAAACACTCTGAGACACGGCGACCGGCGCTGCTAATGCGGTGGCTCTGAATCCACTTGTTGACAAGAAAGGAGGAAAGAGCCACATATGGAAATATTTTGAATTAGGCTAATGTCACGTTGCCATAAAGGGCCGTTCACACGCTTATAGAGCGCGTTTTTTTGCGCGTGCAAATTTCAAATGTAGGCGCGCGGCAAGCGCGCTCATAATAGAAGAGACGTGCGAGCTCGTCTTTCCAGGCTCGCCGCTGTTCATGGTTGCATTGCGGAGACACGGGAAAGCAAGCGCTTGTGGAAAGGAGAAAGCGGTGCGATGCGCTCTCCATGATGACGAGGAAGTATCAGAATTAATTGATTTCTAGCCCTTGCATTAGAAATCAGCTACAGGGTTCTCAAGCTTTGAAGACAGGCAAGAGTGACATTTTTGGATTAAATAAAAGTACAGTTAAGTCAAATAAAACATGTTTTATCTCCTGTATAGTTTGGTAACACTACAATAAGACACCATTCATTAATATTACTTAATGCAACATCAACACATTGAGTGAACAATATATTTTTACAACATTAATTAATGTTTGTGAATGTTATTTAATACAAACACTTGATTGTTCATGTTTGTTCACTTCATTCATTGTGCATTAAATAATGTTAACAGATAAAACTTTTGATTTTAAAAATATATTAGTACATTTTTAAGTTAACCCCATGGAGAATAATTGCTACAGTATATAACTGTTGTTTATTGTTAGGTAATTTTATCTAATGTTATCTAACAAAAAGAATCTTATTGTAAATTGTTTTTAATACTACAGTTTCCATCTTTGTAACCGTGATATACACTTTAATATGTGTAAATTTAATCTAAATTAAGCTTTGGTACCGAAATTGGTACTGAGAACCGTGGATTTTCACTGGTATTGGTACCGAATACTGATATTTTGGTACCGTGACAACACTAATCGGTAGTAAATGCTGCTCCATCTGAACGCCAGAGGGTGCTCTCACGCAGACACTCCAAATATGCCCCTCCGCAGAAGTATGATAACGCACATCATTTCTAGGAAATCCCGATCGTGCAACATCCTGAATAAACAGAAGATTGAAACGCTTTGATTGATTAAACATGACTAATTAAAACACACGACTGCCTTATTCTGTGTAAGAAGCCACATCATCTCACAGATGGATGCTCAACTGGTGTTATGAAGTGAGTTTGGAGTAAAAGCATGTTATTAAATGTTGTCTTTTCTTGGACAAGAGGTTCATTTATGCTTCTCATGTATGGAAAGATGTTTGATGCTTGTTGCTTTTTCAAATGGACGTTATAAGTGACTCCAACTCACAGTGCTTTCAGATGGAGCAGCGTTTACAGGGCCGTACATCAATGACAAGCTACACATAAAAAATAGCCGCAGCTTTTGCGATTTCATAATCGTGATAAGCCAAATCGGTTTATGTGCAATTTCATGTAAATTGAAAGAACTTAGTTGAATCATGGGGATTGATGGACTCAATCTACCCAATCTATGTTTTGATCACTTTTCTGAATTATTTAGTCTTCGACAAAAAACAAGATTTTTTCAGCTTTTTGTTCAGAGTGTTGCTTTTGTTTAATAATAAAAAAAATGTTTTATATACTGGCCCTATATATATATATATATATATATATATATATATATTTGGTACTGTTTCGATACCTTTTCGATTTTGCATCATTTTTGGTCATTATTAAAAGAAATACCGGTAGTCAATTTAGTAACCCAGAAATCACTGTATTTTCTTTATACAGCTGCAGTGTCAGTGTTACACACACCACTTATATGAAAGACAATATCCTTGAAATGGAAAAGTTTGTGTCCGTTTTGCCCTTATACTCTTATCTGATTTTCAAATGCTCGCCCTCAGCCCATGCGGCCCACCTTCAAGTCCACACTTGGCCTCATGGGCTGCTGGGTAGAAGCCCACTGTGCAGACTTCACAAAATGGTGCATCAAGGGCGAATCATAGCAGTAAAGGGGGCTTTTATGAGCACTTACTACGGTTTTGTGGACTAGCTCACAAGAGTAAAGGCCATATGACCTCACGTTCATATTAAGTGTATAAATTGGGAAAGACCATTGTTTTAACTTTCTCAAACTGTCCTTTTCATAGAGCTGATCAGAAAATAGTTTGTATACTTTTTAGGGTTTTCATTTTACCTATAATTATAACTTTAATTATAAAGAATGGCTTAATACCTAATACAGTTTGACAAACTTAATAGCTTCAATTATAAAACATTATGAATGCATTGACTTCTAAACCAACTTTTTACAATGTATACAACATTGCCAAAGTTTACAAGTCTGCTAAAATAACATAATGTCTTCTTTTGAGGTTATTTTCAGCAAATATTGTTTATACACGTTTTGATTGATTCATACATAGCATGTAGCCTAATTAGTTTTTAAACGACCGATAGTCTTAAATTGTTTTACACTTTACCATTTTACTTGATTGATCAGACCCCTTTTCATTATAAAACCAGGTGTCTGTTGTCCGACCTCGGTATGAGCATTTTTTAAATGAGCACTTTTCACACTTCAGCCCCATGATCGAGTCAAACCATACTCTGATATTTCACGGGTTTGTGATAAATGAGTGGACGGCAACGTGCTTCTCAGACAGTCTGTCGAGAGGGTAGAACGAAGACCCCGGAGAGACTTGCGAAATACTAATGAGCAGCGAGACTTTCAAAATACGAAAGCAGAGGCAGGCAGACTTGAGCTGCAGTGGCGAGTGGGAAAGACAGGGAAGAACAGGGTGGAGGAGAGTCTGCTGGAGAGCTTTCTTAAAAAAAAAACATTCATCATACAGG
Organism: Tiaroga cobitis; assembly: GCA_030578255.1. Taxonomy (NCBI): domain Eukaryota; kingdom Metazoa; phylum Chordata; class Actinopteri; order Cypriniformes; family Leuciscidae; genus Tiaroga; species Tiaroga cobitis. The sequence continues at coordinate 8,704,313 of CM060591.1, read as the reverse complement.
CAGCAGGCTTCAGTTCAGTAAACAGAATGGCGAGCATGTTTGCATGAAGCCGTATGTGTATTATGTGTTTGCATGCGCACGCGCGTGACACGGAGAGTGATGAATGGGATGATTTGCATGGAAATGTTTTGCCACTGATCCTCAGCTCAGTATGCAGCCGGTGCTGTTCATTGCTCACCTGTTGTTTTTGTTGTGACTGGCCTGTGCCCTGTGATTAAATGTCTGTAGGCTAGTTTCAGCAAACACTTACTAATAATGTGTATATTATGGCAAACTTTATGATAAATAAATGTCCATTATTTGTTATAATGTGAAAACAAAGTAGTTTTGCTTTGATGTGTTTGATATTACAGCAGAATAAATTCATTTCTAAACAGTTTCCTTGAGGTTTCTGCTCAACATAATTTGGATTTGACTATCTACAAGCCAGCATTGTTTGTAGCATTCTAGTAATGAATTCAATTCAAATTGATATCATAGCCTATGTCTTGAATGCACTTTCGATTAAAACAAAATTACATGACTATAAAGGATCGAAAAGTCTATAACAAGAAGCCCCAGATTGTGTTCTCTAAGGAGTTTTAAGTGTGTGTTTTTTTTTTTGCTACAATTTTTTCTGCAAACCAACAACCATGCCATGTTCAAAGTTACATAAATGACTTTTTGTTCCCTATTCTGATACTCAATTTTTGACTTAGCTGATCATCTTGACCATTGCTGCGTCCCGATTCGCCTACTTAGGCCTATACTATAGGCCTACCCTAAAAGTATGTACTGTTTTTATGAAGAAAACTTGTCCAATGTGCAATGGGTTGTGGGCAATATTAAACCGGAAAAAGTAGACCATCCGGGTATCTTTAGAATACTCATTTCAACATACTACGATTTGGGATACACTAATTTTGAATACTAGGCTATTTAGGATGGATAGTATGTGAATTGGGATGCAGCACATGTCTACGTGCCTAAATGCATCGAGTTGCTGCCATGTGATTGGCTGATAAGATTGCGTTAACGAGCAGTTGAACAGGTGTACCTAATAAAGTGGCCAATATATCCTTTCACAATACTTTCCACTCTCCAGTTCAGTTGGTGTCAGTAATGCACCATGAGTCTATGAAACTCAAGAAGAAGACAACAGGCTCTTAATATCAGTTAGTGAACTAAATGCTTTTTGGATTAGATATTATTGTATTGGGAAGTTTTTAGTATTTTAAGGAAGTTTTTCAAATTTCTAAAATACTAGAAAAAGTTGTGTCCGCTCAGTTGTGCTCCTTCCTGCAAAAAAAAATGATAGGCCTTTATGAGAAATTTCAGTCAGGGTTCAGGCTCTATCATAGCACAGACACTGCGCTTGTTAAAATTACAAATGACTAACTTCTAGCTTCTGACCAGAGATGTAAAGTCCAGGGGTCAGAAAGTAAAAGTCCTGCCATTTGTTTATTCCACCCATGAACTCAGCCAGCTGATTTCACTAATTAGTTCTATCTCCTGGCTGAAAAACTGCCAATTAAATCCAGGTGATTGGAACAAAATACTGAGGAGGACTTTTACTTTCTGAACCTGGGCCCGTATTCATAAAGATTCTAAGAATCCTCTCAGAAAAGTCTTAATTTAGCTTAAAAACTTTTACGTAGGAGTCTTAGCTTAAAGAGCGATTCGGGAACGATCTGAGAGCAACTCTGAGTAAGGAAAAGACAAAAACTCCCATCTTAGTGAGGAGGCGGGGCTGACCCCGTTGCTATGTATGACACACTCTTTTGAAGACTGTGGTTGGTTGTCCAAGAAGGAAAAAAAAAGCCATTTTAAGTATAGTTTACACACACACACACACACACACACACATTATATTTATGTATAAAATCCTTTTTTTTACCTTGCTGTTACTTTCCTAAGGTATTTGATTGGCTTAGAATGATAAAAATTGTTCCACTCTTTCCAATTACACTGATTACTGTCTATTTAATTGATGGTTTGAATGTTTGTTTTAATATAGCAAACATGGATTAAAAAACAAGAAAGACGAGAAAGCCCGACTGGTCAGAAGAACCGTGTTTACTGTTAACCCAGTTAGTGGATGAACACTAGGCCATCCTTAAAGGAAAATTCGGGCCGGGTGTCACTGCACGGAGCAAGAAGCGGACGTGGGAGTTTATAGCGCACACAGTGGAAACTAAATGAACTGCGACACAATAAGAGGTTCTGAAAGTGCTGTAATGTTTGTGTGATCACTGCTTACAGAACGTTGTGACAGACCCAAATCACTGCTGCTTTATTGCATTTTCCCATTTGCCAAATATCTTAATGTAATTAATTTCATTTCTGGCGTTATGGCATTCCTGTGCTGTGTCTGAGATGTTAGAATGTCTCTAATAAGATCAGTCACAAACATGATCCCTGCACGATCTCATCTATAGCATCTTATTAACTCAATGTCATCACTCACTGTCTGCATCACATTTCTTCTCCCTCTTCATCGTTCTGTCATTTTCTCCTCTGCTAAAGAAACTCTTAAGCCTCTTAAAAGTCCTCATCCATACTCCTAACAATTTTGACCTTGAGACCTCTTTTAAGGGTTAAGATGCTTTCTGAATTACTTTTTTCTTTACTAGGATTTTTTCTTTAATTTTAAGAGTAAAGGCCCACATTTCTAAGAATTTTCTTAGAATTTTGTCACTAGGAGCTACTCTTTGCACTAAGATTCTTTATGAATACGGGCCCTGGACTTTACACCTCTGCTTCTGACCAAGGCTGTTGTCTCTGTACTAGTTTTACTTGATCTTAGTGCTGCATCCGACACTATAGATCATAAAATACTCTTTGATCAACTACAAAATTACACTGGTATTCAGGGACAGGCATTAAGGTGGTTTAGATTGTACCTATCATACCGATATCATTCTGTCTATTTAAATGGAAGATAACATCAGTAAATGATGGAGTGCCACAAGGATCTGTGTTAGGCCCTCTGTTATTTTCAATATATATGCTGCCACTTGGTAATATTATAAGAAAACATGGAATTACTTTCCACTGTTATGCTGATGATACTCCAGATGAAATCTCTAAATTATTCTATTTGACAGAATATGTTAAAGATAAAAAATATCGGATGACCTGTAATTTTCTTCTATTAAATTCATATAAGACTGAGGTATGACTTGTTGGACCAAAAAAAACCTGTACACAGAATCTCTTAGAATACAATTTGCATTTAGAAAGATGTACTGTTACTTCGTCCTCCACAGTAAAGGACTTGGGCCCGTATTCATAAAGATTCTAAGAATCCTCTCAGAAAACTCTTAATTTAGCTTAAACACTTTTACGTAAGAGTCTTAGCTTAAGAGCGATTCGGGACCGATCTGAGAGCAACTCTGAGTAAGGAAAAGACAAAAAATTTCATCTTAGTGAGGAGGCGGGGTTGACCCCGTTGCTATGTATGACACACTCTTTTGAAGACTGTGATTGGTTGGTTGTTCAAGAAGGAAAAAAAGAGTGATTTTAAAGATAGGGTCTATTCTAAGCCTTCACTTTGAAATTACATGTGGCATTACATGTCTTTTGTGTATATAAATCCTTTTTTTTTTATTTACCATGCTGTTAATTTCCTATACGGTATTTAATTGGCTTAGAATGCTAAAAATTGTTCCACTCTTTCCAATTACACTGATTGCTGGCATGTCTATTTAAGTGGTGGTTTGAATGTTGGTTTTAATGTAACAAACATGGAAACTGTCCGACTGGACAGAGGAACAGTGTTTACTGTTAGCCCAGTTAGTGGATGAACACAAGGCCATCCTTAAAGGAAAATTCGGGCCGGGTGTCAATCTATAGCGTCTTCAATGTAAATCCATTGTCTGCAACTCATTTATTCTCCCTCTTCGCCATTTTCTCCTCTGCTAAAGAAACTCTTAAGCCTCTTAAAAGTCCTCATCCGTACTCCTAACAATTTTGACCTTAAGACCTCTTTTAAGGGTTAAGATACTTTCTGAATTACTTTTTTCTTTACTGGGATTTTTTCTTTAATTTTAAGAGTAAACACCCACATTTCTAAGAATTTTCTTAGAATTTTGTCACTAGGAGCTACTCTTTGCATTAAGATTCTTTATGAATACGGGCCCAGGTGTTATATTAGACAGCAAAATGTTTTTTTGAAAATTATATTTCATACAAAAACGGCCTTCTTCAACCTCAGAAACATTGCTAAGCTACAGAACATGCTATCTGTTTCTGATGCAGAAAAGCTAGTTTATGCATTCATGACCTTTAGACTAGATTACTGTAACTGTACGTTGACACCGCCGCCGACTTGAGTGTCAAAGAAGTTCTGGCCGCCCTGTCAAGGACGCTTGTCAAAAAGTACGGGGAAGCATGTTGACGCTTTGGACGCTCTGACGTTGTAGGGAGAATAGAGGTGTCACAACATGAAATGTAATAAACAGAAAAAACAAGCAATACATGGAAGAAACCTTTTATTATGACAAGCATTTTTATAACTGTTTTGGTCACATTTGGTCAGGAAAAAAAGAATAGTTAGCAATTATCAATGCAATTGGTCAAATCGGTGTCACCGTGAGCAAACGAATTGCATTCCCGCTTTAAAGGGATAGTTCGGCCAAAAATGATATTTAACCCATGCATTACTCACCCTCAAGCCGTTCGAGATGCATATGTCAATCTTGTTTCAGACGAACACATTTTCAGTTATTTTAGAAAATGTCTTAGACCCTTCAGTGGATATAATGTGAAGCAATGGGGTCCACCTCCTTCAAGTCCCAAAATGTGAATACATCCTTCACAAAAGTAATCCATCCGGCTCCAGGGGGATAAACGAAGGCCTTCTGAGGGTAATCCATGCGGTTTTGTCGTAAAAATATAGATATTTAAAACTTTATAAATGAAAATATCTGACTTCCGGCAACGATCGACGCGCGTGCGTTCACGCGCTTTCTTGTTTTGTTTTGCTCTGCTCTCTGGCTGCGCTGGCGCGTTCGTTCTACGTCACAACAGTTCCTACGCTACGTCTTACCTCGTACACCGACTTCCATCACCCGTGAACGCGCGTCGATCGTTGCCGGAAGTCAGATATTTTCATTTATAAAGTTTTAAATATGTATATTTTTAGGACAAAACCGCACGGATTACCCTCAGAAGGCCTTCGTTTATCCCCCTGGAGCCGGATGGATTACTTTTGTGAAGGATGTATTCACATTTTGGGACTTGAAGGAGGTGGACCCCATTGCTTCACATTATATCCACTGAAGGGTCTAAGACATTTTCTAAAATAACTGAAAATGTGTTCGTCTGAAACAAGATTGACAGATGCATCTCAAACGGCTTGAGGGTGAGTAATGCATGGGTTAAATATCATTTTTGGCCGAACGATCCCTTTAAAACGAGCGTTCGTAAATATTTCAAATAAAAGTTGCGCTCATGCAAACAACGTCTATTAGCAAACAACGTCATGTCAAAAACGATAGGAAACCTGTTGGAAACCCAATGGCGATGGCTAGCTTCTCTTCCATTTTCTCGGAACTAATGTTTTGGTAGGAACGAAAGTTTACATCGTATGTTTCTCCGGAATCAGCCAGCGTGAAGGACGTCTATATTCCGATTGGTTGCTGGCGTTTTGCTGCTGCTTGCCGCTGAACCGCGTCATAGCTCATTACCATAAAGTTGAGCTTCTTTCAACTTTCTGATTGACGCTCAAAACGCTCAAAACGCCCAAAACGCGACGCCGATGGATTTGACGCTCCTTGCAGCTGAGAAAAGCCAGCTTCAATTGAAAATGAATGACTTCCGGCCGCTTTGGAAGCTCAAGTCGGCGGCGGTGTGAACGTACAGTAATGCATTATTAGCTGGTTGTCCTGCATCCTCAATAAACGAGCTACAATTAGTCCAAAATGTAGCTGCTAGAGTTCAATACAAGGTCAAGAAAATATGATCATATAAATCCTCAGTGTAGAAATGATAATATCATCTCTACACTGGTTTCCTATTAAGTTCCGTATCGATTACAAAGTTTTGCGACTGACATAAGGCCCTAAATGGTTAGCTCCTGTGTATTTAACCGATCGGTAACACTCTATCGCCCTACAATCCATTACGCTCTTTAAGGTCACAAAACTCTGGGTTTTTGGTATTTATGGTATTTATGGTAGTTTATTTATGGTAGTTATGTGTATAATGTAATTTTTCTTACCCATGAGATTATTTAACCCTTTTTTAGTTATATTTTTGTCTTCTGCTAAATATGTAGAAATGAGAGCACATAGTGCACATCATTTTTTTTTTTTATAGAAAAAAAGGGTGATTCACACTCAAAGAGGCTGCTTATATTTGTGTTTTATATCAGTTATGTTTTTCTGTTTTTCTTGTATGCTGTTTTTTTTTTTCTTTTTTTCTTTACTCTCTTTCCCTTTTACATTGTATGAATGGGAGAGAGAACATTTAGGGCAATTCACTCAAAGAGGCTGCTTATTCGTTCTTTTGTATTTGGAATGATAGATCCAACGAAACTGCCGCCTGCTGTCCCGTGTCTATCTTCACAATGCAGAATAAAGTGTTTCATAATATGTCTGTGGCACTGCTAGATATCTGGGAACAACTGCTTCTACTGGTTGACAGTTTTGTAGTCTTTTGCTTGTTTCATTGTTATGCGCAGATATGGCCACCATATTATGTAGGCTACTACTTCAGTGGTAGCTATGTGAAATAATTGATTTGTATACATGATTATAAGCATAATCATGTGTCTGAGACCTATGGCAAGCCATTTTAACATTTAAAAGCTTAACTGGATATGTGTTGCAGATATCTGTAATTCAGTTTTGCCTAGTAAATCCTACATCAACAATAACCTACGGTAATTTTAAGCATGATCATAAATCGAGCGTCAGCGTCAGTTCTGGCAGGCCAGGTAGTCAAGATGCTGCTAACGCTATTGGCCAACAACACTGTTTCATCAGCGATCACTCAGCTGAGCTGCATCAGCGCATCAGCTGTTCATCTCCCCTCGCTGCTAATGACTACGCTCAAATCAGGGTGCCATATTTAAGCAGATTCGGTTCGCTCCTAACTGCTTATTGCTCGCTCTGCAATCGCTGCTCGCTCTCTGCAACCCACCTCCTCCCCAGCTCCTCCTTGTCGTGTATAACGTGGCATTTGCTTTTCTGTAATCGTTGCTGCTCTGTTCATATGGGGGAATAGTTACGCTCTCCCAGTACTAAACTGTGAGCGTTCCCTAATGCTGCTGCTGTCCTCTGACTCTCTGCTATTTCATGGTGCTCATGAAAGGTCAGAGGACTCTCTGAACAGAGCCATACCGCCAAATTTTAATTATCAACTTGAATTGCAATTTATTCAATACAATTTCCTAATCATTCATTGTCATGTGTGTTCTTGACTTAATGGACCTGACAGAAACATAGAAATGCATGGCAAACATTGCATGTTGCCAATATTTTTTAGAAACCCGCAGGATAATGCTAATGAATATAATTTGTGTCATGCTGGAAACATTTTCTGGTGTTTTTTTCTATTACAGCCAATGCCACGACGGTTTCTTTCTTCTTCCATTCATAGAAATAAGGAAATTAACCCACGTCTTCTTTGATTATGGAGGGGAGGGGAAATTACGTATTTATGGATATCTAAAATAGAGCAACCTCATGCAAAATAATTTGCTCTAGTCATAATGACGTTTGAGATATCTTTAACTTTCATTCTGCAAAACTGAATTACAGATATCTGCATATGTCATTTAAGATGTGTGACGAGTTGAATGTGTTTTCAATGACGTCATTGCAGATATCTGTAATTCAGTTTTGCCAAGTCAAAACTGAATTACAGATATCTCTATCTGTCGTTTCGACTAGTCACAATTACGTTACAGATATCTTAAATGATAATTCCAACTATCCAAAATGTAATTACGACTAGTCAGTAAGACGTTGATATCTACAATGTTAATTCAGGATAGTCAAACTTGGCTATTAAATGTTAAAAGGGCTTGCCATAGAGACCGACATTCCAGAAATCAAGCTGTTAATACTTTTGTCTCAACAAATTAAATGGCAAGCAACTGGTGACAATGGTGAAATAAAGATACTCTTAAAACATACTATTTTTATTTTTATTGCATTCACCGGGAATCAAAATTGCCAGTTATATTTTAGCGACAATTGTGCAATTAAAAAAGTGTATTCTCAGATGCTTGTATTGTCTTAGGCTTTTTGTTTAGGCATAAAAGCTTGGTTGAATTCGTTTCATGGACTTGTTTGCTATTTTCTCCTGTGATTCACATCTAAATAGGCCTTTGTGCATCTACTGAAAAGGTGTCTCTGAAAACATGCTTGAATTTCCACACGTTCCTTTATATGCTCACTGATTGACTGATAAGGTAAGAAAGAACCGCATCCTAAAGGGCCCTTGAGCCAAGTCCTATTACTCACTGACAGTTCTATTACAGATGCTTTTTCTTCAGTGATGGAGGTATTTCCTGTTTGAAAAGTGTTGCTTCAGTGGCCATTGTGAGATGACATTACCTTTTCAGCATTACTGCTACTTTTGTGTGTGAACAACATGGGCATGTCTTCCCCACACCAGATAAAAACATGATTCCAAATGAAATGGCGGATCTGAGTCTCAAGGGACAAAAGTAGTTATATTCCTGGGACAAATCTCATTCCTGCCACTCCACTAATAACCTCCTCAGTCACCTTAGATGACATTATAGAAATGTGTGTGTGTGAGGGTCTGGAAAATGATTTCTTCAGTTGAATGGACAGGGTCTGGTTGAGTCATTGCTGGCTGAAGGTGTGTGTTATGTCACTGTCACCGCACAACAGTGTCCTCCAAACACCTCATCAGCCCAAAGATGGATGCTGTCCACTATGACTCCCTGTAACTGTCGCCTGCGGTGTGTGTGTGAATTGAATTGAGAATGCCTTTACCATCCAATTAAACCCCAGAATTTGAATTGGAGTAGCAAATAGGATGCTGAGTTGCAATTTGAATTTACGGAAGAAATTTAAATTGAGTGTAATTCCAAAAAGTTCATATAGTTGCTGAAGCTTTATTATTATTATTATTATTATTATTATTATTTTACATTATATATGTAATTGATGTCGGGAATTACCTAAATTACATAAAATGATATACACCCCTGCAAAAAAAGTCGCTTTTTTGATTTTAATAAGCAAATGCTTAAGAGTCTACCAAAAATGTATGTGTCCGTCACGTTTTGGTTTGTTCATGTCATGTTCCATGTCTGTCATGTGATTCCCTGTTTGTCATGTGATCCTGCCATGTGTCTTGTCATTGGTTAATCATCTGTTCATTGTTCACAGGTGTGTGTCCCTTGTCTTGTAATTAGCCGGTGTATTTAAGCCCTCATGTTTGCCATGTGTCTTGGTCAAGTTTTGTTTCACTGTAACCTCTGTTGTGTAAATTCATGTTCATGTCTCCATTTTGAGTTTTTCATGCCACGCCATGTTTTTGTTTCATGTTTAATCTTATTTGTAATAAACTGCACTTGGGTTCATCTACACTTGCCTCCAGTGGATCCTATTACAGCGCCTCTTGATGAAAATAACATCACAACATTTATTTCCATCAAGAGGTGCATAAGTTTTTGGTCATGATTAGGGGTGTAACGGTACACAAAAATCACGGTTCGGTACGTACCTCGGTTTTAAAGTCACGGTTCGGTACGTTTTCGATACAGCAAAAAGAAAAAATGCCAGAGAAATATCCTATTTGTTAAAAGAAAAAATATTTGTAAATAACTGAGTTTTCCTACATCTTGAAACTTTCAGGTTTATAAATGGGGGTCATCTTTGAAGGATGAACAAATAATATTTTGGTCATCACATTAAAAATAACATTTAAATATATACATTTATTTTTATATTATTTGAGTTTTGAAGTGCTGGAAAAAGATGTGTGAAGTACTTGAAAGCATTTCCCTATTCCAGCCAAACTGGTTACAGTTAGTGTTATTAAATCCATGGTGAATGTTGCTGGTCTGTGGACGTAAAGTATTATGTTAGTTCATTCACGGCACAAAGTTTCTCCTGGTTTCCACGTCAGCGCTGTTTGATCTAATAGAGATCTACGGTTAATAACGGAGAAATGTGAATGCTTCTCACTAGATCTCACAGCGATGTTATTACTTAAGTGGCGAATTCAAAGGTTTTCTTTACTGGATCTCTTAGCGCTGTGTTGTAACAGTGTCGCTTGATCGAGATCGGCTCGCGCTGCACAGATGTTGCTGGTCCGAGCTGATAAACGGTCCGTGAAGCACATAATGAGTAGCGCAGTTTCGTTCCGCTTTCATTACGCTTGCAATTTGATGTTGCGCAACGTTGTGGTGGTCGCGCCAGCGCGAATTTTGTCGGCAGGAAAAATGGTCCTAGGAATCGTTCGGTTTGTATGCGTACCGAACCGGAAGCCTCGAACCGAAACGGTTCAATACGAATACATGTACCGTTACACCCCTAGTCATGATGTTGTATTGACAATGCAAAAGTAAAGCACTCTGTAAAGTCTTCTCAATGTGTGAAAATGATTCTTCATGCTCCCTCCCAACCATTCTTTCACAATTTGAGCCTGATGAATCTTGACATTGTCATCCTGGAATATGGCCATGGTACGTATTCCTACATGGTTGTTTAAGAAAAGCTAATTAAATCTGTTTAATTAGCTATTTAAATAAAAAGCTATTTCCATTTACATTTATGCATTTGGCAGACGCTTTTATCCAAAGCGACTTACATTGCATTTCAAGGTACACATTTACATTCTTATCAGTTCTTGCTTTCCCTGGGAATCGAACCCATGACCTTGGCAATGCAAGCGCCAACGCTGTACAGTTTGAGCTACAGGAAAGCTATTTAAATCTAAACAGCAACTTTTCTTTGGCCAATCAATCGATCGATCGATCTGTCAGTCTATATGTTACATGACATTACATTACATTGTGTTTTCTTATAGCCAGGATGTTGTATGCAGGATAAATGGAAAGGAGTAGAGACCTGAGAGACTTTGACAGGGGTCAAACTTTTATGGGCAGACTAGGTCAGAACATCTCTGAAACGGCAAGGCTTGTGGGTTGCTCCTGGTCAGCAGTGTGAACTGACAGAAGGTCTATGGCACAAGTCACACAAAACCCTATGGTTATGGGAGGAATGTGACACAACACACAGTGCATTACACCCCTGCTGTGCACGGGGCTGCAGCTGCAGATCAGTCAGAGTGCCCATGATGACCCGTCCACCGTCGAAAGGGCCTACAATGGCCATGGAGCAGTCAAAGAAAACGGCCTAGTCCGATGATTGCCCTTTTCTTTTACAGCACAAGGATGGCTGTGTACGCGAGCAATATTTACCTGAGGAAGTGATGGCCCAGGATGCGCTGTGGGAAGACGAAAGTCAATTTGATGTCAATTTGACATGTGAAATCTACCAAAAGATTTTTGTAGACCACGTACAACCCTTCATGGCAATGGTGTTCCCTGGTGCAAGTGGCCTCTTTCAGCAGGATAATGAACAGATTGTTCAGGAATGATTTGAGGAACATGATGAAGAGTTCAAGCTGTTGCCTTGGCCTCCAAATTCCCCAGATCTCAATCCTTTTGAGCATCTGTGCTGGACCAACAATTCTGATCCATGGTTCACCTCTCAACTTGCATGAAGAATATGCTGCTAAGGTCGTGGTGCCAAATAGCACAGGATACCTTCAGGGGTCTTGTAGAGTCCATGCCTTGGCAGGACGGCACCGTTTTGGAAGCACGCAGAGGCCCAACAGCATATTTGGCAGGTGGTCATAATGAGGTCATGTATATCACGACTCAGAATGAATTCAGAAAGCCTTTTTCAATATTCAACTACACTTTTAACAATACCAGGCAAGGAACAGAATAAAACAAGGAGTACAAGGAGCAAACAAAGGGAACTAATCAAGACCAGCTGAACAGAATGATTAATTAATGGGTAACCTAGGCGACAAACTAGGAAATCAGATCAAGTAATGATAGGGAAACAAAAGAAACCTGACACTATATTTATATTTATATTAATATTGTGTGTGTGTGTGTATACAGTATGTATGTGTATGTGTATATATAAAAATATATATATATATATGATTCATTGATCTTATTTGCTTTTTTTGTTGTTGGTTGTTGAACTGTCCCTTGTTTTTCAGGCAAACTGATTGAGTTTACGATTTCCGCAAATACTTTTCAGTTTGGTATGCAGTATGCATCAGATGCTCAGCAAGCGGACTAAGGGCGGTCCATGGGCGTACCGTCTGAGGCTGAGATTATTGTTAACTCCACTGCTTCATCCCTTTAACTTCATTGCAGCAAGATCTATTCAACCTTGAAAGGAAATATTCCGAATGCTCAAAGTAAGACAATGTGTTTTGAATTTCAATCCTTTTGGAAGACAAGAGCATTTCTCAACTTTCAGGATTGATTCGGTTAGACAATAAAATATCTCGCCATATTACTTTTTATTAAGGTGGACGCTCAGAGCAGAAGGGAAGTCATTGAGCTCTTCTTAAATGGAACTACTAAAAGCTTGACAGCGGCTTCTTGTCATTGCTGGACGGGACATACATCTCGTCAAGGTCTTTCCTATAAGAAGTATGCCGTAATGTTCTGTTCGTCCTTCTTTCACCTTCCCCTTCACACATACCAACCCATGTAAACACACACACACGCACACACACAAATATACAAGCACACACATTTAGACTTACATTGTAATTTCAATCATATTCATCATTAGTATACTAGTTTGTTTCTTTTACAATATCTCAAGTGAACATAAAGAGTGTATTCCTGATCCATTATTGCCCTGTGTAACTAAACGTGAAAAATGTATTAATACTATTTTTGTTTTTTGTTTTTTTAATCAAAATGACTCCAACAAAATATGTTTTTGGAAACATTATTTTAATTGATTATCCTTTTTTATTTAAATTGTCAGTTTAAATTTTAATTTAGTGTCATAGTTTTTGTTAATAATTTGAATTAGATTTTATTTTGAGCATTTTCTAAGAATCTAAAATAATAATACGTGTTTTAATAAAATTAGTAGTGTTTTGTTATTTTTATTCATTAGTTTTAGGTGATTTAGCTATACTTATTTTAGTATTTCAAGTTAACCTAAATGAAAATGACAAATTGTGCCTTGGCAACTATAGCTGAAGTAAAAAAAGTTCAATTTTTTTTTATTTTAGTTAATGTTCATTTGGTTTCGAGTAACAATTAAAAAAAAAAAGATTTTGGTTATAGTTCATGCTAATAGTATATATAGTGCCATTTGTGAAGATAATGTACAAAGTCTGAAAATGAAGACTTCACATAAAGTGTTACAAGTTGCTTTCTCTGGTCCTTTCCTTCCTAAAGCCATGTGCAAATTGTATACCTCCAAGTTTCATCACCAGCACTCCCTAAGAGAGTATTTCCATGCACACTCAGATCTGTGTAACATAAAATAGCTGAAGAAAAACCTTTTCTTTTGATTATAAGAGCATGAGAAGTAAAAAAGGCCATTTTAATTGGTGAACACCCTCTTCTTCAGCATAATATGACTTCTAAAACGAGCAATGTTTACCTGCAGGCTGTGTGTGTGTGTGTGTGTGTGACATTTCTTTCATATTTTACATCACAGTCCTAAACATCATTTGTCACTGACTCTTGTTTTGTTCTTATTGCACCTGAGGGATGAGTGGAAGGGAGATACTAGGAGAACCCATGGAGGGAGGGAGCGAGGGGGACCTTTGACATTTTGCTAATTTAACAGCACAGAGGGGAAGTGTTTCAACATCATAGTCACTGCCTAGAGCAGAGTTAGCGAATAAGATCGGCAGCACGGGAGGGATGTAAAGTGGGATATAAGGAGAGAGAGGTGTGTGTGTGTGTGTGTGTGAGAGAGAGAGAGAGAGAGAGATAGCGAAAGACTGTAGCGTGCAAGACAGATAGAGTGTGGGGAGATTGTGTGGGATTCTTCACACTGCGGATGGAAAAAAACAAACAAAAAAAAACAAATGGATTAAGGTCAGAGACGTCTGGATCTGAACTCAACCTGTCACACATTGATTATTATTAACAATAATAAGAGTAACCTCTAATCCCTCAGCATGAATTACACTATTATACACAGCTCATTGTTTTACCCATGCAGGAATTATAGCAGAGGGGATTAATTCATACTATTGTCATGACCGTGAAAACCGTTTTAAGCAATGAAATTCATTAAGCTAAAACTTCATTCGCCACGTGTCTCAGAGCAGAAAAAAAGTGCAGTCTTAAAGTCTGACATTTTCTGTGTTGTCAACAGAGTAAGGCTGTGTCAACAGAGATTCTAAAGATTAACATACAACAACGTTTTAATATACACTTCAGTTTGGGATGGGAAAGGTGTATTACAAATCTCTGAACAAAGTCTCTTAAGCACACCATGGCTGCTTTTAGTTCTTCTTAAATGCAGTTAAGCGGTAATATTGTGAAATATTATTTTAATTCAAAATAGCTATTTTCTATTGAATGTATTTAACCAAAGTTCAAAAGAAAAGCATTTGTTTGAAATATAAATCTTTTGTAATATTAATGTCTATTACTGTCAAATGATGTGTCTTTGTTAAATGAAAGTATGAATTTCTCCCAAAAAAACCCTAATGTGACAAGTGTCTAAATTCAGTAATTTCAGTCTTAATTTTGAACAAAATATCTGTATTGTATAATTTAAGCCAAACAAACATCTTGTGTTAAATGTGCATTGACACATTTTTAAATATGACTTAAAGGAGTAGTTCACTTTTTAAAAAACTTTTGCTGATAATTTACTCACCCCCATGTCATCCAAGATGTCCATGTCTTTCTTTCTTCAGTCGAAAATAAATTAAGGTTTTTGATGAAAACATTCTAGGATTTTTCTCCATATAATGGACTTCATTGGGTACCAAACGCTCCAAGGTCCAAATGACAGTTTCAGTGCAGCTTCAAATGGCTTTAAACGACACCAGACGATGCATAAGGGTCTTATCTTGCGAAACGATCGGTTATTTAAAAAATAAATAAAATAGTTGAAGTTTTATAAGCACAAATGCTCACCTTGCTCTGTTCTGTGATGCACGTTCGTGACTCTCCTGTTCGAACTCGTTCATCAAAATGAACAAATCTTTTTTCGAGTCATTTCGTTCGTTGAATGAACGAAATGACTCGACAAAAGACTCGTATGAGTAGTAATTCAGCATTTACAGCTTTCTCAGTAGAATGAAAGAAAAATTCAAAGTTCAAGTTCAGGGAAGTGGAGGTGGGAACTGGCAAATGTTAAACGTAACTTTAATTGTAGTAGACATAACAACATGATGAAAGAAGCGGCAGTGGCCAACTGCGGAATATAAGCAGAATAAACGGCAAGGTAAAATGTCCCAGGCCTGTAGTCATTCCTTCTTATATCCTTCCGGAGCACCTCCACAGACTCTAGACCGGTGTGTCGCGCAGGTGTCTATTCGGACCACCGGCCTCGTTCCACTCCCTCTCAGCCTCAACCTGTTTCATACCACAGTAACTTTAATAAAGCTTTAATACGTTAGCTCATCCATAAACACGATTTCTGCCTTGAGTCCCGTCGGATCGCTTTCCATCAGCTGTGGAGGTGAAGACAACAACTCCCATGATTCCACGCTCATTCACGGCATCATCAAGCTTCGCCTTTGTTTTGAATAAGCGACCTCTAGCGTCAAAAAACTTACTGTGCCTTTAAGCATCCAGATACTTTTTGAGCCCACTGTATTATTAGTCTGTTTATATATGTATTTTAAGCATTGTCGAGGGATTCATTTTAAGTTAGATCTGATCATTTTTAGTCATGGCATATGTAATTATTAGACTGTGTACTGAAGAGCACTGCGCAGTGCCTTGGGAAACTACTGTCCTTTAGTCAAGCTAATGTCAGTTACATTAACAGTATAGCAGGGGCATTGTCACAGTCTCACAGAAAGGTCCCCTGCAGTTCCATTTGAAATTGGGTTTGTCATTTTACAGGCTGCAAGTGGTTTATTCAACATTAGCTGTGCAAGACTGCCTTTTGACTGCAGTTTTATGGAGTTGTGAAACTCCCACCACAGTGAGGATTGATTGGATTGAAAACACTTAATGTTAATTAAGTACAGTAATCTCCCCGCATGAGTTCTTATTCCCGTAGTCGGCTGATAGCGGAGTAATTACCTTTATTGTTAAATAGGTTGTATAGCGGAGGGATTTTCTAAATTAAACCATTTTGTTTTAATACCACAGTCAGGACATCGTTCAAAAAAGACGTCATACGTGGCACTATAGGAAGTACAACTAACCAGAAATTACATTTGCATATTAATCAATTAATGCCTAATATGTGCTTGTCCTTCAGCTTCTCTCCTACTGTCCGGACCCGTTTCTGATATGAGGCCATCTTTTCATTTCAGCATCACCTAATTTCCTGATGAACAGCCGGTCGACGGGAAGGACGTGCTGCGGGACTATCGCATTTCCCAGAGGACAATTGATTTATCAAACAGAATTACAATGGTTTATGTCATGGCACGCACACTAATGATCTGAACTTAAGTTCATTCTCCATCCTCCTTCAGAAGAGCTTGTGCGATGAGTGTGTTTGAGTGTGTGTGTGTGCTGCTCTTTGGTGTAAGGAGACAGCTAGCTAGAATATGTACCTTTGCAATGTCAAATGTGACTGGTCCTTTTGATGAGCTTCAGAGGTTGTCCCGCTATGAAGTATGTCCTCCAAAAGTCCATTTGTAAAATGGCTTGTCTGAAGTCTGTGGTTTGTCTCTGTAGAAATAATATTTATCAAAAGATTTACTTGACTTTTTATTGGTTGTCTGGAATATTCTTGATTCTGATTAGTCGATTGTGGCATTGTGTTGTTAAACATTGTATAATTACCGAAAAGATGAAATGCACTATACACAACTTTTGTACAGATTTTTGCCCCAATTTTAAGTCTAGACGAGTCTCCCCTATATAGTTGGCCAAAGTCAGAGCCAGTATATGCAGATTTTGGGCAGCTGGAGTTAACGGATTTAGTAGAAAATCACATAGTGTATAAAAGATTCAGCCTATAATTCCATGTTTGATATTTTGCATTTGCATTTGATCAACAGTGAACAACAATATTGTGAAATATTAGAATTCAGGCAAAGCTGAATTTTCAGCATCATCCCCCAAGTCTTCATGATTCTTCAGAAATCATTCTATTATGCTGATTTGGTGCTCAAGAAACATTTCTTATCCATTTTGAAAACATTTATCCTGCTTTTTTTGTGTGTGGAAACAGTGTTATTTTTTTGGGAGGATTCTATGGATAAAAAATTCAAAAGAACAGCATGTTTTTTGGAAAATTTTCATAAAATTTTAAATCTCTTTTACTGTCATGTTTGAACAACCTTATGCACCTTGTGTGAAAAAAAAAAAAAACTGTGTCTGTGCGTGTGTTTTGTTTTGTTTTTGTTTTCATTCTGTTCCCTGTTCTGCTTTGCCCGAGTTCTGTTCCCTATTTAGTTTCCCTGGTTGTTAATTAGTTCTTGAACCTGTTCTGTTTTACCTTGCTTGCCCTCCCTGTGTATTTATTAAACCCTTTGTTTTGTCTGTTCATTGTTCTGTGTCGTCTATGTAGATTTGGTTGTTTATCTAAGATTATTATAACTCCTGCAATCTCCTGTGTGTTCCTAGTCTGTTCATTAATAAAGTTTGTTTTGTTTTGGACACTCCTTCATCGTGTGCATGACAATATATACAGAATATAAAATATATTAGATCATTTATATATTGCAATGATACTGTTCTTAGCAGAATCTTTAAACTAATCCACTGTCAGTGGTCCTGATCAACCTGACCACACATTATTCTGCCTTTTACATGGCTACTTGCCAAATGGTCATTCATTTTTGATTAGAGATGAATTTTTTCATTATATATATAAAAAAGAGAGTAATACAACTGGCACAGCTATGTAGGAACTTGGTTGCCTTAAACAGTGGTCAAAGAGTCAGAGTTTAGTGCTCTTATCTCTGACTGCAAAATTCTATGATTGATTAGAATCAAGTATTCAGGCATCTGTAATAAAATGAAGTTAAATCTTTGCCACAATGAACATGTTACTAAGTGTCATGTTCTCAACGTTGCGATTAAACATTTTTGTCATGTGAATCCATTACAATATCTAAACATGCTGCTTCTAGGAAACTGTATAGAATCACATATGGGAAAGAAGCTTAAAGATTGCCCCAAAATTGCTAATCCTTTGCTCTCCAATTCATGCGTTCATTTTATGGAAAAACTGCAAGAAAGAAATCACAGAGAGCAGGTGGGGAAGACAGATAGCAGAACTGCTTTGATCTTGAGCAATTCTTCACACGTCTTTGAAAATGAATTCACTTCAATTATGAGAAGTGTTCCTCTCCCTGCAGATAAAACAACACAAGCCGTCCATTTGCGCACTTGCAAATGAGAGCAACAAGTCTCTTCCCTCTGCTACAGCACGCGAGGGACACACCGAGGAATCATTAGAATGAGTTAAAATAAGCAAATGGTAAGAATTTCACGAAAACACGCAACTCTACAGTGAGACTCATTTGTTTCGGATTTACAAACAAGCTCCCAGACGGGGCTTATACTTTTCTTGGTAACTACTTGCTTCTTTTATAACATCTAAGGTTTTTCATGTTCACAGGGAAAAATTCAGTGCAGTTCTGCTCTAGAGGAGAAAGGTGGTACGCATGCGCTTTTGGAAAAAAAGAAAGTGGTTCTGCCTGAAGAACCAAGGCTGGGTGGAATATAAATAAAAAAGAGGGAAAAAAAACAAGCTTGGAGACCTCGTGAATGTACAAGAGAAACTAGGAAATACAAACTGTATACAGAACAATGTGGGGAGGTAAAGCATATCGAGGAAAAGCTCTAGCAGTACAGGCCTGCATGTCATGAGTGTTGTGGAGGATCTGTCTCAAAAGTGCATTAAATATTAAAAGTATAAATATTATTACTGTTACTATATAGGATATAAGAATGATTTTCAATGAATTCATGCTGCTATCTGAAGTGAATTGTAGAGAAACGCAATTCTAATGAAAAAATCATGTGGGTTACTATCACAGTCGGCATTGAATAAATCACCAGCTTGCTTACAAAAACTCAGAACGTTCCCAATTTGTCTAGCAGATCTCAGACTGTGCCATTTCAACAGGGTGTCCCTCAGGGGTCAGTATTGGGTCCTTCTCCATTTAGTATGCTGCCTCTTGTGTAGATTATCCAGAAGAATGGTCTGGGCTATCATTGCCATGCTGACGATACCCAGATTCAGCCTGCTTTCCAGTGGCGGCGCCAGGGGGGAGCTAGGTGGTGCTGTAGCTCCCCCTATAATAGCCATGGCACCCGCCCAGCACCCCCAAGAAATGTCTGTAATTTTTATAATAATCATTTAAAAATATATATTTGGTCTAAAATAACATGAGGCCCAAACAGGCGATCTTCTTTGGCCAATGGACGCAGCGCCCGGTGAACGTTAGCAGACATCCGAAGTCTCCCTTATATTAATAGCGGCTCCCTGATGGCCGCAAATTAGTTCAAATCTCCCGGAGTCTAGAGCTCGCGAGCTCCAAACCGTGTAGCGCACCAGACAGAGAGAGCGAGAGACACCCAACCACCCCACACTCTTTCTCTTCATCAGCCTCTGTTGTTGTCACGATTAGCCACGCACTTCCTGGTTTTACTTGGACTACATTTCCCATCATACACCTCCCTGGACTGATTACAACAAACACCATACACCTGCACTGCACTGATTGCACACACACACCTGCACTTCATTTACACACACATAAAAGCCACTTCCACACACCACTTCTATGCGAAGTATTGCATTGACCCCGGCTTTCAATTGTCCTGATCTCTGTTCTGGTCTGCCTGTTTCCTGTGTTACTTACCTCTGCCTGGATACCGACTCCTGTCTGCTCGCCGCCTGCCTCGACCATCGCCTGTTGACTATCCCTGGATTTCCTCTGATACTGCTGTTTGCCTGTGATATTGATCTTTGCCTGTTCGACTCTGCTTTCTAATAAACACGCTGCATTTGGATCCACCAGACTCACGTGATTCATAACAGTTGTTAGTTAGTTTCTGTTGAATGAATGTGAAAGACACCAGAGCAATTACAAAGCTCTGAATATAGCACAGTAAGACTGATCTGAAGAATGAAATCCATTGTTGGACAAATTTCGCAGGGGTAATGTTTCATCTAAAAATCACAAGTAAAAAATTATATTTATAATATTATCATATTTATACTAATAAGTATTCTTTAAAATTGTAATATTTAATATAACAATTGTCAGTGCTGTATTGCAAAGTTTTATTAAAATGTTAAAGTATTCATAAATTATTATTATTGTTTTGTTATGACCATGTAACAATACAATACAATTCAATATAAATATTTATCAAAAAATAGTTACAATAAGTAATTCACTTTATTTCAGATTTATGTCTGGTATTATTCCTAATGTCTGTCATATCCAAATACTTTCATGCAGTCTGCTAGAACATTAAAACTAGATTTCTGATTGAATGAGATTCATCTCTTTAAAGCTGACATTTGTTCTCTGTAATCAATCACTTTAGAGAATGCAATAGTATGTTTATATTATTTGCTACACATTTAACTTTTAATTTGTATTAATTATTTAATTTGCATTTATCTCCACAATCACTTAACTTATCCACAAAAATGACAAACTGTTTTATCTCTTTTCCTTTCTGCAGTTCACTTCTGCTCAAGCTTGTATACTAATCTAAACATTACTTGAAACTTGACATTGTTGATGATAGATTGATGATAAATTGCATGCGATGTTCATCATTTGCCAGTCACTTTGGATAAAAAGAGCATAATGAAATGAAATAATTCTTGTAATGAAATATTAATACATTCTAGCATTTGAACAGTGATATAGGTTATAAACAGTATAGCTTTCCCGTACATTGCATTGGATAGACTAGATCAGCGGTGTATCTCTCCATCTTAGAACGAGTGAGTAGGGGCTTGTACACCAGAGAGAGAGAGAGAGACAAGAGGGTGGATGAGCGAGAGAAAGAAAGAGAGAGAGAGAGAGAGAGAGAGAGAGAGAGAGAGAGAGAGGGTGAGGGTGTGTGTGGCTGAGTGTAGCTGACATGATTAGATTGCATTAGATTCACAACAAACAGCTGCGACCTGCTTACCTGGAGCAGCCTGATCAACTCACTATTCACAGACACATTAGTCCAGAAATTGCACGGTGTTGCAAAATTGGTGAACACAGACACTCATTCATTCCAGGTCACAAATGTGCATGAACTGTAATGCCTATATTACTGCATATTTGAATAAGAGCCCTTGAATGAAACTCTATACCATTTAATTCAGAGGTAACAAACACATGCAAACACGCATTTAAACATAATAACTCTATAGACCTTTGATATTTGCATATATCTGAATGTTTTCCTTGTTAATGTATAACCAGCGTGCAAATTGCAGAGGGATTTGAGAGATTTCACACTATACCAAACAAAAGTTTTTGTTATGTTTTTGAAAGAAGTCTCTGCCATTGCTGCTTTTTCTTAATCATTAAGACAGTAAAACAGTGATATATATATTAGAGATGCTCCGATCAGCATTTTTGGGGGCGATCACCGATTACCGATCACCAAAATCATGATCTGCTGATTGCCGATCACTGCCGATCACAGAATGGCAGGGGAATGGGAATCTTTTATCTATAAGAGTTTGCACCATTTGTAGAAATGTGTTTATTTAATTGTATTTAGTAAATGAGATGTCTTAAGGCTACTGTAGGCCAACTTTCCAAATAAGGCAGAGTAACATAAAATTATTCCAAACAAAAAGGGGTCAGGCAGACCAACACACATCAGATCAGCCTGGGAGGGGATCAAGTTACACTTAGGCATACTTGGAAATTGTACCCACTTAATACACCGACTACATTTACTAATTGGCAACAAAATGTACAACTTGTTACACCAAAACTGGCTACTGACAAAAGGACAAAACTATGGCAAGTTTTTTTTCTGTTATTATGAACGTCTGATGTAGTTGAGCAGAATGCTCTTTTATGAAGTTATTTCATTAAAGGACATATTTAATGAGATTATGCCTGAAAAGGTTTTGGATTTTTTATGTTAATTTAAAAATGTATAGGCCTATTGTTTAAAACTACTTGTTGTTTATATTTGTTTTGTTTTATTGTATGTAGGCTATATGATATTTGTAATTTTATAATTGAATTTTTGCCATGAAAATAGCTTTGAATGCTGACATGGCATTAAATAAAATAATCTGAATCTGATGTAGTTGAGGAACCAACTACATCAAATAAAAAAATACCACCACCACTTTTGAAACGCGGCACGAATGTACCAATACAAATAAATAAAACATCTCCACTTAACTAGCAGAGCATTAATTTTGTTCATTTGTTAAATAAGAGGTGATCTAGCGCTGAAAGGTTTTTTTTATTTTTTTATCAAGTCATCAAAGTGCTCGTTGCCGCAGCGATCAGTGGCGCGGATACTGTGTTCTGTTGTGGCTCGCGCGGTGCACGCGGTCAGGGCCGGCTCTAACCCTTTGGTTGCCCTAGGCGATATTGAGTTTTGCGCCTGAGAAGACTTACCTCTATACTGGGCTTTCTTTTTATCTTGTTGCTTTCTCTGTTATCGTCCCTGTGCACCAGAGGGTTTAGACCGCTTCATTTTCGATCAGCGCGCGCAGCAGCCGAGCACTTGCCTAACGTAACCATAGAACGTAACGTAACGCAACTAACCCCCGCCCCCCCCCCTTTAGGAAATGATCGACAATAATCATCCATTCAATCTAATAATCAGGACAAGTTATTAAACGTATGGCTGAGGGCCGCCTTAGGATGATCATGTAATAAACATGTTTTTGTTCGCTTGTCATTCTAATTATGTGATTAATGGGAAGTAGGCCAAGGGCGACACTAGAGGGCGCCCGCGCCCCCAACACATTTGTCGCCCTAGGCAACCGCCTAGTTCGCCTATAGCAATCGCCGGCCCTGCGCGCGGTGCACGCGCGCTTCAATCCGTTGAGAGACTCGCTATTCCTTCCGGTGATTTGAAGGAGAACTCATGTTGCCACTGCCAAGCTCCGCTGTGCTGTTGTGTGCCCGTGCGCCACGCATGCAGGTGGGAAAAAGTAACGCGAGTAATATACGTCACGTGATCGGCTTTTTTGATCGGCGCTTGTGGGGTTCGCCGATCAATCTATTTTTAGCCAATATCGGCCGATCATGATCGGCGTCCGATCAATCGGAGCATCCCTTCTGGCGTGCTCCCGATCAATCGGAGCATCCCTTCAATATATATATTGGGTGAACTAACCCTTAAAAAATATAATGCTTACATCAATGCCCAACACATGTGTTTGGATTTCATACATCTGGTTATGGCCAATTAAAATTATTCATCCCAATACCCACATATTAAATATTACGAATTGAAATGGGTTGAATTTGTGACAATGATTTTAATTAACTAAATTAAACAAGCAGTAAAACCCGTTTTGGAGTCTATCAGTACAGCAAAAGTTGGATCAGCATTGCATCACTAGTTCCTACCTAAGAACAAATAAAAAGTTTAAGAGAAACAGAATTTTACTAAGAAGAAAAAAATATTAATTGTAATTCAGAACACACCTGCTTTTTTTAAAGGTGAAAAAAATAATACATTTTCTTTTCTTATTATGATGGTTGTGAAGATGCCGGCATGAAGCTTGTATGTGTTCTGCATAAAGAGAGCACAGAACTGCAGGTCCACAAATTAGAACATTTGCATGATGTGACAGGAAAGAGTAGTTTGACATTTTAAACTCCCTGTTGTTGTACGACGTAATTCAGCAGGAAATATTCCTGTTGTTTGGGCTTAGGGAACAGAAACAATACGAGAATAGAGAGAACGGTAGGACAGGCCGGGACTGTGTTGCCAGATCACAAGAAAAACATGCAACCTGATCTGACAAAAAATGGGGAAAAATTACTCAATAGAGTGTGCCTTCAACCAAATGTATCTTCCAGTTGAGTTTAGCGGACTTGCAGGTCAATTCATAGTCTATCCTGGAAATAAGACCACAAAATAGGCTATAGCTTGGACCAACTTCAAAAACAACACCAAAGTAGCTTATAATAGTGGACATGGTAACACTGACCGAAGGGTTGAAGGTTATAAAGCTCAGTTGGTCAATGGCAGCGGTTAACCTCCGGTCCTGATGCTTAGTGTCAGTTTGACATATTAATGCTGGAGCAGCTTAGACTGACTGAAACCAATTATTTAGGAGGAAAAAGTTACGTGTGGTTCACAGAAGCGCACACACACAGAGGAGACTTTTGGTTAAGCACTGCTCCAACAAACTGCTACCCTTTCTGAAGTCTTTTTCTTTATCAGAATTATTGCTCTTAAGGGAAGCCATGCTCTACTCTTTCGCTCTCTCTCTGTCGACACAAACCAGCACAATCTTGCTGAATTAACTGTCAGTGATTGAATTTTACACTGGAGGCAATTAGGTATATATAAATTAGTTTTTGAAAAGTGGTTAAATAGGTCGTTTCACAAAGAGGATATGGAGTATATAGAACATATTGTGCTACAGTGAAATTTCATTTGATTCTTCTTACTTTTTTTAATACATGTTTTTTAATACTTATTATGCAGGATTCATCAAGGAAAAAATGCACATCACATAGGCTTGGTGGGGGAAAATACATAACTATTTAGCCAGTGATTTAAACAACTTTTAAAACAAGGCATTACTTAAATCTTGCCAATAATCTTGCAGAGTAATTTTATGCCATGCACTTTACTGTGCGTTAATATAACACATTTCAACCATATCCAAATAAAAATAATAAATAATTAAAAATTCATATAAAATGAATTTATATATGCTTACATATAGGCGTTATATAAATATTAAAATAATAATACTTAAAAATTAATTCTATATTATATATTTAATTATTCATATATATATATATATATATATATATATATATATATATATATATATATATATATATATATATATATATATATATATATATATATATATATTTATACTTACTATTACTTATTATACTTATTACCAATTGTGTTTCATTTTGGATATATACCACATTATACAGGTAGAAATGAATGGGTGGTGTATTCCACTTCACGTTAACTTTACAGTTTACATTATTAAATGTGGTCCTCAATGACTTGAATTGAATTGAGATTGTATTATTCTGTTGTTAACTCTTGTGTTCCTGTAGCTCAAACCATAGAGCAGGGGTTCTCAAATCTCGCCCTTGAGGTCCATTTTCCTGCAGAATTTATGCCGCGTTCCAGGCAACCTGTAACCCGTGTTTTTCCAACCTTATACCCGTGAAAGTGCACTGGAACGGCAGTCAAACCCGTGACTTCCCACCCGTGAACTCGTACTAGATCGATGTACTCCCAGTTACGAGCTCTGACGTCACATACCCTGCGAAACCATACAAAACAACTATAGTTTGTTTACATCTTGCTACCACAATTCCTTGCGCTCAGGTAGTTTGGTGTGACTGGCCTGGAATGCGACAAAGTCGTAAGTCGTGGTTTGAAGTCGTGATTTACGTGCTCAAAAACCTGCCTGGAACGCAGCATTAGCTCCAACCCAAATCAAACCCACCTGAACAAGCTAATCAAGTGCTGCGTCCGAAATCGAATACTTCCCTACTATATAGTATGCGAAAAACAGTATGCCAATGGAGTAGTATGTCCAAATTCATAGTTTAAAAAAAAAACAGTAGGCAAACAGTAACCGCATGACCTACTACTTCCGGCAGGATTCTGAAGCACGCATTCAGTGGACATTTTACTATCCCATGAGGCCACGGGAGAGGATTTATAAATCCAGTGAAGCGACGCAACTGACGCTGGTAGGTCACATGACGTATACAACATGATGGATGTAGTACGTCCGAATTTCATTCATTCAATCATATTCATACTATACGTATGTACACAATTTCGGATGCACAGAAGGTCTTCAGGATTACTAGAAAGTTATAGGCAGGTGAGTGTGATCAAGGTTGGGGTTAAACTCTGAAGGAAAGTGTGCCTCCTCAAGGGCCCGAGTTGAGAACCCCTGCTGTAGAGCATGGAACTATAGCAGCGCCAAAGTCATGGGTTTAATTCCCAGTGAATGCATGAACAAATAAAATGTATACCTGCAATGCAAAGTTGCTTTGGGTAAATGTTACTCTGCTGGGAAAGCTGTGTTTTTCTTTGGACGTCTTGAATGAGATGCTTAAAAATATCTGTTCAATCCATCCCTTTGTTTGAGCGCTTCAGAGGTCTTGCCTCAAGCAAAGAAGTACAAACATGACAGGCTACCTGTTAAGATTCTAAATGCATATTTCAACAAGCCACATTCATTTGAGAAAGAGGAAAAAAGAGAAATGCCCTAATCTTGCAGTTGCGAGGTGCAGTCTGAGAGCGCTTTGCTGCGGTCTCATCTACCCAGCGCTACTCTTTCAGGCTTGGGGCTTTGCCGAATAAATTCAGACTAAATCAATTAAACATGAGCTTTTCTCTGTTATGTAAATGTATTATCAACAAAACCTCATTTGAATCTTACCACGCCTGATTCTTTCTGCCTCGTTCTCATTGCCTTTCTCTCTCGCATTTGACGAGGGACGGTCTCTTTGATACATCTGTTTGAGACGGCGGGACGTTTCATTATTTATTGCTCAAATTGATTTCCCTCTGAGAGTGTGTGTGTGTGTTAGGAGGTAAACGCAAGACACCTGTGATGTATTGGTCACACTAGGAGCTGACGTGAACAGAGTTCATCTATTACGGGAGATGGAGTGAGACAGGATTGCATTACCTAAGCACCTCCAGTGTGGGGGATGAGAGGGTTTAAACAGGGCAAGTTAAGATACATGAGGCTATTCGCCACTCTGAAGTAAATGTGTACTCGTAGGTGTTTGTTAGTGAGGAGAACGAACATCAGATTTCGTAACCGTAGCAATTTTTCATGCACTTCAGGGGTTCTTTAGGGTCCAGGTGTTAGTGCTGTCCAGTCGAACAATGGACACTGAATCACTGTACCACCTGGTGTGGAGCTGCTTCCAGGTGGTGTCAACTAGACATTTTTTTCAAGATAATATGAATGCCGCTTGCCCATGAAAAACTTGCCACCGGATGTGATGTCACGGTTGAGGGTGGGTGCCGCAAATCAGCATATTGTGATTTCTGAAGGATAATGTGACAACGAAGACTGGAGTTATGCAGGTTTGGTGTTATATTATGCTACTGTTCAAAAGTTTGATAGGTATGAGTGATGAAAGTATACGTATATTTATTTATGTTTTCATTTACCTTGAGCATTCACAAATCACATGCAGACAATAATAACCTGTTTTCCAAAGCTAATTTACCTGTTTTCTCCTTTTATTCTCTCTTTGTGTCATTTCACTCTTTTCATGTCCTCTTTGTGTTCTTTTCAGGGTGTGTCTTCAGTATTTGGGGATTTATAGCGAGGGAGAATGAGTGCTCCAGATAAGGTTTCAGGAAACGGCAGCTCACCTGAGCTTACCCCTGCTTTGAGCCTATGGGTTTGGGTACAAACACACACTAACCTGTGGCCGTGAGCATTGGAGCTTAAAAAAACCTGTGATCATGGATATCAACTGCATGGCTTTTCATATTACCCAAGGCTATCGCCTACTCATACACATATATGCAGTGGTATGAAGTTAATCACGCGAGAATGTACAAACCCATGCCAAACTAGATATTTAAAGAAAGTTGTACAAAAGTTACTGACATGCTAGGGGTTCCAGGTCATTGCTGAGGTAATCTCAGCTGATTTTAACATGTTGCTATGGTTTCATTTACATTTAAATGACACCTTAATCCAAAATCAATTTACAGTGCATTCAAGTCTCTGATATTCAGGCGCCGGTTGCACCATTTATGTGTAATTTAAAACGTAGCCTTGTAGCATAAATGAGCTAAAAGTGTGTTAAGACTTGTAGTTCGGTTCTCTTGGTTCTTTTGGTCTGGACCAAAAAAAGAAACTAATACATTTAGTCCTGGTTCGCTTAGCGTTCACACTGTCATTTTTAAGACCAAACCTAAAAGATACAAAAAACAAATATAAAAAATGTATTTTACGATGGAATGAACATCCAACACAATGTTGTGTTTTGGGCTAAATTCAAGTTTTTGGTTCGTTTAGATGTCTTTGTTCCGTGTTGCACCTTTTTAAAGGGATCTCGGTCCACTTGTTTGGTGCCAACATGCCAAGTGTGAACACACTATAAGTTACATTTTACCCACTACCAAATCAATGAGCATTACACCATTAAACTTAATGGAAATGTAACCTCACATATAGTATAAACTAATTTTTTCTGGAAGACTTCAACCAGAAGTAGAATAAAACATAATGGTTAGAATAAATTAGTAGATTGATTACATTTCATCCATGAGCTCATGTTTTACTCGACAACAATAATTAAAACATGTATAGCATGGTGCAAGCAATACCAACATCACAGGTGTGATTTCCAGGGAATGTACGAACTGATAAAAGTATATACCTTGAATGCAATACAAGTCGCTTTGGATAAAAGACTCTTGTATAAATGTATAAATGTTGTTGCCCTTTACTTAAAAAAAAAAAAAAACTCTTTTAACACCAGCACTCTCAAAACTTACTCAATCCTTTAGTCTGACACACTACATCTCTGTTATCCTGAGGCTACAGACACCTCTCTGAAAAAGCTCACGGGAGGTAATGCATGGGTATTATATACCTGTACCACCTACAGACCTCTCTTATCTTCCCACCTGCGCCTATCCATCACTCTCTCAGAGCCGTTTCTGTCCATATTGGTGCCCTAGGCGAAATTTCTATTGGGGATCCCTATCCCCTTTCCCCTTTTTCCCTTTGCAGCTTAAAGTCACCATGAAATCAAAATGGACAATTCTTATTTTTTTTATGAATACTGCAGTATTTATTATAAATGATTTATCAGTATACATCATGTAGTATTTAAAGTCGACTTGAAGCGGAAGTTGTGATATTCTTTTGTTCAAAATGTAGGACGGGACTTGATTTTGTCCGTCAGGAATTGATTGGATCGTTGAATCGTTGTTTGCTATTGCTGTGATGTCATGTGAGTGACAGGTTGTCCCGCCCTCATGCCAGTAAACACGTCATCAGAGAAGAGAAGAGGTGTCGCTGCAAGAGGTAAGGGAAGTTATTTTGATTAAAGATTACGAAGGCACATTAATTAAATTTTGCAGAGATAAATAATTTATAATAATACTCCAATATTTCATAAACAAAAACCAGATTCATCAATTTTGATTGTTATGGTGACTTTATTGTGTTATGGTGTCATTGAGGAGCTCAGAGTCAACTGCCTACAAGGTAAAAAATAAATTCGTAAAATAACAGAAAAAGTACTGGTAGCTTCATTACCTGGACATTATCCAGTCATTTTACAGACATTTACATAAAACCTGAAACACATCGCAATGAAGTGCAAAATTCAAAATAGGCCTACCGGTAAAACACCTGTAAACATTTTTTTTTTTTAAATCGTTAAATGAATACAGTACATTGTGCCTTATTTAAAAAAAAAAAATGTTAGAGTGTAGTTCATCTATGCCTAAATAGGCAGCCATGTACTCTCTTTTCTACTTTCAGTGTCTTATCTCTCACCCACCTACTTTCTCTCTCCTCTGTTTTGTCACTGACAGTTCATCTGTGGCCTGTATATGGTCATTTCTCATTCTCCTGTTCTCGTTCAACAGTTGCTCACTGTGTTGATTTGCAGCACACACACACACACACACACACAGCCTTTCCCCCTTTTCGTTTTCCTTTACTCCAGTGATAGTAACGGAAGAGTAAGAGCATCTTTCTTTCGCTAATGGGTGGTGCTGAAGGATCAGATTTCTCTTATGAATGCAATAGAGTCTTTGCCTCAAGGCATGAGAAACACAGGCTCCCTTAAAGCCTGAGAATCCAACTTCCTGAAAGTTTTGGCCCTCCCTTGGACTATTATTCACAGACATTGGTTGCTAACTGTGGACAAATAGGTATACTATACCATTATGGCTTTTAAATTCGCTATTTAATTTGTATGCTTCATATATATCATATTTCCTTTGGGAAAATATGTCCTGCAGGGAAACATTTATGCATTTCAGGTTGTAAATGTATCCAGCCGGTAGGCTTTTACTTAAACCAGAGCTTATCAGATTCCGTCGCTGAGTGTTTGAGCTTATTTTAACCAACTATTGATTTAGCCTGTTTGGTAAAGCATTTCCTATGAGTGTTCTGGTTTGAATGACAATCCTTCAGTGGGAACATATGATTGCTTGAAGATATGCAGGCGCATCTTATACACACAAACATGTGCTTACACCATCTGGTAAACTCTTACTCTTCACAAAGTGATCTGATCCCTTGAAACACAAAACTGATCGGCGTCTCAGAGAGCATGTTGACTTAAGAATGTCTTGAATAGGTCATCTTCATGCATGCTCGTAAATATGATTGACAGAAGCATGAGACTTCAAAGACTAGCAACTGAATACATTCCAGGTTGAGTTTCATTAGATGCTATTTTAGGTAGCACTATTTGTAGACTAAAGTATCTGTTTGTCAGTGGCCATGATTTTGTCCAATAGTATGTGTTCTGGAACAACAGCCTTTTCTTTTCATAACATTAATATCAAATGTAATAATCTATGAAAACTTTTATCAGATGAGCTAAAATAAGCAATATTGTCTTACAAATGCAAAACAGAGTAACACTGAAACTGGGAAAAGTTTTTTGATTGAATTTGGATCGCTTTGATATCAGTTTTCACTCTCCACTTTCTCTTAAGTTGAATATAGCTGACATTTATTTTTCTGCTGAACAAAAAATTGAACACAAAACCCATAAAAATGTCATAAAAATGGTATATATGACTTGTGCATTATATTCCAAGTCTTCTGAAGACAAAAGGTAACTCAAACTAAATGAAAGTTTTCAGTTATTAATTATTTATTATATTTTAAAATAATTATTAATGCAATTTTTCAAATAGCTAATTACTACATTTGTATTATTATTATTTCTTTTTTCTATGAGAGAAGTAGTAATTGATTAACTGTTCTTTTGAGTTGGATCTTTTCAATTAATCAGATGTTCTGGTTCACAAAACAAGTCTAAATAATGATTTAAATTTACTGTATGTCACTAGTCTGTTTGGGTTTCGTTTTCCCTGTGTTGCCTGCCTGTTTTCTCTAGTAGTTAATTAGTTTCCACACTTGTTCCATTTGACCTTGATTACTCTCCCCATATTCCTCAGTTCATTTGTCCGGTATCGTCTTAGTTTTATGTGGTTGTATTTATGTCTTTCTCCTGCGATCTTCTGATTTTTTCCGTGTGTTTTTAATGAAGACTGTTTTTTATTCATCTCCTTGACTGTGCTCGTTACTGTCAGAATACCGGACCTTATAAATATGAATTTAGCTGCTGTCTAGTCTGAGTCTCAGACGTCACACCCACGGACTGGCTCACAAAATGGGAAACACTTCATGAGTTTTGAAGTTGTCATCTTAACAGTCCACCTGGAAACAAAGCCGTCGTGACGCCAAACCCACTCATGGAAGAAGAAAGCTGTCGTGTTTACAACCGAGAAAATGAAAGCTTATCAGGATCAACTAAATGCTGGATTTTCACAAATATGCAGCACCAGCAGTACACTTGCACATCCTTCTTGAATTAATAATTTATTAGATGCACACCGGGCTGTTATCGTAGGCACAACGACTTTACATTGTCTCACCCCTTAACATGACGTGGAACAAATTTGTGATTGGTTGCTTTACATTTCTGTCAGGCGTCCTCTTTGGCGGTCCTTGGCCAATGAAAGCTGTGATGGAGTACAGACCTTCCTCCCGTCTTAGTTTTGCGTGGTTGCGTTTATGTTTTTCTCCTGCGATCTCCTGAGTATTCCTTGTGGATTTAATAAAGTCTGTTTTGGTTATTTAACTCCTTCGTCGTACACATTAACAACTATTCGTGTCAGAGTACAGTCTGTTCATCTTAAGACTTGGACTAGCATATTGCGTACTATAGCATCCATTTTGAATTTTTGTGTTCCTTAGAAGCAAGAAATTCACACAAGTTCTGACTAACATGAGGGTGATTAAATGATGGCAGTATTTTCAATGTCTGGCGAACTGTTCCTTTAACAGGTTGTGGTTGGTTAAACTAATTTTTTTTTCTGGGTGTAACAAATACCTCTGACATGAAGTGAGTGGAAACCATTTATACATTGGAAAAAAAAAACACATTAAGAGATGTGACTTGAGAAACATTTAATTCAAGGAAGAGCAGATGATTGGTATCTGTGTGTGTGTGTGTGTGCGCACCTGTGTCCTCATGTCAGTCCACTATCACTGTCTGAGTAAGACAGGCTTTAAATGAATAGTGCCCTGGAATGGGGATGGACATAATTGCAAATCAAATTGGTTTTGGAATTAGTTGTTCCAATTACAT
This sequence comes from Tiaroga cobitis, assembly GCA_030578255.1. Lineage (NCBI taxonomy): Eukaryota > Metazoa > Chordata > Actinopteri > Cypriniformes > Leuciscidae > Tiaroga > Tiaroga cobitis. Next base: position 8,671,634 of record CM060591.1, on the reverse strand, counting down.
ACTTAATAGAAACCAAGGAATGACCAGCACAGAAAGAGGCCAGAGTATTAACACATTTTGCCACTGAGAAATGAAGGAACTGCTCTCAGTGACGGGAGCAAGCACAACCCGCCACCACTGGTCAATTGCTATGGCCACCACCTGGCTTTCATTAGCTTTTCAACAAAAGCAACTTCTGTAGAGTTTAAGGCCTTGTGTTTGGAAGAGAAGGATTTTGTAGAGTTATGTTCATGGAAGCAGAAATGACTTTTTAGAAATGTTTTTAGAAGCTAATAAACTCCTTGATATCTTTTTTGAATTCTTAATGAAGTTGAATTGTCTAAAATGTATAGTATTATTGATTAAACATGTCTCAGACATAACCTCTCCGTTTCCCCCAGTGTCTTTTCATTTTTAGATAGTTTCAATGATCAATGTATCATTTAATGAAAACACACTATTATTAATAAAAAAAATATTATGCTGGCTTAATATTAGCACATTGACCTTGACACTCTAACTGCTCAAAATTTTCATATGGATATTCATTCATTCACTTCTTAATTTACTCGTTACCAAGAATTTTTTCCCCTGCAGAAATTAAAGGAATAAATAATGTATAATGTCTATTCTGTCCACCTTTCCTCTTAATGTTACTAACTAATGTTGCTAATTTAATAAAATAATAATAAGAAAAAAAGGAGTACAGAAGGCTATCACAAAACTGGCCCATGGAGCGTTTGTTATGTATTAAGTCTTCTAAATTTGAATGCCCTGCATGAGGCCCAGGCCTAAATTTAAATCATAGCTCTCAAATCAGCACAAGTGTTCCCTATCAAGACATATTTGACATTCATATGTAGAACCTGGGGCCAGTTGCATAAACGTAGCCACTATGAAGACTGTCTTCAGAAATAATTTGACTACAAATTAGTCAAGAGGTAATCAGTCTTACTTTTCTGATTCAAATTAGACCGATCTACCTTTTTATTTATGTAACTCACTTAAAAAGTTAGTACAACTCTTGAAAAAAAATAGATGACTAACTTTTAAAACTAATCTAAGCAGTTTTTTCCGCCCCTCTGGCTTGATGTGTCTCCCATGAATATGTGTGTGTGTGTGTGTGTGTGTGTGTGTGTGTGTGTGTGCGTGCGTGTGTGCGTGTGTGTGTGTGGTGTGTGTGTGTGTGTTAAAGGGTTAGTTCACCCAAAAATGAAAATTAAGTCATTAATTACTCACCCCCATGCTGTACCAACCCCGTAAGACCTTCGTTCGTCTTCGGAACACAAATGAAGATATTTATGATTAAATGTGACAGCTGGATCACTCCTCCATAGGCTGCCTAAGGGAATGAATCCTGACGGCCCAGAAAATCAATGAAGAAAATGTTTAAATATTCCATGTCGCAACAGTGGCTCAACTATAAGTTTATCAAGCGACGAGAATACTTTTTGTGCGAAAAAACAAACAAAAATAACGACTTTATTCGACTATTCCTTTTCTTCCTTGTAGGCCTGAAACGAGACTTCAAGAGATTTCCACGACGCGCACGCGCGAGAACTTAAAGGGTTAGTTCACCCAAAAATGAAAATTAAGTCATTAATTACTCACCCCCATGCTGTACCAACCCCGTAAGACCTTCGTTCGTCTTCGGAACACAAATTAAGATATTTATGATTAAATCTGAGAGGTGCATGACTGCTACATAGGCTCCCTAAGGGAATGATACTTGACGGCCCAGAAAGTAATTAAAGAAAATGTTTAAATATTCCATGTCGCAACAGTGGCTCAACTATATGTTTATCAAGCGACGAGAATACTTTTCTCGCGTGCGCGTCGTGGAAATCTCTTGAAGTCTCGTTTCAGGCCTACAAGGAAGAAAAGGAATAGTCGAATAAAGTCGTTATTTTTGATTGTTTTTTCGCACAAAAAGTATTCTCGTCGCTTGATAAACTTATAGTTGAGCCACTGTTGTGACATGGAATATTTAAACATTTTCTTCATTGACTTTCTGAGCCGTCAAGTTTCATTCCCTTAGGCAGCCTATGTAGCAGTCATGCACCTCTCAGATTTAATCATAAATATCTTCATTTGTGTTCCGAAGACTTAATTTTTAATTAATTTTTAATTAATGACTTAATTTTCGTTTTTGGGTGAACTAACCCTTTAAAGGGTTAGTTCACACAAAAATAAATTCTGTCAGTAATTACTCATCCTCATGTTGTTCCAACTCCGTAAGACTTTCGTTCATCTTCGGAACACAAATTAAGACACGTAAGAACGTAGGCTCACTATTGGCCGATGCTGGTCATGAGTGTGATGCTGGCCAATAGTGAGCCTACGTTCTGACGTAGCGCTGCGCTGTTACACTACGTGTACTCACTCAGAGGCCCACACAATAGAAAATGAATAGTTGAATAAAGTCGTTATTTTTGTTTTTCGCACAAAAAGTATTTCCGTAGCTTGATAAACTTAAAGGGTAACTAAACCTCTGGTCAGAGCCTAGCAGAGATAGAGGGGACGAACTGAGGGCGGCAGGCCCGGCCCTAACCAATTTGGTGCCCTAGGCAAGATTTTGAGTGGCGCCCCCTTGCATCGCAGTACAGTACTTGTACTGTTAGTGTACATATACTCACAAGAAACCTAATAGCTTTGTTTTAGACATTCTTTTATTTAACTAAAACAATTGCACATTAAAAATACTAATTATAATAATAATAATTAAAGAAACAAATAAAAAAAATTTACTCAACATATGAAATACAATATAGATAGCTTATATAAAGTATTACATTTTAATACTCCCGAAATGAAGTGTAAACAAGTGACATTAACTTAAATACAATAGAAATACGGCACTCTGCAAAACAAGACATTAGTATCTTATCTTATCTATCTTATCTTATCTATCTATCTTATATATCTTGTGTATCTTTAAGTAGGCACAGAAATACTACAAGGATTTGAATAAAAAAAAACGAAAAGATGATCTTAAAAAGAGCTCTATTGGTGTTTTTGGTCCTGCCTTAAATTACTTCAGAAACTACACCACCACCTCCTTAATCTCACATGACTTGCTACAGCTTGACTTTCCTGGATTTTCTTGAGGCAAAGTCATCTACAACATCATCATGACAACTGATTAGAGACCACATGGTTGATGCTTATGATGGCAAGTCCACTGAGACGTTCTTGCATCATAGTAGATCTCAGGTAAGTTTTAATCAGTTTGAGCTTTGAGAAGCTTCTTTCAGCAGCAGCCACTGTAACAGGAAGAGTGGCAGAGATTCTCAAAGCAACCCACATGTTGGGGTACATTTCTGTATTTATTTAACTGCAGTATAATATTGCATGTGGGAATGCTAAGTTATGCTCTAACATTAATGATGTGCACTTTAACACAGCCACAGGTGTAAATTTTAACATGATAAACACACTTTATAGACAATATGAGCTGTAACACAGTTGACAGCTGGCGTTACAACTATGGAATTATTATGATTATTAATGGTATTTTGATTGATTATTACAAGCTGGGAAAACGTGAGATAATGATGTCAATGAAATTAACATTAATACACCTGCTGATTAGATCTAATATTTACACATTTGTCCGAGGAAGGTACTCATATTACTATTTTCCATAATAATAGCGCTAGGCTTATCTGTGAACCATTGACTGTTAATATTTTGGTTAGAACTAGCAGATAGCGCTGGTTATTTATAGATTAGCTAACCATGTATGCTAATGACTAATGGCATTATTGATCATCGTTCTGTAACATCAAAATAATATCATTAACAACATCTTTACTGTAACATACCTTTGTCTTTGTCGCGTTTTTCCTCCTCTTCTTTTCTTTTTTTCCTCCCCTGGGCACCAGATAATTTGGGACGCTTTGACATATTAATTTTTTTTGACGCAATAAAAACGAAAACCGAATGGCGCCGCGGGTAAAAGAAGTCTGATTTGTGGAGGTGGTTTCCCATCCTGCTTTGTGGCGCGGCGCGCGCCTCATGTTACAATAAAAGCGGAAAGTTCCTTACGCGGCTCTGGCGCCCCCCCCTAGGGTATAAGGCGCCGGCGCCCTTAGCATTAGCTTATACTGCCTATGCCACGGGCCGGCCCTGGAGGGCGGGGCTGAGCGGGGGGTCGTGCACCTGAGACCCGCAGTGACAGATTATTTGACAACTGCTGTCAGACTCGCTAAAATAAATCTATATATAAAAAAAAATCCAGCAAAACACGCCGGTGCGTTTGTCGACACCAGAGGGTTAACTTTAGCCTAATAGGAAGGAAAATAAATTGTGATTAAAAATATATGCTCACTCTCATCATGACGCCGCTGCGGTGGCGGAGTTCATGCAGGAAGAGCAGCGTTTGTCACTGCGTTGCTTTTCAGCGCGAGCTGTGTGGCGAAGCCCATTTCCACCTCTATTGCGTTGGAGAGGCAATTGCGCATAAAATGCAGGTTGCATACTCCAGCTCTAGGCGGGAACCCGCAGTCTTCCAGGCCAAGTGCATGCAACCACTGGCGCCTAATTTCCAAGTCTGCTGGAAATCTATGCAGTCCAGCAGTGCTGTTGCAACTAGCAACACTACACCTAGGCTACGTAACGTTACCATCCTGACCACTGTACTAAATACGGATAAATCTACGCTAACTGGAAGCTATCCTAACTGATGCAATACTATGGTACTAACTTACTATGCATCTAACAATACTACACTAACAACTATGCTAATTAACTACCTAGGCTACACAAAATAATCCAAATAACTATATAAATGCTATGGTAAATAGATGGTAAAATACTCTATCATGATCGTTTTCAATACTCGCAATTCCAACTCCTGACTCGCTACAGTGGTTTGACGAAACACGATGGTTTTTATACTGCCGAGGGCGTGGTAGCTCGTACCAAGGGCATGGTGAGCTGGAACCTGCTTACGTCACCTGCCACCGCTTACGTCACGAAGCACCGCAAACATCCAATAGGAAAATTCAACTGCAGTAGCCACCGTTCAACCTGAAAAGGGCAGCACTCAGACGTTTTTACACCAAGGCTATTGTAGAATTAAAACACTTTATACCCAAATGTCAAAAAAGTTACTTGAATCAATGAACAGCACTAGCAGCATTCTTACAGATCATTAACTAAAAAAAGTTGGTTTAGGGTTTAGTTACCCTTTAAAGGGACACTAAGTAAGAATTACTCCCATCTAGCGGTGAAATTGTATTTTGCATTCAAACGAATTGTGCTCTCCAGCGCCTCGCGTTTTCAAATGCGTGTTGCATCTACGGTAGCCGTTATGTACCAAAAAGCTATGACAGGATGTCTTCTAATAGCACTTCGTCGAGTTTTCCTTCGGGTGAACAGGTTTGTTATTTCAAACAAACTTCAAATTGACACAACGAACAAACGAATGTTACAGTATGAAATAATGAGTGTCAAAAACATGAACTATTGTAATTAGTTAGTAGTTATGCCTTCTTTATTCGTTATATTTTCTGAAGTAGCCTACGTGCATTGTTAGATATCATCATCAACTTTTAACTATACATGTTTATCTGTCTATAAAATAAAGTACACAACCAAACAATGAAAAAAGCTTGTAATTAAGACTGTAACATTGACTTGCCTGTCGAGAAGAAAGCAGGACTTCAGCGTCTCTTTTGAAATCTTTCTCCTGCATTAGCTCTATCCGCCTGGAAAAAGCTATCCCGACATTAACTTGTGCTTTTTGTAATCTCCAGTCACGTTTCCTTTTACGATCTATTTTGGACTTTTCTGGCGACGAGGATTTGCAACGCAGCCTTTTAAACTTACCGGGGCAGTGACAAGCGCCTCTCACTGCTCTGCTCCTCCGCTTCTGCTGCGTTCAGTCACGTCACGCCGGCTCTGAATGAAAACGTGTTGTGGAAACGCGTTGGCCTAGTACTTTTTGTCCCTCTCTGCTATTATAGTTTTTCAAGATGGCGGAACTACATGGAAGCCTCCGTGGACTTACCCGTCCCATGTATATAAATATAATAAATTCTTTGTTTACGAGGATAAATCAGATAATTGGCAGAGGTATTTGTGCACCATTGAGGACATATTTATGAATAAAAATATTGATTTTAGATTATAAATTACCTAAAAAGTTACTTAGTGTCCCTTTAAGGTTGAGCCACTGTAGTCACTTGGACTATTTTAACAATGTTTTTACTAACTTTCTGGGCCGGCAGGTTTCAAACAATAGAAGCCTAGAGGAGTGAGACAGCTCTAAGATTTAATAAAAAATATCTTAATTTGTGTTCAGATGATGAACGAAAGCCTTACGGGGTTGGAACAACATGTGGGTGAGTAATTAGTGAAGAGACCTGTGACGACTCGACGCTGGCGATATGTTATGCCCTAAATTAATACATGATTACAAACTGTATTTTTCTATGTACATTTCTTAAATGCACTTTCTGTAAAGTAATATGTATTGTGAAAAGCGCTATACAAATACATTTTAATTGAATTGAATTAGCCTACTGACAGAATGTTCACTTTTGGGTGAACTAACCCTTTAAGACTGTAGCCTACTGAACAGAATGTAAAACTCCACATCATGATTTATTATGTGATGACAAACATCTAACACTTTCTGAAACATGAACTTTTTTTAAAAAGAGGTCTGAAACCCTTACATTGTCGGTGTGACTTTCGAGCATAAATGTTTCTGTCTGATTGGGGGCGCATGGCACCGTGTTTCAGAAGCCTTTCCTTTTCCACGTGCTCTCCATGAAAAATAATAGGCTGTAGTGAGCAGAGGGCAGACCAATCAGCGCCGAGCAGGGCGGAGCGGGTGGGATGCTGAATTCAACTTCAAATTCAGCCCTGTACAAATTACTATTCCTGAGAAGAGAAACTCGAACGGCTCATTCAAAGCCTTTCAAAGAAGCGGCATTTTTACTAGCATCCGACTAAACTTTCAATTATTTCCTGATAGGAGCCTTTGTGCAAGTTTTCGGTCCGGGCAGCAGGTGTTCAGTGACCGCCACGGAGCTGCAGTTCTCTTCGCTTGATGCATTCATTCTCCCAAACCAGACCGCAAGAGCGTAAGGTGAGGACTTTCAACTTTCAGAGTTACGAATTACATCGATTCATTGCGTACCCGAACTTTAACCACTAACTGCTGGAAAACATATACCAAGTGATGAAGGCGAGTGTATCAGTTGTCTAATATGTTTACTATTGCCATGGTTTGGAACTTGATCGGATGATTCTTATGAGTCGGATCTTTTTAGTGAATCAAAAACACAGAGCGCGTCCAGTGTAATCTGAATCCCAAAGGAGTGACTCTTAAGGGTCGGCTCTTTTTAGTGAATCAAAACACTTATGAATCAATCGGTTACTAAATTAATTCGACTCATTTACTGAACTGCAAGTTATTATTTTCGACTTAATCAATGTAGCCTAGCTGACTAGTGCTGGTTGTGAACAAACTAATATGCATTTTTTTGGATTTGTTTTGTAGCCTATTTGTGAAAAGTAAAACATCTCACTAAACACATTTTTCAAGAAATGTAGGCTATAAAATGTAGGCTATAATTTGTTAGCTACTCAGAAGGTTTATGATTTAAGCCACATTACACCATTTGTAATTTGCATACTCATGACGTCTGCCTTTTCTGTTCACAGGTGTTTATTCGTTTACGAGGAATTTGTACTGGATGTTCTTGACTTATGTGATTCTTTTTGCGTCCTGCATGGTTAACCTGTTGGGTACATAAAGTCCTCTGGATAACATTACACTTAACCAGATTGATCAAGCAGTTTCCCTCGGTCTGTTACAAATGGATAAAGGCACATCTAATGAGCACCGATATGGATTGTAAGGGATTCTTCAAGACTGGCTGAATGCCGTGAAATTGCTCGAAATGATCGGGTAGATAATCCGAACTGCGAATACGTCAAAACAACGTGGGTTTACAGGAGATATTGGCGCTCTAAGCGGATAAATTAAATCCGGTACACTCAAACGTATTAATACTTAACTGGGATCAATACTGAAACATCATGAGCCGTCTCGGGACACAGAAGAGCAGCTCGCGCTTAGCGAATGGATGTGCGTTCATTTTGGAGCAGTGTACGGAGACTTGGTCTTTTTGGGTTAAAGGTATCGTTTTATTCAGTGCTAAATGCGCGGATGAGGGCTTTCAGAAAGCCATGAGACATGAAAGTAAAGCGACCGGGAAAGTCGCGGACTCGGAGCTGAACTCTCCGGCGTGCGGCATGAATGAGAATCGCCTCGTAAACGCTGCGAAGCCAAGCGCGCACTTTACTCTGCTCTCCCAAACCTCCACATCTGCCGAGGTTACAGATTCCAGCTTCTCCGAGTGTCAGAGCCCTCTTACCAAGGGCAAAGTTAAAGGGATTATTCACACTCAAGGAAATACAAGGAAGGCGATGACGGGGAAAGCGAGGTGCGGGATGTGGGGTTGGATTTTTGCCCTTGTGTTCCTCTGGAATACCCACATGTTGCGCGCTCAAGGTACGTTTAGAGTTATACCACAACTTCACTTGTTTATTCAGGGCTTGAAATTTTATTTACCAAGACCTTTTAAACTCCCAAGTTGGTTGCAATGATCACTTGCACGTATAAAATGGATGTATTTGTATACAATTGTGCTAATTGTTATTTAGAGATGGGGTGAATTTAAGCATTTAGGCTATTTAAGGGTATCAGAGAACTAGAAAGAGAAAAAAAAGAGGGGCAGGGAGAAAGGGGGGGGGGGGGGGCATAGGCTAGACAGAAGGAGACGGGGGAGATGGATAGAAATGAAAAGAGGGACATATAAAGAGGGAAAGAGAATGGGGACACAGAAAGAGAGATGAACAGAGTGAGGGACATAGAGAGAGAAAGAGGGGTGGGCGATCGTTCCTGTGTGTATCAACAAAAGCGGTAAAGGTCATATGCTGTCAACACGCACATTTTCTCAGGTCATACGCAAGTCGTATTGACTGAACGTCAAACTGACAAGTAGAGGGAGCAGGATGCATGCATTTACAAAGTGCAGGCGTGTGAAAGAGAAAGGGTGTGAGGGAAAGGACACTGAACCACTGAGATTCAGAATTATGATTCAGAGCAGAATTCAGTTAAGCCTTGACTGGAATCGGCTTCATCAGGCTGTAGACTGCATACGGTGCCAGCTGGGTCGCTCTGGTACCCGGCAGGCTGTTTTTCAAAGGGGGGCGGTGTGTTACTGATTGAATTAGGATGTTTTAAAGCAGAGCACAGATTTTGCGTGCTACGCGTGGGAGCATCTCAGTCTTTAAATTGGCAGCAAGATTAAAAGATTCAAAAGTATGATTGTATTGCAAGCGACGCCTCACCGTATTAAACGCATTTGGCATGGAGATTCCGTGGGCTCTTCAGTGTTGGGGCTGTGAAATTTATATGTCTTTCTTTTGAAGGTTGCATTAATGCAAACGCATGAATGCATTCGACTCAAAACAGTTACAAGAACACCCACTCCTGTGACATTTCTTCAGCATTGGTGGCTGGCACTTTTTCCTCTCTCACTTTCTCTGCATGCTTGCAGACTCAGCTTTCTCCCTGTGTTAATGTCAAGGTCTCGCTATGGCTTTGGATGTGGCCCAAACCCCAACCTTAAGGAGGTCAGAAGGTTATTGATCACATCCCATCAGAGAATGGGTGAAACAGAGTCATCCTGCTTTGTCAAGCATCATAATAGTTTTATTCCAGTGCAAGCATCAGTTTTCTCTAATCAAATTTATTCTTTTTAAACCTGAAATCCCTCAAGAATTTGTGTCTCACATCATGCAAAGCTTCAGTTTTGAATAAAATTTAACATTTGTTATTCAGAAGTTATATTTAGAAGCAGGCCACTTGCAAGAAAATGTCCAATGTAAGCTCAACTTCTAAATCACTGTCAAGGTCTGCTCATGGAAAGAATTTAGAGCCGATTATAGATTTTTTGGAAAAATTGGAAACCAGTAATATGATATTCACAGCAAGTGTGAAGCAGCAATTCAGCATGTAATACCACTTTTTTTGAAGGTTGTTTATTTAAAAATAAAAAGATAGTTAGATTAGAAGATAGTTAAGATCTGTTTATCTGAGACCAGAATTCTGACAGTAATGAAAAAGAAATTTGATTACAAATTTCATATTATATAAGTGTCATGAAAAGATCTGAACCATTTTTTTTCCTGCAAGTAATTTCTCTATTATCAGTAAATGACGCCATAATCCCAAGTGTTAACTGACGAGACACAAATTCATTGATCACATGTTGTGGGAATCGTCGGGTGGGACACTTGCTGTTCAATGCAATTGCAATTCGAGCCTAATCAGATTTCTTCCAGTTGTTCTGTCATGAAGCTGTTGATAATATGAGGCAGGCCATGTTATTTTCTTCCATCTTAAAAAAAGACTAATATTAAATGTATAGTGAATGAAAAGAGCGGCTGAACAACATGCATCAACAAGTGTCTTTCTGGGTTTTCCTTTAATCCTAAACCGATTTTTAAAAAGCTTCAGTCCCAAAAGCTGAAACTTTTGATAACTGTCGCACGTCGTCCCGAGTTGTTTTTCTGCGCTCTCTGTATTTATGACTCCTGCCAGGCATGTCAGTCGCTTAGTGGCTTTCTGTGTGTACGCTCTCAATGCACGTCAGTGATGAATGTTTGCATTCGAACGCTCTGACATCTTGATGCGCTGCTGAGCTCCCTCAGAGAATCAGATGAAGAAGAGAGGTGCAAGAGAGATGGGATGAGAGAAGGGATGTGGGCTGAAACAAGCAGAAAGAGTGCAGATGTTAAAGAGGAGTGGAGCGTGAAAAGGAGGAAGCAGTGCAGAAAGAAGAAGGGAAGGATGGATGGAATGGGATGGGTAGATCTCTACGGAGGATAGCACTGGCATCTCTTTACCATGCTCTTCCTTTACATCCATCACAAGAGACAGTTTTAGGGTCACTGGGATGTCTATCAAATCAAAATGGAAAGAAAAGCCTGTGTGTTAGCTAAAGCAGGGGAAGAGAGGGAAAGAAAGTGGAGTGGAGGAGAACATAATGATGGAGGGAGGTAAAACGCAGAGAAATCGAGAGAGAGAGAGTGTAGGCATGATGGAAGAAATCGAGATTGATGTGATTGCTTGTCTGTGTGCGCGCGTGCCCGTGTGCGCGGGCCCTGGCAGGGATGGCGCGGCATGAAAACTGCTCCTTGTGTCTGAAGCCTCTCTCTGTGCCGCTCTGGTCAGATGTGCTTTTGATCCCGGATGACAAACTCCTGCAGGGGCTGAATAAGAACTGCTCAGAATTACACCCAGTGCCACACTCCAGTACGTATTGCACTTACCCCACAATCCCTGCCATGCTCCCACTGGCACACTAAATCCCCATACTGCCTTCCAACTCTCCAGTTACCATAAATATCCAAACAAATCCTCCACAGTTTGTTTATCAAGGCAAAGTAAATGAAGACTCATTATGCTCATTATTGCTATTATTCAAACTAAAGTTTTGAATATTGACATGTAGCTCAGTCTACACTGTTCATGCTATGGATATGAGTGATACCTCAAGTCATGTGACTTGTTTAGGAGATTGTGTTTAGCATTAGACATTGTGGGTAAAAAAATCCCATAGACTTTCTTTGTAAGAAGGGCATTTTCTTCAGAAAATGTAAAAATCTTCAATAGCTAGTGACTCTGAAGCCCTGTCCTTACCAGACCAGATGCGATGTGATGCCACATCTCGATAGAAGGTTACTTTCCCATGTTAATCAGAGTTTGTCGTAACCAACCGTGACAACGATATGCATAGAGCAACATAGGGGAGATTGTGTTTTTTTTAGAATGGTTTATATTTCTGCAATGTTGTGGTTGACAGCTCAATGATTATCTCAGGCATTTATGTTTTATGTACGATATTAAAGTCCCCGATAACCGGAAGTTGCAAACGACTTTTCTCCAGTGTTGTGACGTATTTATGAGAGAAACGGAATACTAAATGAGGCAAACTAGTGGGCGTGGCTTTTCTTCCAACTAGCACCTGATTGGATCTAGAAAAGTAGGTGTTTTCATTCAGCCTGTCTACTGTCAGTTGGAGGGGCGTGGTTACGGATGTTAAGCAGACACCTAAACCGTCAAACCTACGTCATCAGAGAAGGTCCTCCAATGCAGAGGGGAGGGGACATTTCAGATTTTGATTAAAGATTATGAAGCCAAAAAATTATTTTGTGTGGATTGACTTGCATGGATGAATTGTTCACCACAAAACGATCAATTTAGGCAAACAAAGTAAGTATGGTCAATTTTGAATTCATGGGGACTTTAAAATAGTTTTATCTGAGCTTGAATGTAATTTACGTGACACTGTTATAGGGGTGGGAGTGGGACAAAATATCGATAGGGCAATATATCGTTGTCCTCCATGCGATACGAGAATCGAGCTGGTGCCAAATATAGATAATTTAATGAATAAAATAAGGCACTCTAAATAGATTTCCCTACTCCCAGCGACGCTACTTCATGGCTTCTCGAGGTGGCGCTCAACACATCAATGAGGGAAACGTGAAAATAAGTTAACTAGCCTAAGAAAAAGAGTTTTTTAACTGGATGGCGGACAGCAGTATGAGTGAAATAATAAATGCCCCAGCCACTTTTAAGTCCAAAGTCTGGACTCCCTTCGGCTTTTATGCCATTGATGAGACAAACAAAATCGACAAAGAGTACGCGATATACGAGAACTGCCTGGTAAAAGTAAAGTGCACGGGCAATAAATACCACTAACATGCATAGCCACTTGCAATGCCATCACCCTGATCTCATAGACATTTTTTAATTTACTTAAAATTTTCATTTTATTTACAGACTGAAAAACCTTTTGTGCTGTTTTCTGACAGTTTGGACTTGAATAAAGAGAGAAAACCTGCACTTAACCTTTTCACGAGAATTTTGTTTTCATAGTTAGACAGATATCGTGATGTATCAGGATTGTCTAGATATTGATTATCGCATAATTGCTATATCGTGATATTATCGGTATGAGGTACCCTGTGATTCCCACCACTAGACACTAATAGCCATAATGAAATCAATGATGGTACTGTAATTTACCTCAGATGTTAAAAATAATGAAAATAAGAACATGTGACCTCAAAATGGAGGCCACCATGATATGCATGGAGTCTCATACTAATTTTAAACATTTGTCAAAAATCCTGTTGATTTCTTTTAGGTTTGAGTGATGTACCAAAATTTCGGCAACTGGAAATATTTGGCCCAAAAAAAAAAATTGGTTTCTGCTTGAAATACATTTGGAGGATCTATAATCATTATCCAAAACACTGTCTTTTCCCTGTAACTCGTTTTGACTGCCTATTTCGTGCAATAGAAATAAAAATACATGTTAGCAGTGTGATGGACACACTTCACCATGACCAAAATTCTGCTTGAGTGGCTATGTAAAATTTGTTCGACTGAAGCCAGCTTGTTGCCAAAGAACTTAACTATGACTGGTGTCATTTATCACCTACATACACGACACATTGAACATCATAAAGGTTTTAATTAACCAAATTTAAGCAATGAATCTTTATATTCGATTTTGGTTTTCGGCTAAATAAAAAAACTTTAATTTGAGCTTTATTAGTTTATTTGTGCTGCAACACTACTTTTATGTAAAACCATTAAAGGGTTAGTTCACCCAAAAATAAAAATTAAGTCATTAATTACTCACCCCCATGCTGTACCAACCCCGTAAGACCTTCGTTCGTCTTCGGAACACAAATGAAGATATTTTTGATTAAATGTGACAGCTGGATCACTCCTCCATAGGCTCCCTAAGGAAATGAATCCTGACGGCCCAGAAAGTCAATGAAGAAAATGTTTAAATATTCCATGTCGCAACAGTGGCTCAACTATAAGTTTATCAAGCGACGAGAATACTTTTTGTGCGGAAATAAAACAAAATAACGACTTTATTCGACTATTCCTTTTCTTCCTTGTAGGCCTGAAACGAGACTTCGAGAGATTTCCACGACGCGCACGCGAGAATTGCGATCTCCTTCAACTACTTCAGTTAAGTTCTCGCGCGTGCGCGTCGTGGAAATCTCTTGAAGTCTCGTTTCAGGCCTACAAGGAAGAAAAGGAATAGTCGAATAAAGTCGTTATTTTTGTTTGTTTTTTCGCACAAAAAGTATTCTCGTCGCTTGATAAACTTTTAGTTGAGCCACTGTTGCGACATGGAATATTTAAACATTTTCTTCATTGACTTTCTGGGCCGTCAGGATTCATTCCCTTAGGGAGCCTATGGAGGAGTGATCCAGCTGTCACATTTAATCAAAAATATCTTCATTTGTGTTCCGAAGACGAACGAAGGTCTTACGGGGTTGGTACAGCATGGGGGTGAGTAATTAATGACTTAATTTCATTTTTGGGTGAACTAACCCTTTAATGAAAAACTCCACATGTAAATGGCTATCACTGTATTTGGAAACTACTGCACATTCTGATTTTGTGTCTTTTTTTCACACAATGCTGAAGTAAATGACTTCCTACCATGGAAACTATTTGGAATTTTCTGTATTGGGAATGAGAAGTGCATATTCTTTGGTCCTAATCTATTCTGTCTTGGCCCTCTTTTTCCTCTGCACATTTACCTTAATTTTACCATGTTTCTCTCTTAAAGTATTTCGAGGTGCCTTGTTATGCCACTGTGTGTGTGTTCATGCATGACTGCAACGTTAGTATCGGGCCCCAGCAGCCGTTGTGCCTTCATTGTTCGCTTGTATTGTCCGGTTGTAGACCCGTCCCTCCCCCAGTCGTGACCCAGACTGTGTCATTAACCAAAGCCTTTGTGACTCTTTTATTTTAAAGTGGCCAAATGAGTATAAACCTCTTAATTTCAGTGGTAAACGAGTGACTTAATTAGTTTATTGCTAACCACGTTTTATAAAAGTAATCATCTTGAATGATTAGAAAAAATAACTGATCGTTTTCCGACAGGTGGTCCATTACAAACAACAATATAACTGCTCACATTCACTGCTATGAATTAAAGAGCTTTGTGGAAATGCTTGGCAATAAACACTTGGATTTAATTCGCTCTGCCTGTCTGAACACATCTGCCTTCCGCACTTAAGTATTATCAGGCCATCATTACATGTACAAGATGCACTCGACATCCTGTCTTTCCACCCCCTCTCTCTCTGTCTTCAACTGAAAGTTAGCACATTTGTCAGCATGACAATAATAAATATAATTTGGGATAAGATCAAAGCCAGACGACATACGAACATTTTCACACAGAGCAATTTAGATTTGAATTTACATGTGAAACCCTTGCTTTAATTTCCTCATTGTTCTATTCCTCCACTCTGAAATTGGTTTCAGCTGTGTCTTCTTTTTCTGTTTCTTTCTGTCTTTTTTTTGTTACTTGTTTATGCCTGTAGCATTGACTTTGAGTCAAAGCATTGGCGTTTTGACAGAGGCCTTTCCATCGTTACTAATCAGCTTTCACACCAATAGATTGTTTTCTTCAGCATTTTTAAATGATGAGATTAGCACATCTTTATCAAATATTACATGTTCAAGTGCCTACTTTGCCTTTGAATAGAAGTGGTACCTCGGTAATGTGCGCATACCCACCATTCATTGGTGTCTGGAAGCCCAGAAGGCCGTGTTTCGTATTATGCAGGATTGTGCAAGTGCCACATTAACATCTTTTCAATTTCTGCTTGTCATCGAGTGAGTTTATCAGTTATGCAGGATTAGTCTGAGAGAACTACTGTAGTTTATTATCTGAATTGGAATTATTTCAGTGCCATGCACTACTTGAACTGCAAGCTCATTAATTAAAAATTAATTAAAAATAAATTTAGGGCAAAGTGACATGTCGGTTTACACAGTCAGCTAAAAGCTGATTAGCAAATTAAGTGTTTTATTATTATTGTCTCTTTTCTCAGAGTCAAGGTCTCTGATGATAGAGATAGGAGAGGCCTGTAAATATTTGCTCCAAATATGAAGAAATGAAATGTTGCTTTATTTGACTATGATGAAATGTGACCTGTGCTCATTTCTAAAAGATGAGTTTTACTCAGGCTTTTTAAAGCCACGGACCTACGATGCCTTAACCAGCATCAAAGTTTACTCGCTTAATTGAAAGAGATTCATGATTTCACAGTTGCTCACAGATGAAAGTGTTTACAGTGCCACCACATGACATGACCGACACAGTAAATAACAAAGTACCCAAAGATAAATGCATCCTTTTATGATTAAAAAGAAGGCAGTGCAATTCTGATCAATATTTCCGTGGTTACAATTCTTATTAGAGGCGTCGGATGCTTTAGCCGCAGTGTAAGTCAGTTGTTTTCTTAGTAATTGGGCACGTGGAAGCCAAAGCTATGATCCATAACTTACTGTTTACGACCTACATAGTTGCCCTCTAAGTCAGCATCATAAAATAAATTGAAACCTCAAAAGTGAATGATTTAAAAAACTTTAGTCACACAAATTGACTCGATTTGATTGATTTAAATAGTTTGACACTAACATGATTATAAGATAACCATTATACTTGTATATGCCTTGAATACATTGTATTATTTTACCCATTATTTGAGTATAATATATTTTAATTTCAAAATAGGGAACTTACTTGAGCATAAAATATTGATTTTTGAAGGATCATGTGAAAACTGGAGTAATGGCTGCTCAAAATTCAGCTTTGCCATCACAGGAATATATTATATTATTTTTATTTATTTATTTATTTATTTAAAAATTTGTAACCAATTTTTTTAAAAGTAATTCTAATTATATTTCACAATGTCATTACTGTTATTTTTTTATTTAAATCAATGCAGCCTTGGCGAGTATTATAAACCTTTCAAAATAATCATCCAGACCCCAAACTTTTGAACATTTGTACTAAATTATTTTAGTAAACTATATATAGTAAACAAATTATTTTAGTTAAAGGTACATGAGAAAGGTTGACATGGAGCACACTAAATCTCGAACCTTCGGAGAATCGCCTGTTTAAAAAAAACGGCAAATAGAGAACACGACAGAGTGCGTAATAAAACAAGAATCAACATTAGCTTTGCTTTTCAGAGATTGCGAGAAGAACTGAGAACTTTACAACTCGCTGTTGTAAAAGCGACAGAGAGATAGGCTAGTGTTTTTATTACTCAACAGAGGAGTAAGGTGTTTTATTGAACAGAGTTCATTGCAAAGCATTGTCAGCTGTGAAGGGTCATTTCATTATGGTTGTTGTAACATTATGCTGGAATTTATTTTCAAGGAAGTACCATGTCTATTATTGGGTATAACTCCAGTTACATCTTTAGCTAGTCAGTTTGAGATCCTTTCCATCTAAACTGGTTATATCTTAAGCCAGGTAGATAATGCTGTATGAGTAGGATAACCATATTCATCCGCACAGTCAGTTTCTGTTCCTATCACAACTTTAGAGTGTAGTGTTGTATGGACTACTTTTGTGATGTTTTATGTTGCTTTTGTTGGAACATAAAAGTCATTGCATGCTTTCATTGTATGGAAGGAATTGTTGTTAACATGCTTCAGAAATGTATTTTGTGTTAAATGATATAGAGAAATTTGTAGAGGAATCACTTTAGGTTGAGTAAATGACAGAAGATTAATTTTTGAGTGAACTACTCCTCTAAGAGATGATTGAAAAGAGTTTGGAAGCCTTTCTTACTTGTTTTAATCAATACATTTTTTTTTAAATTAATTAGACAGATGTCAGTTTTGCTGTATGAACTTGTTTTGATTCAGAGATTTTATCTGTTCTACTGAACTCATTTGATTGTCATGAACCGCTCCTGCAGACCCCAAAGTCAGCCTTTATGTGACACTGGAGAGTATTTGTATTCATGAATTTAGTCATAATTTTCTGCATTTATTGTGTAAAAACAAACCATAAATACACTATCAATCCTATGAATACTTGATTGCATGATGGTTGTAGAGGCCAGAGAAGGCTATTAAATTGTGTAATGGAAATTTAGAGTTACATAGAGTTCATCCATTTCCAACTGAAAATGTATACACCGTCCAGAGTTAGACTTTCTGCATTGTTCGTAAAATACAGTTGGTCAGAATTAAGTGGTCTAATTTGGTCAAAATCAGCTGATTTCACACATGGAGATGTGTGTTTACATTGTGTCTGTGTGTGTGTGTGAGAGAGGGAGATAAATGCTGTTAGTGTTTAACTTACAGAACACCATCTGGCAATCAAGAGTAGAAAGACAAGAACATTTACATTCAACTGCCAAATTTTTTCGGAAATATTATATTCTCATATCATATCATAGATTGATTTTTCTCCAAATATTGGTCCAAAGCAGAAAAATAAGAGACAAAACATATTTTTCAACTTCTTTTTTTTTTAAAGTAGTAAGCCAGTTTTTCTCTCATGCAAACACACACAAAAACAGAAGCACACATTACACACATTAGGGATGCATTAGAAGCCCCGGTGGCTTAGAGAAAGCTTCGAAATGGAGGCTCTTTATCTTCATTTTACTCCATTGAACGTGCGCTACAGCCAACATAGCTAGCATGGGACTAAAAGCATTACAATAAACACCCCACCACTTCCACACTCCCCGTCTCTCCTTCAAGTGAAATTTATATTTACATTAAGTCATTTAGCGCATGCTTTTACCCTGAGAAATGCACTTACAACCCCGGAACAAACAATAGACAAGCACTAGTTTGTCTGACAACAATAACCATAATCACCCTCAAGCAGTCAGAGCTAAGAAAATCACTCTTGGACATCTGACTGCAGTGTTTTTACATCTCTGAATGGTGGTTCATTGGGGTTGTGCTCATTTAATGAAAAATATGAACTCAAACACCCATTTCTTTTACTTACTGCAAGAGTTAAGAGCTTATAATTTAAGACACGCACATAAGCTCTGTTAGAAAACTGCCTACATAGGATTGGTCACTTAGGATTTACACATTTATTGAAATGTGACCATGTGATTTTGTTTTTAAAAGAATACTTTAAGCAACTGCTTTTAATTATATTAGGCATGCACAATGTTTTACCTGGGATTTTTTTTCGCAAATATTAAGCTGAAATATTTGATATAGTTGATTTTGTCATGTTGTAAGAAGTTTTATTGTGTATATTGTATTTTTTGCTATACATATATCAAATGTATGCTGATATCCCTTAAAGAATATTAAAACCAATCCAGTGCCCAAACTCATGTATTGCATTAAGATTTATTTTCGTTTTTACTGTAGGTCTACTGTATACTGTAAGTAGCTGCATTGAATGTACAAAGTTTAAAAATCAAGTTTGTAACCACCGGGGAAAAAAAGAGCCAGGCAAAGTCGACATCATCATTGAAATATGTATTGTAATAATTACAAAGCAACAAAATGCAATACATTTCAGTGGAGACATGTTAGACTTTAGTGGGTTGCTTAGATGATATGAATGCATACAGAGAACATGCATTTATATAATCCAAGCAACCCCATAAAGCCCAATCTGCCTAATTGAAATGTATTGCATTTTGTTACTATGAGTAATAGGCCTACATAAGAAGTAAAAGCAGCATGGTACAGTATCATACGACCATTTCTCTAACATACGGTTTCCCCTGTTTTCTTGTCTGTTTTCATAAAAAATTCAATCCATCTTGCCTGTTTTTGACTAGCATAAGACTGGCAGTTACAAAGGATCAAAATCCTTTGATTTGAATCAAAATTGTGAGATACGTCAAACCCTCAAAACGTGCAACAATAAATTGTGGGAAAACCATGGACTTACTATGTTATAAGGCAAATCACAGATTTGGTTAAAATGGTCTTAGAAGAGTTTTTAAGGGTGCTTTCAGACTTTGTGTGCCAGGAAAGCGAGTGAGAACACACTCAAACACAGTTTTATTGATTCATACGTCATCACTAGCAGTTCACTTCCGGGATTTAGTAAGATTGCGTTCATATCAGCAGCAAACTGTACTTGAGTTCACTCGAACCGTACCCCCGACCACCCTCTGGTACGGGTGCACACCCCAGTTCGGAAAACAGCGTTCCCATCATCCAAACAAACCTAAAGGCTGATTTATACTTCTGCGTCGGACCTACTGCACGTTTTGAGGGTTTGACGCATCTCACAATTTTGATTCAAATCAAAGGATTTTGACTAAGTAACTGCCAGTCTTATGCTAGTCAAAAACAGGCAAGATGGATTGAATTTTTTATGAGAACAGACAAGAAAACAGGGGAAACCGTATGTTAGAGAAATGGTCGTATGATACTGTACCATGCTGCTTTTACTTCTTATGTAGGCCTATTACATCTTAGTAACAAAATGCAATACATTTCAACTAGGCAGATTGGGCTTTATGGGGTTGCTTGGATTATATAAATGCATGTTCTCTGTATGTATTCATATCATCTAAGCAACCCCCTAAAGTCTAACATGTCTCTACTGAAATGTATTGCATTTTGTTACTTATACTATAGCCTCTACGCTATAGACTTTTCATTTATACTTCTGCGTCGTTGTCCACGTTGACGCGCAATTACACATGCAGAGGGAGCATGGGAAACCCGGGGAGAGGTTCTAGCAGACCAATCACAGCGCTTTCAGTACACGTAAAATTGACGCGTTGTTACATTTTTGGATAGGTGCACGTCAGGGTACGCCGAAGGTTTACAAAGCCTACGACGTAGAAGTATAAATTGGGCTTCACACTAATGTCAATCGAACGCGGGTGCGCACCAAAAGTGCTAGTGTTTATGCAACCTTAAAATAGTGAACTATTTTTTAGCAATAATTTTTCTGTTATTGAAAGAAATGTATTTTTTATAATAATTCAGTGACCGTTTGAATGATTTTTTTTATTTAATTATGAAATTCAGAATTTTGGAACCACCTTCATGTTGGTGCAGTAGAGCGAATATGATGGTAAATGGTAAAATGGTAAATGGACTGCATTTATATAGCGCTTTCACAGACCTAATGGCCACCAAAGCGCTTTACAATTTGCCTCACATTCACCCATTCACTCACTCACTCATACACCGATGGCGGTGTCAGCCATACAAGGCGCCATCCAGCTCGTCGGGAGCAGCTTATGATGCCTTAAAATTGGTAGGCAGCTTGCTAGGTGTTGGAATAAATCAAAGGTCTTGGTAAATTTCTGTCAAGGGCACTAGATTGTGTTGTTACAGCAAACTCTACAATCTGTCACCTAGGTACAGCAATGAATGAAGCACTTGAGTGCGCCGTCAGGTTACATCTGTGTAAATGACACAAATAAAGAAAGACAGAAAATGAGGGCGAGGAGGACGGAGGGAGGTTCCTCTGTCTTAGGAAACTAATATTGGTACATGTTTCATTGGATTACCAACGTGTGGTGAGGATAGCATACTGTAGCTTACAGTCTGGCCTGTTCTGTGCATTTTGTCCGAAATGCGTACTTTTCCAGGATTGAGGAACATTCATTTTAACATAAAAATGTTATGATTCCATATTCACAATAAGTTTAATAAGTCATTTAAGAAACGTCAACTAAAAAAGAGGATCTGCAAGAACATGGTAATAAAAATGCATTCTCTTTGGAACTTTTTGAAGGACAGCTGGAATTGTTTCAATTCAAAGTTCCAAGATGTCTTTTGGAAACATCACAAATCTCAGCAGCTTTGAGATTTGACAAAAACACTGCCATAATGTTTTCATAATTTGTTTACTTATTCTGTTTTATTCAAAAGTTTTGTGTGCACAGATTCATTTATTTTCTCTTGTTTGCTTACCTTTTCATCTATTTGATCAAAAAGTTCATTTGATCCGTTTACTCGGCATTGATCAGCCCGTCATCTAACAGTTGAAGATGTAAATGGTTTGTTTGCAGTGGAAAATGGTTTTGAAAATTGCACATCTACACAAGTTGCTTCAGAACATCAGAGTTGGTCTATTTCGGCATCTTCTTGTCATTTGTACGGAGCAAATGGGAGAGAGTGACTTGTTTTACAAATGACTTTGCAGCCAAAGATCTGCTGTGGGCAACTTGCTTTGGAGTAAGTAAGAGAATGGCACCAAAGGCAATCAATCTCAGTTATCTTTCATAGTTGTTTTTTGATTGAACACTGTGGTTGTTTATGAGGAAGCTGGCCCACTTTTCAGCCAGCAGTGAGAAGGTTCAAGCATTGGAGCTTCAAATCAGCATGGTTACTCTATGGTGAATTTATTCAGCAATGAGTCACACTTTATTCTAAGCACAGGGCTGAACACAATACCGCTGTAAACAGTGTCACTGGAATGGAAATGTGATATTATTTACTGTATGGTGTAGAGTTAAATCTAACAAACCTCCAACCACAAAGGATTAGATCAAAAATCCCCAGTACAGAAGTTTGTTTTAATGAATAAACTTCAAGAAGTAAACTTTCACTTGACTTGGCCTCATGAAACAAAAGCAGAACGAAGCCATTCTTACGTAAATTGTTCCACTGAATTGAATTTTACAGTTTACAGATATTTCATGAATGAGGCTCACTGTGTGTCATTCTTTTCAGCTATAAAATACTTTCTCATATACTAGTTTAATGTGTAACTAAGCAGTTAGACTATTAAACCATTTGTTGAGATACTTTCAACATTGCTGTGTTTGTTTGAGCCACATGTCAACTTATGGCTCAATCAGTGGTGTGGTTTTGGAACGGACTACTTGTTTGTCCATTCAGTAAATCTGTTTGAAAATGATTCTTTTTTTAAAATATATATATTTTTTTGTATTATTATATTATTTTGTATAGAATCCTTTTCGCATGTATGCACACACTTTCATGCATCAAGGTGTGTTTTGCTAGGTTTGATGTCAATAATGGTTCTTGCTCTTAATGTGACTGATCGCAAAGTGTCTGAATGTTTTGAATTGAACGTGCACGTAGATTTGACAGCAATGGTTTTCTGGGATTAATGGCTTAAATTTGATCTGTTAATCAACTATTTGACTCCAGAAGTCTTGGCAATGTTGTATGGACCATTTTTATGATGCTTTTTGGAAATGAGTAACACGGACATTATGCAAAAGATCTCTTTTTCATCTCTCAATCTTATAACAACACTCATTCTGAACATTAGCACACTTGTAGGTTCAATACAGGCTTGTTTTCATAGTAAACTATGTGAGAAGGAATAAAGTTGATGGCTCTGTGTGTTTGTTTTTGTGTTTTTCTGCTGGTGACTGATACTGGTATAATGGATGAAGCGTAGACCTTAATATGCACAATCAATGCTTAATTGGTATCCGCTGAAAACAAATTATTCCTCCGAAAATGAGTTTTCTGGGTCGGGTCGTTATAAGGTAATTAATTCTGCTGTTTAATCGCTTTGTATTGCTGTGGGTTTTTCAAAAAATTTTCAATACAGTTTTTAGGACATTTACTGAGTTAAATTTGTTGAAATTCTCAAACATTGATTGAGAGTGATAGGAAGTTGGGGGGTTTGCCATTTTTGTTTTTGCTATTCTTGGTTTAAAATGCTATTGTCATAGTTGGATTAGAACAGAAAATCAATTTAAAAAAATGAACCGACTGACCTGCACATAAAGCCAATTGCTTTTGCCATATGTTGTGAAACACTCTCTATACAGCGAATTGCCTAAATTCAGCTTTAATGGAATGTCCTTCAGTAAAGACAGGTCAATCTTAAAACAGGCAAATGTTGCTTGAATGAAAAATGGTGGGTTGTGCTGTAGTCTAAAGTAGTAATATTTCACCGTTTTTGTGTTTTTGCCATTGTGGAGGTGACATTATAGAGATGAGTGAACTGTTTGTAAGTTGCTTTGCATAAAAGCTACTTCTAGATGAAAACATGTAAATAAATGCAAACAGATTCAAATTCACATTTCCCCCTTTGAGCACCGTGACTTTTACTTCTGATATTTCTCAATAGTTGTTGATATTTTGATGTTAGCATTGTATAGTATGCTACCCCGCTGAAAAGACTAACATAGCTGGTTACTAGCTAATGTTGTGTTGGATGCGACCAGACTTTTTATAGGGTTGTTTCAACCAAAAAAATTTAAATTGTCATAATTTACTCACTCTCTCATGTCATCATAACCGCCTGGTCCAACATTGAAAGGAACTTGTGCTGGTCTAAGCTGTTTTTTTATTAGCAGGTTGGACAAGAAAGCTCTTTAAATATGTTTAATGTCTATATTGTTAGCTCTTTCTAGAAATCATAGCTTGTAACAGCCTGCAAAATGGCTCATATGACAGCCAGCCTTCCTCTTCAATAAACACCCTTATGATACATGGAGAACTCTGTCGAGCGAAGCACATATAGCCTAAAATTCAATCAACAACATGTTTAAATGTGTCATACAAAGAATTATGTAATGCACTTACGCTGTGAGAAATACTATAAACATCCAGCTATAAACTTGGCGTTTTATTGAACAGGTTACATTTAAATTGAAATGTTTGCACCTATGCTCATATATAAATTGGTCACATATTCAGTATGCTGTTTTCTCTAGATTGCAGTCTAGATATCACCTTGTTTCCTAGTTTCTTCACGGTACCGATTTTAATTTGTCAGATAACCGTTAGAAATAGGTCACCTTGATTGTAACTGACCTCTTAAAATGGAAGAAAACACACAAACTTATTGCTCTCATAGTTTCATGCACAAAAACCATATGCCTTAGAAATCAAATGTGTTTGTTATTTATTGAATTATTATTTCTTAATTTATTGCTTATTGCTTTAGCAACTGCCGACTCAGTAAATTAATTCAATTAATAACTTGAGTGATGTTCTCAAGGGTAAAGGACACTGAACGAAGAAAAAGGACTATATATTTACAGTATACTTCATTTACTTGTCACTCAGCAAGACTTATGCTTAAAGTCAGCATGGAATCAGAATTGAGCCTGGTTTCTTTCTAAATACATGTTGCTAGTTGTATTGTGCATGATTCATCAGTGGATGTTTTTCCAAAGGAGGAAAAAAATCATAATACTTCAGCAAAATGTAATAACGCCTCTGAAATGACTTTCCTTTTTGGGTTATTTTTTACCTAGACTGTAAAAGATTGTTATCCTGTAGCTAAATATTAGTTATTCAGGCATTATTTTGGGTAACTGTGCAGTTACTGTATTTCTAGTTTAATATCTTTTTTTTAATGAAAATATGAAAGAAATAAATGGAAGTAAATGATTTGCAAACACTATTTCACGTTGGATTCAGCATCCATGCCTTCTCCATCCATATATTGTGCCAGACATTCTTGCCCAAACAGGTACTTTTGGGGTCGCTCTTTAATATGTGGAAGCTCATGCATGTTTATTCATGTTTTTGAGATCTTAATGATGTCTCAGATGGCAATAATCAGTCCATTGGTTCCATTTCAAAACATCTTTTTATTAAGTGTGTGTGTGTGTGTGTGTGTGATCTGTCTGTCGTTACATCCATGCATCTATCTACACTGATAAAAATGATTTTGTGGTGAAGTAAATACTACAGAAAAAAACAATGTAATTTACATGAAAAAAGTTAGTTCAGACAAGAATAAAAAAAAAGTAAATTCTATAGTAGTACTCTATTCAATCGTGTAGAAATGAAAGCGTAAATATCAACATTATAAAATTAAGTAAAATTACTCAACTTTTCTGATACTGGTTTCCCCATCATGCACTGGGCCATGAATAATTAATGAGGTATATTTTTCACTGTTTTACATATGTATTTACACTATTTTATCATTGCTTTTGTTGTTAGGATTAGTAACCTGACATTTTGTGACATTTGGAGTTCATTTTCTACTTAAAATGACACAGTCAAACACAAAAACGATCCATCAAATGTTACCGTCATTGTGTATTGTCTACCAATTATTGAGGCATGCGTTCACACATTTAACTTTAGAAATGAAGATATGGTGACACACTATATGTATTGATTACTTAAACATTTCTGAGTAAATCATATACTTAAAAAGTGTAGTCTAATCCAATGTTGTATTGTTTGAGTGAAATGTTGTACAAAGAAAAATTCAATTAAATAGATATAACTCAACTTTTAATTAGTTAAATAAAAATTACTTGATTTCTTGTTACTTTCACTTAACTTGGTTAAGTATAGTTTCCTTAATTGTATTTGTGAAATTTACTCAAAAAATATCAGTGCAAAAACTTGCCTTAAAAAAATTAAGTAAATTTTACTCATTGTTTTTTACAGTGTATCTTTCATTCTATCGTTCGTTATCTATCTGTCATTCTATCTATCGTTGTATCTACCGTTCATTCGTTTGTTCTATCGTTCGTTCTATCGTATTCGTTCTATCATTCTGTCTATCGTTTGTTCGTTCTGTCGTTTGTTCGCTCTATCGTTCGTTTTATCTATCGCTCTATGTATCTTTTTTTTTAAATGCAGGTTTAGACCTGTATCTCTGTATGTATGTTTGTTTGTGTGTGTGTGTGTGTGTTCTTCAAAAGCAGATACTACAGTAAATACTGACTCAAAAGCCCATAATTAGTAAGTTTTATGAAAAAAGATCAATTGAACATGGATCACTTCTCACACACCCCACCGTCTCTTTCTTCATTAAATCAATTATCGAGGATTCATGCTTATAATTGCGGTGTCAGACCAGTGACATTTGATCGTGTGTTAATTAAACTTTTTGCCCTCACTTGCTTAAAGAAACAACAGAGCATTAGCATGCACCCACACAAACACACTGTTTCACTAATGTGTCAGATAGGAAATACCCATCTTTTTTTTTGTACAAATACAAATACCCATCTTTGTACTCACTCATGCCACTAAAATGCCTTTCATCTGTATCTCATTAATTCACTGTTTTTTTCTGTTTCCTGTTTATTTCTGACAACCTGTCAGAAAATTAATTGAAAGCTATTGTAATGAAGGCTGTCAACTGAAGACAGTAAAACGTGGAGCTGTTTGTTTTCGATGGCTAATAACTACGAATTTTAAAGATTTAGCAAAAGTCTTTCCAGATATATTCTCAGATGGGGCAAAATAGTCTTTTTTTGGCTTTAGTGTGAGGTATTTATTGGCATTCTGTCGACAAAATTCAGTTTAGGTCAGCAGTTAAATTAGATTGGCTCTTTAAATTAGCAGGTATACTGCTCTGTTCCAAAAACCTAGTGAATATGCCTACCTAGACGTAATTTTAAGGTAACGAGAAGGATGCAGATGGCAGATGATTCCATAATGCATTGCGACGATAGCGAACCAAGTTGAGAGAAAAGTACTGAAAAGATAAAAATATTATATTAAATAGTTTTTAGAAGCTTTGCGTTTCATAATACGAGTGAATTGCAACTCGTTTTGCTTCCTCGCACTCTTCCTCCCCATTTCTCTCTGTGTTTGTGCCAACATAATATTTATGGCTGTTCGGAGTATCAATGCACACACACACACACACACACACACACACGCACACAGAGACTTCCTATTAAGTCTTTCAAGCACCTGTTTTATTCATATTACCTCTCTAGAAATTAGCATATACTTGTATGCAGACCAATTTGTGAACAGCCTTATTATTCACAAATGCAATTAAATAAACATGTGTTGCTCTAATAATGATAATCAGAATTCATTTTCACCATGCTTCACCTCATGCATTAACCATATGCTCAAGCTGGGAGCACTCTTGATGATTTGTGGTGTTTGATGGTTTGTACACACGTATACAGTATATGCACGTGTGTTGGTTTGGAACGTGCATTCCATGATTATACGTGAAATTAATTGGCAGCTGCATAGTATGAGGTAGTGTAAGACTCATGTATCATGTGCGATTAATTCATTGAGAATTCAGTCTAGAGTCCCAGTGTCCCAGTGCATGCATAAACTATTGTTTCCTTGTGCCTTCGCTGTGAGCAACAGAAGCAAGTTTCTTTAGACACAAAGAGAGCGCTTTTTGTTAAATGAGGCGTGCGGCTGATAATAAAATGTATGAATTGTATTTATTGTACAGATTCTTTGCACTGGTGCACACGTACATGCCCAGTCAGCCAGTTTTATTTGTTTCATATGCCTTCCCCAGTCTGTGTGGTATGAATAAAATAACTTCAAGTGCCTGTATTTCTCAGGATATGAGGTGAAATTATGCCTACAGTACGGAGATATATTCGGTATACCTGAACTGACTCTTAAAGGTCTTCATTTGTGCTCATTGTACAGGTGCTCATGTGCACGTGTAACTTTTTGAGCCAATTTCATGTTTTAAGTTAATGCAAATGCATCATTAATTTCTTTGTGTAAACCATTTTTTTTAATTGGCAAGAAATTATTGAGTGCATCTTTAAAATAACTTATAATTGATGTTACTTTAGACTTTTTTATTTGTATAAGACAAAGGCAAATTTATGGTTTGTTTCAGTATTTTAGCATCAGCTATTAGTTATTAAAATTTTCATATAGTGTGTATTTTTATATTTTCCATTTCATTTTAATTTTAGTTCGTTCAATTTTGTTGTGTTTTTGTCTTTTTTTTTTAACAATGTCTATATAGCTTTTATTTATTTTTATTTCAGTTTTAGTTATTTTAGTACACAAATTTATTTTATTCCAAATAACGCTGATTTGAAGTAATGAAGTTTTGGTTTCCTTTTAGGTTGAATTGACTATAATTACACTGGCTTTAGTACATAAATACATTTAGTTTAACAATATTTTTGATAATTTACAATATTCTCCATCAGTTTTCCACTTTCCTAGTTTGAATTGGATACTTCCGGTGTTACCCATCAACTCAGACGACTAATTTGTGATCGAGGGCTTTGATGGTAGTTGTGAAACCAGGGATGTGCATGCAAAGCCTGAAGGGGAGGAGGGAGGGGGAAACTTTCCAGAGACGCTCCAAGTGTTTGTTTTTGAGAACTTCCAAACTAGGACATCTCTGTGCTTCTAGTTCAGCCCTCTGGAGAGCTCCAGAGAATGTTAAACATGTCAATTTCACTCAATATTGGAAGTCGATAGTTTTCCTGAACAATTCTGCAATCTCATTTTCTTTGGTCTCTGATGTTGGGTTGATTATTTTAAGCAATGGTCATTTGTTCACAGATTTCTTTGTTTTGGTAAATGTACATTTAAATGACAAATACCTGTATAGATTGGTGGTGGTGCATCAAAGGCAATAGTTACAAAGTCTCTTTGAAATGACGGGAAAAAAAAGAAAGTTTGTTAATTGAATTGTGTTATTTTTTGGCAATTTCTCTAAAAGGTCTATGAATACAGTGCTGCCATCTGTTACTAAAACCTAAAAATGTCATCTCTTTGATCTGGCTGCTAATTAATTTGCTATCTGGAAATGCACACAGGTGCCGTGAATGTGGCCCAAAGGAATCAGCTATTCACTTGGGATGTATACTCCCTTGATATCAAAACTAGCCAATTAGCACTTAGTAATGAGCATTTTTCGATAGCTGATGCATTTTGGACAAAACCCTTCACTTGATGCCCTTAGTGTGTCAGCCAACCATTGTATAAGTGAACTTGGCATGATTTGAAGTATGTAGGGCTACACTCTCTGAGTCCGCTTGTTTTAGCTTTCGAACCTGTTACCACTTTACAATAAGGTCTCATTTGTTACCATTAGTTGAAGGTGCAGTAAGTGATTTCTGAGAAACACTGTTGATGTTTATTTGAAAACCCTCCCTTCATTGCTCCGCCTCCAGACTAGCAAACACGTAACGCAGGAGTGGATGTCTCTTTATCATAGCTGAAGCGAAGCAAAATAAAGCGAAGATGACGAATGACAAGGAAGGAAGAACAAAAAATGAACATGCAGTACACAAGAGTATATACAAGCAAGAGTTAATTGAAGGTTGCCAACAGCACATCAGCTCCAGACAAGCAGTGACGCTCAAGACTCTCCTGTTACTATAGCTAACATTACAACAACAGCATATCTTAGTTCTGTGAAACATTGCAAAACCAATGTTACTCAAGTATGGAGGAGAGACAACCCAACCTCTGCGTCAGTTTTCAGGCCTCCCGCTTAGGTCTCTCCATAACCCTTCTTTTCCCAGTGATATTCTGATGAGCTTTTCTCTTTTGTAATGTCTCTCAGCCATCTCTCTTTCTACAGTCTTTCTTCAAATCTCCGTCTTGCTCTCTCTCTCTCTCTCTCTCCTCCCCCATCATGAGTGGACACGCCCCCTACTGCCGATTGGCTACAAGTGTGTTGTGGCGCTCGGTCCAATCCACTTTCAGCAGCGTTTTTCAGAAATCGCTTACTGCACCTTAAAGGCATTAAATAACATGAACTAATAATGAACACTACATATTTTTACAGCATTTATTTTAAAATCGTATACCTTTTCGATATTAGTGAAAATACAATTGTTTATTGTCTGTTCATGTTAAGTCACGTTGCATTACAAATGTTAACAGATACATCAAATTTGAATTTCTAAAAAAAGTATACAATATATTTAAAAATATATTAAACATAATATAAAGTGTTATCTAGAAATTTATAAAGTAATTGCAGTAAAGTTCAGTTCGTTAGCATTAGTCAACATATGACCTAACAATGAACAATATGCCTGTTAATGATGCCACATCCGACATACTGTACCGTATTTTGAACATTTTCAGTTTTTTAAAATTAGCATTAGTTAATGAAAAGAGATGAATAATGGACAATAGTATATTTATAAATTAACCTGGATAGTTATGTATTTCGATAGCTTCGAAATTGTTGTTCATTGTTATATCACGGTTCCTGATTTATTAACTAATGTTAACGTTTTTAACCTTAATGTAAATTGTTATCATTGAAATGAAAAAAAAATGGCAAACTGCTTTATCTACTCCCATAAAACATTAATATATTGCAAAGTGTTGCAATGATTCGACCAAACAAGGTCTTTCTCATTGCCTGACAAAGACCTTGTGTGGTCGAAACTTTGCAATATTTTAAAGTTTTAGCAGATAAAGCAGTGTGATGGGTTTTTTTCATTTCTTTGATTTTTACTTTTTTGAAGGAGCACCTGCCCAAGTTTGAATGTACACACACTATTTCAAATTTATATTTGTATGAAACACTCCACCATGATGTTAGGATGTTGTATGTGGTTTGGTCATTCATGTTCCTTGCACTGTACAATACATTTTTCAAAAATGTTACTCTGGCAATTTACCCACCTGGTCCAGGAGTCACCAAGATCAGCTGTTTTACAGTTTATTCTCTGCTTGCCTTCCTGGTCTGTGCTTGTGTACTTGCGCACAAAAGCACACAGAGCCAGAGCCACATAGCCTGCAGACTCAGTAAAGTAGTTAAGCAAGTGCTTTGTTTACAGACCATCTAATTGTAATCACAGTATTTACAGTGTGATGCTAATTACAATAGCTTTAATTTGTTTATGCCACATCCCCGTCCTTCTTTCAGCGCAAGAGTTCAATTGCAGTACATAGAAGAAGTTTTTTTGCTTCTCATGTTTGGTTCGGTTTTATTTAAATGTCTTGTGCTCTCACTCTTGTGCATTGTGTTTGTGATCGTGAAGTATGTTGTGGTTTACAGTGGTGTTCTTCTGCATGTGATCCATTTATATGCGGGACCATTACAAACAGATAAGAGAAAATGAATTGAGAGGTTGATTGTGCAACTTTTGGTTGAGGTACACATCGATATTAAGGGCTCTCAGCATAAGCCCGAGATCCTCTTAAGAATCCGAGAATTTCACTAATGACATCTTTCATCCCCAACACACGCACGCACACACACACACACACACACACACACACACACACACACACACACACACACGAGAGGGCGAGAGAGGGAACATCCTTCAAGTTCAATTGCACTAACTTTAACTTGTCACATGTGCCTTTTTAAGCGTTTATGAGGAAGAGAAAATAGAAGATAAATGAACAAAGCGAATTTGAAGTTTTGTGTGGGTGGAATGACAACAATCTTATCATGGTGGTTTTTCAATGGTATCTCAATATGGTTGTTGTTTATTTCCCGTAAAGGCAGTAAAAAATGGTTTCTGTGTTCAAAAACTGTGCATTAATTTCTGTTTTTTGGATAATCCAGTGAATATACTTCAGTTAATTTATAAAATAATCCAGTTTCACTAACGCAGTGAAAATAAATTTGACGATTTTCTCTTTTTAACTTGGCACAAACTTAAAAAGAAGATCATTGATGATAACCAATGATTAACCTGGCATTTGTGCACATCATGTAACCGTTAAAAACAGACATAAAACTGTTATGACCTTTCTAAAATTGTTAAAACTTTAAATTCTGGCTGGGCGAGCCATAGAGCTGATAAATGCACACTCATGGCGATACATCAGTTCATCTTTGGTTAAATTATTGTTTGCTCAGACTAGCTTTATTTTCAGTAAAATATGCTTAAACCGAAAAACAAATGAATGGATATTATTCCTAGAGCCTCATATAATAGTGAAAATAACTAATCGCATTAATGAAATAAATGAGACGTCAATGTTTCATTAATATTTATGACATGAAACAATATATAAATGAATATTTTCAGTAAAATATGCTTAAACTGAAAAACAAATGAATGGATATTGTTATAGAGCCTCATATAATATAGCATTAATGAAATAAATGAGACATCGATGTTCCATTAATATTCATGACATGAAACAATATATAAATGGATAAGCATTAACTTATTAACATTAATACCATGGAGCAAATGTTAGAGGTCTTAACTGACATTATGTTTTTTATTTCGGAAATTAGGACTGATGCATGGTTTAATCCACAACATGAACTTCAATTAAAAAAATTGTTTTCCTCTTTCGGTATCAATGGTTTACCATATTTTTGCATAATTTCATTAAAACACATGTATTCAAAACAGTTGGTTATACGGTGGAATCGGTCAGCCCCTAAATAACAAGTTCTTCCTATTTTTGACTGGTTTGGTACAATTCCCGCTCTGTACTTTTAGCCTTTATGTGCAGTGATGTTGAACACAAAAGTGTGGGATGAGAAAGGGCTGATGTTTGACGAGACAGAAAAGGGACTGATGTGATAGAAAAAAGGCATAAAAGGAGAAAACACATTATAACTGTAATAAAACCCACAGCATGCATTTGTCTTGGGAATGATGCCTCCTGCATAATCATGTTGGGGTAACACTTCTGCAGTCATCACACAAACAAGAGTGAGCGGGATCCAAATATGAGTCCTGAGAGAGAAAGAGTGTGTGTTTGAGCAAGGTATGAAGGGGTCTTTGGGTCCACATTCTTATTTGTTCTTTTGACATGATGCTCATTGAACAGATGTTGGTGTAGATTGAAACTGTTCTCCAGCAGGTGGTTTTGTGTGTGAGTGTGTGTGTGTGTGCGTGTGTGTGTGTGCAAGTTTGTGTCTATAGGGCCTTTGGGGAATATAACATTTTCTTTTTATATAGTTAATGTTGGTGATTTGTATTGATGTTTGTGACAGTTATACTTTTTGAAAATGAGTTTGATGCGGTTGATGGTATATTAAAGTGGAATAATAAAGAAACCAAAAGTATAGAGTGGAGAGAAATGAGAGGGGGGAAACGCAATGGATTATAAAAATAATAGTTTTTATAAGTACGATAATTTAAAGTATAATACAATCTATAAAACAAAATTTGAGTGTTATTTATGTACTCTCATCTTCTAATATACTTTTTATTAATATTTAGAATTTGCTTTTTAAATTTTCAGTAATCTTGTGCTTTTGTAATTTTTTTTATTCACTTGGGTTTTATTTATTTTTATTTCAGTTTAAGTTTTAATTTGAGTTCCGTTTTTTATTTATTTCAAGCAACATTTAAAATTTTTGTTGAATTCATTTTTTTAATTTTTTTTATTAATTTATATTTTATGTTATTGCAGCTTTACAATAATTACAGTGCTAAAAACGTGGGTTCGTTTCCCAGGGAATGCATGGACTGTGAAAATAATTGCAAGTTGCACTGGATAAAAATATCTGCCAGATACATAAATGTAAATGTATTTCAGGAGGGACATTTATAAATTTGATTTTAATATTTGACATTTAACATTATACTATACATATAAGTAAAAAAAAAAACGTTCTGAATTAATTTCCGCACTTTTATGCTGAAATCTCAGTTGGAATCAGAAAATCTCAACACCACATGCACTTTAATAATTATTAACATGGTGAATGAGCAAAGTCACAAAGCTATGGGTACTTTTACACAACTAATAAAGGCAAAGTTTTAACTTTGCATTTTTCACGTACAGACGACAACGTTGTCAAAATGATCCGCATTCACACGGATCTGCGAAAACGACTAAAAACGCTGTATATGCTGCCAGGCCAGTAGTTGGCGATCACAATTTTCACATATTCGTGTTTTTGTAGTTAACGCAGAGACAATAACGGTATCTTTTTCAGGCCCCCAAAACAAATAAAAAGTTGTCAGTTTTTAGTTGAAAATGGTGTCAACGGCCCCTAATTGTTGCATGATGTAGCCTCTGCCATGATCAATCCCTTTGCTTAGTACCTAGCAAACTATAATGGGTTGGATTGTTAAAAATTGCTAGATGTCTGCTTTTTATTTTTATGACTAAACACCATTTATGAGCTTTTTTTTTAATGATTACAATTAACGAATGCTCTGTTTTCTTTACAGAAAGTTATGGGAGTATCATGTTATATTGATGCTATTGGATGGCACTTACTGATTAACATAGTATTTACTTATTAAAGCAAAGATTCCATGCTCAAAAATATACATGATTCTACTGCGTCCAACAACCAAGATATTTTTTTTGTTAGTGAATTATTTGTCAGTGCATCCCTGAAAAAGAGTTGACAGAATTGAATAAAATGAAAAATCAAGCCATGAGAACAGAAAAGAATAGGGTTAACGCTGGCACAAAATTGCAAGTCTGCTTGACATTTTATGCAAGTCTGAATTCTGAAATCTATTTTGGTCGGATGATCACAATTGTGTTGTGTCTCTCTCACATGGGTCCATTTCATTAGAATCTTATCTAAATGGTGACATGGAAATGCATGTTTGTGCATGCGCTATCACAGTACGGTTGGTTTCGGTTGTGTGTGTGTTTGTGTGAAACGTCCTTCTCTTCATGCATCAGTTCATGGCTCCAGGTGTCTCCTCCTCTAGTTATCTCGTCAGACCTTACACATAAACGAATACACACACACACACACACAGGATGGAACAAAAGATGGAGGCATTGAAGACATGAGAGCGAGCAATACCCGCTTAAGATGCAGATATGAACCTATTTCACTCATCCATGATTCCCCTCATGCTCAGCTTGTTCACTGCAGTGTTTTCCCCCTATTTTCTTTACAAACATTCCCAGTTGGCCCAATCTACCTATAGGAACTTATCAGATGGAGGCCTGTCTGAAAGTACTCACACACAAATTGCATAAATATCTTTGACTGCAGACAAAACATGTCCAGGGTTCCACAGAATTCACTCAAGTATTTGTTAAAGGAACTGTCCACAGCTTTTTATTTTAAATATGCAGGTTTTTTTACATTCTAAATTCTACATAATATTGGACGCTACATATCTACATATATCAGTGCTTGAACTCGCATGGGAAAATATATGTTTATTTCAATGACTGTCCTTTGCTTTACAAAAACAGTCCCCATGTAATCAATTTTGGAGTTATGTTGCTTTTAGTCAAGCTTTGAGGTCATTTATGTGCTATAGTGCACTTTTAACAGGTATACGCAATGAAAATTTATAGTCCGTTTCTTCTGTGTAAATGAGCAAGAATATTGATTAGCAAGTAGCAAATCGTTTTTGCTAAGCTTTTATTTTGCTTAGGATTTTTTTGCTTGCTTTGTCGTCTGCCAGTTGAAAATTGTGAAGTCTGATTGGTCAGATATGTAATAGCACGCCTCATCTCAACAGACTGTGTTGAGGTTATCTTTCATGTTTGTGGTGCAGGACGAGACGCATGCTTAATCTAAACCATTGATTTGTAGAACAGTAATGTCTGTCCAGAAACTGTTAAAATTGTGCATATATTTCACAAAAAAATAATATATCTATGTGTGTGTGTGTGTGTGTATATGTATGTATGTGTGTGTGTGTGTGTGCAGTATTTCACAGTACTGTTTAAAAGTTTGGGGTCAGTAAGATTTTTTTTTTAAAAGCAATTCATTCAGCAAGGACACATTAAATGTATCAAAATAGAAAGACACTGATAAAAAATCTATTTAAAATAAATTCTGTTCTTTTAAACTCTATTCATGAAAGAATCCTGAAAAATATCTCAGTTTCCACAAAAATATTAAGCAGTACAACTGTTTATATAACAACATTGATTATAATAAATGATTTTGGAGCACCAAATCAGCATATTAGAATGATTTCTGAAGGATCATGTGACACCGAAGACTGGAGTAATGATGCTGAATTTTTTTTTCCATCACAGGAATCTTTAAATATATTAAAATGGAAAACCTTTTTATTTAATTTTATTAATAAAATTTCACAAATATTACGTTTTTTGATCAAATAAATGCAGCCTTGGGGAGAGTACGGGGAGAGTATTGTGTGTGTGTGTCCTACATATTTATTAAGCTCTTGATAGCCCCTATTTTTAAAATTGAGATGCTATCAGAAAATAAGGGTCATATTAGTTTTGCAGAATCTTGCTTAGAAGAGGATGTGTGATTTACGAAGGGAGTAAAAGCAAGCTGTAAGTGAGTTTTTCTTTAAAAAAAAACACATTAGAAGGGCAATTTTAGCTCTCCTATAGTGGATAATCATAATCTTCAGGCAAACACATTTTATAATGTAGTTTCGGGTTCTCTAGGTTTTCTCAAGTTTACAAGATATATGAAGCACTTTTAGCTCAGAGTTGAGGGCTAATCTTTGCTAATGCTAAATTAGATGCTGTGATGGTCGACTTATTTCGAAGAGTATTAGTACATTCGCAGACAGGTGTCTGAGTGTGGGTTTATGTGTTTGTATGGTTGTGTCTGTGTGTGTGCCAAAGTAAGTTTTTTTTGGGGGGGAAAGGTGGATTATAGCCTATATGCACTTTAGAGCTTTTGTGTGCCAAAAGTAGAAGTGAAGATATGAAAAGCAATAATGGAAAAAATTAATAGTGGTAAATAAAGTGTTTACTGAAGTCAGTGCACCTTCCCTGCATTGTTATAATGTTAAGAAAACATTCTATTGTTTATTTGCCAGGCACAATATATTTTAACTGTATTGTGAATTATCAGTATTATGTTGTAATATTATATGTAAAATAATATGTAGAAAACAAAAGTCTGTACGTTGTGTCTAACAGCAGTCTTTAGACATGACTATATTTACAGTGTAGCTTTTCAGACTTAATTGCTTAAATAAAGCCTGACTTTTCCACAATGGATATTTTTTAGCCATTTCTGGACATTTTGAGTGTATAGATTTGTATGTTTGGCGTTTGTTCCCCATGTGTTCCACAGTAATTGGTCGTCTCAGGCAAAAGGAGTGGAGTACATCGGCATGGGTAAACTTTTTTTATGCTGTAATTGATTGATTTACGGGTTTTGTTTGTTTGTTTTGAGTTGAGTCATTTAGATTTCTGCTTGTACTTTTGTATGAGAGCGTCAGTTTAAGGCTGTTTTAGCGTTTTTTATTTTATTTAGACTGTTAGTGATGTTCTCTTGCATTAGAGGTGGAGAGAATTGCAGCAAATGTGCTTTCTGATTTGTGTCAGTTTCTGTTATTTTTGGCTTGTCCGAACTTCATAGTGAGTGTTTGGTGTGGTTAGGTTAGAACCTTATAGAGGAATAGATCACCCAAAAAGGATAGTTTTGTCATTATGGCAGCTTTCACATTTTCTCTTCTTCGTCACTTTATTTCCTGAAACAGAAGAGGAATTTATGAAGAATATCTTTTTTGGGGGATATAATGGAGGTGAATGAGGTATGGTGGTGATGTTAAATCACCAGAAAAGCATCACAAAAGTGGTTCATACAACTTTCGCGCTATATTCCAAGTCTTCTAAATCCATATGATAGCTTACGCATGATACACAGATCGGAAGTGAAAAATATATTCGTTGTGATTTGTATAGAAAAGACCCATCAGTACATTTTTCAAAATGTATTCTATTATGTTCCATGGAAGAAAGAAATTTATATGGGTTTGGAACAGCATCAGGACAGAAATTCATTTATGAATGAACTATCGCTTTAAGACCTTCACAATTCAACTGAAGAGAGTCATTGATTCAGAGAAATAAAGGAGAGAGATAGAGAGGAAAGTGAGAGAAGTGCAGAAGAGAGGCGTATTCTCAGCATCCAGCCTCCCACCACTTAAACTGAATGAGATATGGAAGAAGGAGCAAAAGAAAAAAGACAGAGAGAGAGAATGTGATAGGAGAAAGACTTGTTATCGGTCTTCATTGAGATAAATGAGCCGCCTGTATGAGTTCGGCAGAGAGAGAGAGATAGAGCGTACGTGTGTGAGTTTTTGTTAGACACTATCAGTATACTTAGGCTGCGGTTTACAAGTGAAGGAGAATGGACGGACACAGGGTTATCTACAACAGAGTGCAAGAAAGGAGAAGGACATAAATGTTGAGGGTAAACAGAATGTGAACTGAGACTTCAGGGGGATAAAACAGCAACATTTGGTTGGTTAGATTTAATATCCACAAACCAAAAGTGCTTTTTTTTGTGTGTGCGTTTTTGTCCTTAAGCAATAAAGAGCTACTTACACAATTTTTGTCAGGAATGAAAACGAGGCTGTGAGGGATAGAATACCGCGCGTTCATTGGATTGTACTGTTGTTCAACAACAATCCGATTGTTCCGTTGACAAAACATCTTTTAGAAAAAAAGTAGACAAAAACCTTCATAAAACAGTTTTAAAAGTTGTGAAAATGGTGTAATCAATGAACTTTATACAGTGTGTGCTATTGTTAAACTTTGTCTAATTTCTCACAGCCTCGTTTTCGTATGCAACACAGTTCCCTTTCAAGGGAACTTCGAGCTGCGTTTGAGACGCGGTGGGAACGCTCTGCGTGATTGCGTCATGAAGCACGTGTAAAATCAGTCCAATGGAAGCCCGATACGTCATGGGTGACGTCATAGACCAGGAAACTATAAAGCACCCTTGAAAACAGACCGCGACAGCTTCTGTAGTCTTCAGCAAGCGCTCTCTGTGATTCTGTCCTTGTCTATTTATTGTTGTTTGTCAAGCCCAATATATATATCACTATCTATCATTATGGCGAGCAAAGCAATATTATAGAAGTTGTGTTGTTCCCTGCCCTCGTTACATCACGGGTGGGGACACACATCAGCTTTTTGTTGCTGTTTGGGAGTGGAGTATGCAACAGTCATTTCTCGAGGGATCTGACTGTGCATTGCGAGAAGCTGTCCGTGAGGACGCTCCGCTCCCGCCGGGCGTTCTTCGAGGAGGACGGTTCGGTTCGCGTTCCCCGAGCGGGTCTCTCTGTTGCCGAGGCTCGGAGACGGCTCGTATTTCGGGGTTCGTAAACGGATCTGACAGCGGGGGTTGGGACGGGCTCCGCCCTTTCTCAGCTTTCACATGCCAGATCTAGTGTGCTGCGATTTCCAGTTCCGAGGAATTGGTATCGTTAGTGTTTTGTTTTAAAAGAAGGAGAACAAAACAAATACAAATCTTTATAAAAAGGCAGATGTTTGAGTTTTCAATGAATACATTTTCCAGCTCATAACTCTGTTGAATAAAGAGGAGCTTTTTTAAAGAAAAAAGGAGGTTTTATCTAGTGCTGTTGCCAGTTAAATATTTACTGGCCAGCTGAACATTATGAGATTGAAAATAAAGAAGAGTTTGTTAAAGATGAACTGTATCTTAAACAGAGAAAACTCTGTATCTCAGCCTCCTCGTCGGGGACTGTGGTTTTTCCCTATCTCCACACTGAGGTGTCGAGATCGTGGAATAAACCGGTTTGTAAAAAGTTGGGTATTAAGTATCATAGTATGACATTGCCTCGGGTTAAAGAGACGCTTACGAGCTTTCTCTCTCCCGAGTCGGCGTCATCGTTATTAACCCCGACGTTACCCACCAGCCATCTTAAATAATGAATACATTTTTTATTAGGCAGCGCTGGTGGGTAAAGTATGTAAGGACATGGATGAATGTGAGGGGCGACTCTCTGAGGAGGGTCGCAGCGCTGCCAGTTCGGTTGTTTCCTGCTGGTGGCCACAGAGTGATATATGTATGTATATATATATATATATATAAGTTTTTCTGATATAAAGATAAAGGAAAATAAAGATATAATTATGTCTGTTCTTCTGGACGCTCCGCTTTCAAGAAAACTGAGATATAAACCTTTCATCATTCTTCCTCACCAATCTAATGTTCCTGAGATATTAAGCTCCTCTCAGCACAAAGTGCAAAACAGAGCGTCGCCATTCGGGCTCCTCCGCAATTGAGGGGTACCTGGGTGGCGGTCGCAGTCTAGCCAGTTAGAGACATGCAAGATCTGAGGACTGTTTTATCTCTAAAATAGCTTTGACAAAGAAGAAGCCCTGACGCCGAGGCGATCAGGCTTCTAAGGGTGGTCCCCTCTGGGGTAGGGACGGTTTTGAGAAATCGTTTCTCCTCAGCGCCCTTTGGGGTGCGACTCTCTGAGGAGGGTCGCAGTACTGCCAGTTCGGTTTCCCTGCCGGTTCGCCGTTTCAGGGCACCAAGGTGTCAGTGTCCCCAAACGAGCCTTCAAATAAGAGAAAAAAAAAGAAGAGCAGTCAGTTCGGTTTCCCTGCCGGTTCGCCCGTTTCAGGGCGCCGAAGTGCCTGCTTTTTTCAACGATCCTCCGAGGAGGGTCGTAGGAACTAAGCTAGTTAGAGGTAGGCAAGATCTGAAGACTGTCATCATCTCTAATAAAGCTTAGACAAGAAGTCCTGTCGCATGAAAACGAGGCTATCAGGCTTCTGAGGGCTCCTCCGGGGCAGGGACGGTTTTGAGAAATCGTTTCTCCTCGGCGACCTCTGGGGTGCGACTCTCTGAGGAGGGTCGCAGCGCTGCCAGTTCGGTTGTTCCCTGCCGGTTCGCCGTTCAGGGCACCGAGGTGTCAGCGTCCCCATACGATCCTCCGAGGAGGATCGTAGAGCGGTCAGTTCGGTTGTTCCCTGCCGGTTCGCCGCTTCAGGGCACCGTAGTGACTGTTCAACCAAGGGACGGTTTTGAGAAATCGTTTTTCCTCTGGGGTGCAACTCTCTGAGGAGGGTTGCAGCGCTGCCAGTTCGGTTGTTCCCTGCCGGTTCGCCGTTCAGGGCACCGAGGTGTCAGCATCCCCATACGATCCTCCGAGGAGGGTCGTAGAATGGTCAGTTCGGTTGTTCCCTGCCGGTTCGCCGCTTCAGGGCGCCGTAGTGACTGTTCAAATAAATCCAGAGGCCAGTCTTGAGAGACTGGTTCCCCTAGTAAATTTCTGGCAGCGTGGAAACTACTGCCACATATTTCTCAGTGGGTCCTGCACACTATAGAAAAGGGTTTCAGAATTCAGTTCGGTTCTCGTTCGCCCAGATTTCTAGGGGTCCTCCTTTCATTGGTGGACCCCGAGCAGGCTTTGGTTATGGAGCAGGAAGTACTATCACTTCTGCAAAAGGAGCTGTAGAAGGGGTTCCTCCTCCCAGCAGGCAGCCATTACTTCATTGTTTCCGAAAGAGGATGAGGTGGTTCCCGAGGTTTGCTTTCGGGGGCGAAGCATACCATTATTGGGTTCTTCCATTCGGCCTAGGTTTATTACCCCACACCTTTACAGTATGCGTGGATGCAGCTCTGGCTCTTCTGAGACTCCAGGGCATTTGCGTATTATACTACATCAATGATTGGTTGTTCCTAGCTCAATCTGAGTTTATGGCAGTTCGGCATCGAGATGTCGTTCTGTCTCATTAAGGATGTTGGGGTTGCCTCTCAACGCCAAGAAGAGTGTGCTCTGAGGACCACTTTTCTAGGTGTAGCAATTCTACAGCAAACGTAATGGGGTATATCTAGGCCAGTCACTCACTGTGAAACAGTTTCAGACGGGTGGGTCTCATGGCAGTTGCGTCCAACGTTTTACTTTTGGCCTTCTGTTCATGAGACCCCTGCAGTGGTGGCTCAGGACCAAGGGGTTTTCTCCGAGGGGAAATACGTTTTCGCATGATCAAGGTCACGCGGCTATGCCTTCGTGCTTCGGTCATGTGGAAGAACCTTGGTTCCTCGCCCAGGCCCAGTGTTGGGGGCTTCTTGTCGACGCATATTGCTATCGACGGATGCTTCCCTCACAAGTGGGGGCGATCATGAGTGGTTGCTCGGCGAATGGCGGACAACACACTGATGGTCTCGTATATCAGAGCAGATATCCTGTTGAGGCAGGGGCTGAGGCCCAGGGGATTGGAGACTTCACCCTGAGGTGGTGGAGCTTCTTAGGGAGAACTTTGGTCTAACTAAAGTCAAGTCGACCTTTCACATCGTTTGTACAACGCATTGCTCTATATGGTTCCCCCTCACGCAGCCAGCTCTTCGCGGACTGGATGCGATGATGCAGGTGTGGCCGAGGCTGCACCTGTACGCATTTCCCCCGATATCTATGCTCCCGGAGGTTCTGGAAAGGGTTCGCCGGGAAGGGGCCCGTCTGTTACTAGTAGCCCCTTTCTGGCCGACTCGAGTTTGGTTCTCGGACTTGGTGTCTCTTCTGAGCGGCTCTCCTATGGAGATTCCAATCAGGAGGGACCTGCTGTCCCAGGTAGAGGGCACGATATTTCACCCTCGACCGGAGTTGTGGAAACTGTGGGCCTGGCCTCTGAGGGGGCCAGGCTCATAGAATCCGGTCTCTCGACTGAGGTCGTTGAGACCATTCTCCATTCCAGAGCCCCTTCCACGAGAAAACTGTATGCGCTGAAATGGAAATTATTCTCCACCTGGTGTGGTGAGCGTCAGTTAGATCCTGTTAACTGCCCTGTTGGTTCAGTTCTCGATTTTCTGCAAGACCGTTTCTCTGCTGGATTATCTCCTACCCCTCTGGGGGGTACTTCTATTGGGAGAGATCCTCTGATTACTTGTTTTCTCCGTGGTACATTGAGGTTGAGACCTGCACTGCACTCCAGAGCACCGGCTTGGGATTTAGCCATTGTACTTGAGGGTCTGGCTCTGGCTCCGTTCGAGCCCATTGAAGAGGTTTCAGAAAAATTCCTCACTTTGAAAGCTTTATTTCTCCTTGCTATTTCATCTATCAAGAGAATTGGAGATTTACACGCCCTGTCGGTTGCTCCGTCATGTTTGGAATTTGCACCTGGTATGGTGAAAGCATTTCTATACCCTAGACCAGGTTATATTCCTAAGGTCCCATTCAATGTTGGGGGCCCAATAGTGCTGCAGGCCTTTTTCCTCCACCTTTTAATACCCCAGATCAGGAACAATTGAACCTGTTATGTCCAGTTCGGGCATTGGATGCCTACGTTCACAGAGCTGCCCTGTGGCGTAAGTCAGAGCAATTATTTGTATGTTTTGGGTCACTCAGAAGAGGGTGCCCTGCATCTAAACAGGTTATGAGCAAGTGGATAGTCGAGGCTATTTCACTAGCTTATGAAGCGGCCGGTCAGCCTTCACCTATGGCTGTACGGGCCCTTTCTACAAGGAGTATGGCGGCCTCTACGGCCTTAATTTCGGGTGTTTCCCTTCTTGACATTTGTAATGCGGCAGGTTGGTCCTCTCCACATACATTTGTCAGGTTTTATGACCTTGACCTCTCCACTCCTGGGGCGAGGTTGCTTGCTTCTAGTGTGCGCAAGGACTTCACACAGAACGGGCATTTGTCACTATGGCGTAGTGGGTATGGGGTTCCCACCGCG
This sequence comes from Tiaroga cobitis, assembly GCA_030578255.1. Classification (NCBI taxonomy): domain Eukaryota; kingdom Metazoa; phylum Chordata; class Actinopteri; order Cypriniformes; family Leuciscidae; genus Tiaroga; species Tiaroga cobitis. Next base: position 8,627,794 of record CM060591.1, on the reverse strand, counting down.
TCTCAAACGCAGCTCGAAGTTCCCTTGAAAGGGAACGTCTCAGGTTACGTATGTAACCCTGGTTCCCTGAGAGGGAACGAGACGCTGCGTTTGCCTGCCATACTTCCTGCATGCCCTGATCAACTTGCTTCAGACTTTTTCAGAAGCTGTCGCGGTCTGTTTTCAAGGGTGCTTTATAGTTTCCTGGTCTATGACGTCACCCATGACGTATCGGGCTTCCATTGGACTGATTTTACACGTGCTTCATGACGCAATCACGCAGAGCGTTCCCACCGCGTCTCAAACGCAGCGTCTCGTTCCCTCTCAGGGAACCAGGGTTACATACGTAACCTGAGACGTTTTGTAACACAGTTTTGTCTCATTAAAGTGACCATATTTGACATTTTTACAGTTTTTCACCCTGAAATTCTCTTATAATGTTAGTAGGGGTGTAACCGTACATGTATTCGTCCCGATTGGTCACGGTTCGGTACATACAGTCAGATGACGAATACAGTCATTCCCAGGCGATCCACACTCCAATCCAGAAGGGGGGGCGCGTGCGGTAATGCAACGCGGTTTGCTAACAGCCACAACAGGTTGAACAAACTGTAATTTGCACTACTTTCTGTTCAAAATAAATGAAAAGAAACCTAGCATTGGGAATTTGTTGCTTGTTGCGTATCGAAACGTGGCCCCAAAACCGAGGTACGTACCAAACCGTGACTTTTTATTTTATTTTAGTGTTGCACGACTATTTTCCATCCTCTCTATAACCTTTAGGCTGTTTTAGCTACTGTACCTTTAAACTACATGTAAGTTACCTGCAAATTGTTATGATTGGCTAAGAAATTAAACGAATTACCCCGTTACTGAATACTAAATGGGTGTTTATGTAAATGTGAGCGGTCAAATGCTCCTGGTGGTCAATTCTGTTTTTTGTTTATGCAATTGTAAATGTCTGGGGAGTTTATGAACCCTTTAAGTACTCTGATTCATTATTCTTGTAGAAAAAGTGGTGTGAGCGATTGAATACTGTTTGCTCTCACTAGCCGCGTTTCCATTACAGATTTGCGCAAAACTTTTGCGATTGTTTCTAAATATCGATAAAAAACTATTGCGAAACATGTGAATAGACGTGCAGCCACCGCACAAGACATTATTATTATTAATGGAAGGAGACGTGGTGTGTTATCCAAGCATTAATGGTAAGGAAAGACCCTAATACTGAACAGCACATGAGGTGTTTCTGTGTGTTTCTCCCTCATTTCTGCTCCAAGGTCTTGATTGTGGCATTTCTTTGAGGTTTACAATCCAGTTTTCCTGCAATTCTTTTTTCTTTTTTGAATTTAATAAAGAACTTTGTCTCGTATTCTGTCCAAACGGTCCGTGTACTTTTGCGTCCATTTATTTTTCCTTTTTTAACCCGTAGCCTAATTGAAAAACGAAAAATGAACGGTTGTTGTATTTTTAAAGCGCAAAGTTGAACAACAAATTTTCAATTTGAACTGTAGCCTACACACCAAATGCTGCGCAAAAAATAAATATAGACGAATTTTCAGATTTTGCCCCTTTATTAAACATTTAAAATATTCACAAATTAATATGAAAAAAATATTGTCTAAGGCCAAATTAGAACCCGATGATATTTTTCCCGCAGTGCTGAATAAGAAGAGCCATGTCTCTGGAACCATAGCCTACAGAGAGGTGATTTATAGGTGATTATAGGCTAATGATAAGAAATGTGTCTGAAAAAATAACGAGGCATTTTAATTGTTTATTAATAAACTAGTGTTAGTGCCGACTGCAAACATATTTTCATCTCCACTGTAAAGCGGATGCGCCTTTAGAGAGAAATGCACATTTCATATGGATTACATAATCAGAAGGTATTTGCTTTCGATTTGAATTTGTTCGTTTAAAAGTGGACATTTCAAGCTTTAGCCTACATAGGCTATATTTTGTTCGTTTAAAAGTGGACATTTCAAGCTTTAGCCTACATAGGCTATATTTTGTTTCAGTTAATTTCTGAGACATGTTCCAGTTCACGGAGATCATGAAAGCGCGCCTGATTGTTTTCTTCTATTTTGCAAAAGAAGAACGTTTTCTTGTTATTGTGAGTTTACACAAATAAAAGTAGTTGCGGATTATGTATTATTATTTTCTGTATGACCATAAATGATAGAGTATTTTAAGTTGTTTCCACTGTTGACAGGAACATGCAAGTGTTCGCGCCCGCGCCTCCGTCATGCAGTGCGCGCTCCACACTTCGCACAAACCCTTGGATATACGTCAAAATCTTGTGTTTATTTGTGATAATCTTAGCCCTGTATTATTATTGTCTAACCTGTATTATGAATGACATTTGACGAATTGCTTTGTTCCTTTTTTGGATAAAAGCGCCTTCTATATGTAGCCTAATAAATCTAGCCTAATAAATGTAATAGGCTATAATAATTATTGTTATTATTATTTGCGTTTATAACTATAAATGACTTCACTTAAGACAGTAATATGTTTATCATCAAATAATTGATGAATGTATTATTTTTATATAACCTTTTACAGTTTTGGAAAATGAGTTTGTGTTATATTTCTTTTTTTGTATGAGAAGACTTTTTTTGCTATTCTATTATAGCCATACTGAGCTTTTTTCTCCCCCCAGTCTAAAAACTAATAAAGAAGAAAGCATGTTTTTCGTTTTTCATACGAGTTAAAGGAAAAAGGAATGGACGCAATAGCCTACACGGACCCAAACACACGCGCCTTCTAAGTCAGGTGACTGTAATTGCGCAAAAACTCTTTCCATTGCAGTTTTGCGAACTATTCCTTTTTCGAATTGCCTGAAAAACCACCTCATGCGAGCGTAAAAACTTTTTTGCGATAAATGGGAGTTTTTGCGAAATTGACGTGTTTCCATTGAGCGTATTTTTAATTCGCAATTTCAATTTGCGCAATTTGAAGGTCAATGGAAACGCGGCTACTGGCAGCCACGTGAAGCTTGATACCATTTTCTTTAAGCACGTACCATAGTCAGTAACTTAAGTGAAGCAACCCGTGTGCACTCTAGGAAGTTAGTCAGTTTAGCACATTTTACATAGGCTAGAATCTACATGGTGTGTGCTGATTATATGGGAATATAACAGTACAGTCTGTCAAAATTCTGTTGAATATTTAAAAAACAGTTGAAGATTTAAAGGGATAGTTCACCCCAAAATGAAAATACTGTCAAGTTTTTCTAAACCTGTATGATTTTTCTTCTTCTGCTGAATACAAATGAAGATATTTTGAAGAATGTCGGTAACCAAACAGTTGATGAACCCCGTTGACTTCCATAGTGATTGTTTTTCCATTCTATGAAAGGGGTCCATCAACCCATAGAGTTTGGTTACCCATACTCTTTTAAAATATGATATTTTTTGTTCAGCAGAGGTAAGAAATTCATACAGGTTTGGAACAACTTGATGGTAAGTAAATGATGACATAATTTTTAGCAATTTTTTATTAAAATAAAAAATATTTTAATAACACTGTTTTGGTGGTTATAGAGTTCTAATGACGGTGTTCAACTATAACCGTCGGTCTCACGGTTATATAATAACCGTCACACACCCCTAGTTGTGTAGCTTGAGCTCTGCACACTTCGGTGGTTCTAGCTAACCATCTTAGCTCGCCGTGCAGTTTGTTCGTGCTTTCAGTGATTCAGCACGTGAGTTCGTATTTTTTTAGATACATTATGGTTTTTTATTAATCGAGCAGCAGAAAAATAATCGTCATATTAATCGTCCAATTAGGCTTTAGATTAGTCGACTAATCGATAAAATAATCGCCCGACTAATCGTTTAATTAATAATCGTTTACCCAGCCCTAAATGACATAATTAAAAAAACAAATGTAATGGTACAAAAGGTTGACTTTATTGCCTTTATAAAAAATATATTTTGAAATGTGAAAGAAAGTTTTGCTCTCGTGGTTTAATATGACCTGGATGATTTTGTGAGATTCTGCTTGTTTGTCTTCCTTTTAAAGTGGCGTGTCTGTTTACGCAAAAGTCATGATGTCATGTTGAAGAGAGAACTTTCACACTGCTACTAAATTGTATTGCATAAAGCACAGGCCATGCTTAAATTTAGTATCTCTGTTGGTATTATATGGTTTGTGAAAATGGAAATTTAATAATAGGCTTCTGCTAATGTTTAAAAGAAGCTGTGGTGACTTGCCAGGAAAAGTGAAAATGGAAAACTGTTGCATAACATCTCTCTCTCTCTCTCTCTCTCTCTCTCTCTCTCTCTCTCTCTCTCTCTCTCTCTCTCTCTCTCTCTCTCTCTCCTCTCCTCTCTCTCTCTCTCTCTCTCTCTCTCTCTCTCTCTCTCTCTCGCTCTCTCTCTCTCTCTCCCCCTCTCGCTCAAATAGAAACTCATCAGTTTATTCAGTGATAGTGTGGACAGTTGCTGGTTTACAGGTGGCCACAGCTGTGGGGGAAATGGATCGCTGTTAATCAGGTTGGCATGAGTCCTGCGGTATCATATGCCTCTAATGTATGTGGGCGTGGATGTGGACGTGTCAAGTGTCAGCAGTTGTCTGCTTGAGTTCTCACTGGAAGCGTCTGGATGGGTATCATATATCTGTCCGTGGTTAGCGAGCCACACCAACACTTTCACAGATTGACACGCAGAGTGAATGCGCTCACGCACACCCTTTAGATAACTCAGCGTTTTACCCAGGGAGAAACGGGATACTTTCTATAACTTGATTTTAACATAAGTGGTAACAACTGGAGCAGGTGGCAGCTCTTTATGTGTATATGTGTGTAAGGGGCTTTTCCCCAGAGGAGGCAAGTGAGGCAGTGCCTGCTTGAAGAATTCAGACGATAAATTAATCTGTAAAAAGTAGGCCTGGGCAATATAGCAAAAACTTAAACCCTAACGCTCAAAATAATTAATTGGTTTGAGTAGGACAAACTTAAATGAAACAAATTAGTTCAGTCAAATTAACTTTTATGAGTATTTAGCACTTTCTTTTTCTTTCAAGTTCACAGAACTGATATATTTTAAGTAAACTGAACTGTTTCATTGTTTTAAGTTTTATGAAATTATTTATTTTAATTTAGACGAACTTAAGTTTAACTGAAACAGCTGGGATGTCTATTTCCCAGCATGCTTTGCCGATGGCACCCGAAAGGGAGAGTAAATGCTAAAATAAAGTGTAATATAATGTGTTGTTTTGTGTAAGATTAATGTTATGTGTGAGATTTAGTAGTGATTAATGTTTTGTTATGCTAATTTAGAAGGATTTCTGTTAGGCTTTAGGATAGTTACCATCATGGTGACAGTGGTGCATGCAGCTTGATTTGAGAGCAAATAATCTCTTTATATTGCTGCGCTCATACAACAAGTGTTTCTGTATAACATACTATTGCTAATATGTTAGCATTTACTATGTTAGCAGATTAGCTTTTTAAAGCTAACTAAGTTTATACTAATAAAAGTGTTTTGAATTCTGCTAACTTATTTGGGTTTACAGTGTACTTCATAGATTTAAGTTATATTAACTGAATGGAATTAGTACTATTAACTTTATTTACCCAAGTTATCTTAACAATAAGTTATTGAGTTACTTGGACACAAATCAAATATTTTTTTATGCTTAAATTGTTTGAGTTAATAAACATAAATGATTTAGCGCAATCGGTTTCCTCAAACAGTTTGAGTTGAACTAACTCATTAGGTTTTACAGTACTAGCCTTTTGTTGATATTTATTTGCTTTGAAGTAATTTGAGTTTTGTTTTTCATTGAGTAATTCGTTATTTTGATCATACAGCCATTGAAGCCAATTATATTCAAAATCTAAAACAAATCTAGTTAAAGTAAATAAAATCAAGGCATGTTTCTATAATATTTTTCACAAAATGAACATAAGGCAGATTATTTAATCTTTATAATCACCAATATAACAATACATAATAGCCTACTAAACAGCAATTTGCATGTACATAGATTTTTACTTTTGAATAAATTTTGTCACCAGCAAAATCTTTGCAATTTATATTGTGTATTTTGCTCAGTGTTTTAATTTATACATACAAAGTAGGGTTGTAACGATACACTCATGTCACTATCCGATACAAACTGAACTCACAATAAGATACTATCGCGACATTTTATGCCAAAATAAAGAAACGCCATATTTTTTATTATGATTAGGCTACTATTATTGCTTTATTATTATTATTAAAATAATAATATTATTATTTTATTATCAGGACCCACAAACATTCCCCCATTGCATTATTATACATTATATTTAACATTATATAATATATATACTGTATAATGTCACTGAATTTTTTTTTTCTCACGCAGTACTCGCACTTTCAATGCAGGCATTCGTTGCCTCCCAGACAAGCCATGGTGATGATCAATGCAAAGTGACAATCAATGCAATCAATCACAGTTCTAATCGCAAGAAAGCATCCTAAAATTTTAATTCTCTATTTAGGCTACTCACTCTCGTGTTGTTTTGGCACATTACACAAGCATTTGAACGTCCATGTTTACTTCAGTATGTGCGTTGTTGTAAATCTGTTCATCATATGTCATCGTGTCTCTTCAGGGGATTTGGATGAGACCACTCGATTAATAATTTTTACGATGCCTTTATTCAATTTTAGATAAAAATATTAAATTATTATGAGAAAAATCTGTGACGTCGACAAGTGAGACTTGTAATTATAAAACTTAGAGACGTTTTGACTGATGAAACATGAAGACAATAAACATATGGTTGCGACAATATGTTCTTCTAGACATCTCGGGTATTTTCATAAGCATAAAGTATTTATAAAATGCAGTGCTAATCGACATACAGTAGCCTTTATCAGATCACAAAAGCAAGTTATTTCAAACACTCAACTGACGTTATGAAGTGAGTTTGGAGTAAAAACGTCATTAAATGTTCTTTTCTGTAGGACAATCGGCCTGTAAAGGCTTCTCGTTAAAAGTTTGGAAAGATGTTTGGCGCTTGTTGCTTTTGACTCAAATTCGCAGAGCTTGTAGAGATGGAGCAGCATGTACTGTGAACCGATCGATCCGCTCTGCTCTGATCATGGTTCTGCGTTTCACCATGAAACAAGCTGCACATACTGTATATATGTTTGATTTCAACTTAATCATGCAGCCCTAGAATAACCTCACACACAAGCACACAACAAATGCTCACTTCACACAAACAAGCGACTCACATGCAAATCACACATGTATCACACACATGCAAAACTGTATCACACACGTTCTACTGTCTGTGGTAAATGTATTCATCGCTCATAGCACGTGCAATATATGTAGCACTGTATAGCCCTGGTCTTAATCACAAATTATTGATCAGGAAATTAGCAAAATGTAAGCAAGTGCTTTACTTAAAAAGCCATTGCTGTCTCAGAAAAGCATAAAAGAACGAATTAAGTTTTTGGCAGAATATGTGAAGTTGTGTAGAGCGATGAATCACAATGAAAGACGAGTTGCATGGTGATGCTCTAGAGCAGTGTCTTTGAAAATCTGCTGAGAAATATAATAATAAATGCATAGTGAAGCATAGAGGAAGAGGTGTCATTGTGTGGGGAGCCTTTTCAGCTGCTGGTATTGGTGAGCTACTTCACTGTATATATAAAATATATGGTGAATTTGAGGACCAGTTGCAAACATGGTCACATTCACATAATGAGCAAATCAAAGCGCAGTTCTTCCGACTTTCATGTGACTCTTTGCCTGCGTTTTTCCCTTACGTGAAAATGGAGGAAATGCCTCCATTGTGCTTTGATTAGGTCATAACCCTGCCAATGGGATAATGTCCGACTATCATGTTCACAACCGGTCTGCAAATGTATGTGAATGGGTCAAATGGTTGGAATATTATTGCTACACTGACCACTTTTAGTCACACGATACAAAAACATTATAGTATTGTTTTTTTTTTGTTTTGTTGACAGTGTAGGGTAAATGGTGTCACGTATGACTGTAACCTTAAATCATGAAAACATAAAATGAAACTGGGACTTGAGTTTGCATTGAACTAAAAACAGCCAGGGAGACTTTTCCAACACACACCACCTCTGAATGTGTACGCCAGCAACTGCATGTGTAATCTTTATTGTCATGAACCAGCACTTCTTAGATTCCTTTCTTTATTAAATTCCCAGTTCCTCTCACACCAATTCCCAATTTGTCCTCTGAAATTCCAACTCGGAACTAATCCTCTTTACTTCTAAACTTCTCGTGGGCTGATTACTGATTTCTCTCTCTCTCTCTCTCTCTCTCTCTCTCTCTCTCTCTCTCTCTCTCTCTCTCTCTCTCTCTCTCTCCTCTCTCTCTCTCTCTCTCTCTCTCTCTCTCTCTCCTCTCTCTCTCTCTCTCTCTCTCTCTCTCTCTCTCTCTCTCACACACACACACACACACACACACACACACACACACACACACACACACAGAATTCCTTAGACTGAAGTTAAGCTCTACCAGCGGCCTGCTTTATCTACTGCCCACCGTCTCCATTTCCACACTTACGTATGCTAATGAAAATGTATGCTAATGAGTTCCCCTTTTTAAATTTGGCTGATCTGTTGTTCTATGTATAGATATTTTTCCAGAGTTATACTGCACAGTTAAATATCACTTTGGTCGGCATCCAGTTTTTATTAATCGAGTTTCAGGCTTTAAATTAGTGTAGCGTAAATTACCCATTAGGCCAAATGTATCAGAAACTCTTTTTCTCTGAGATGCTTTCCTGTCGATTTGGCCTGTGTACAAGTTATTTTTTTCACACTGCATAACATGCTGATATCAAAACTCTATGGAAGCATATGGGTAGAAATATTCAATTTGAAATGTAATATGCAAAATGACAATGCAATATGTAAAATGGCAATGCATTTCTGTATTTAAATTTACATTTTCCATTACATTTCTGCAACGTTGGTGCACAATGAAAATGAAAAATCAATTATATAATTTACATTTGCCATTTCATACACTAGTTTTAATATGTAAATTGAATACATATTTTAAAATAAAAAATTAAAATAAATGTATTACAGAAGTTATTAGATATGTTTAACATGTTCAAGCAAAAACTGTAGCAAAATGATCATTTAAATGTTATTTTTCTTAATTGCATTTACACTCACAGTTAAGACACTTGCGATTGCATTTTCATTCATGCATGTGTATGTCTGTGTGTGTGTGTGTTAAATTGTAGATTAGCAAAGAACCTTTTTGTTGGTACTCCAAAAAGGAGCTTTCACATAAATCAAAGCAATTAAAGGATTATGTTATTGAATAGCAGCAGATTTTGCATGAATTATACAGTACCAGGTTTTATGCATCATTTCTGCAGATTTTTTAATTTTCTTGAGTGCAATGGAGATATTTGTGGCTTCTTCCGTGAATATTTATACATGCATTTGATGTGTTTGGATCCTCTGTGACTATCTTAAATATGCATCTAATCTGCAATCTTTTTATCTTACTAGCTATTTAAAGTTATAAAAGACATGTATCACTATCCAATGATGTATTCATGTCAATTTAGAAAATGTAGGACTTTAGTTAGTTGAAGAAAAATTCAATCGGTTTAATAGCGAGGAAAAAAGTATTCTCTTTCCAGTCTCTTTTTACTCAAACATTTTTATGAAAGCGGCCTGTTCAGTGTTATTTATATGATCTAACAAGCTAGACCAGTGATGTATTCTAATCTGTCTTATTAGAGCTGTTCATTGAAAAATCTTCAATTCAAAGATTAATTTTCAAAAGCCAAGCCTCAATATCAAGATTGGCCAACAAGGTAATTAAAAATCAGAAAAGCTAATCTCCAAGTAGAGTAAATGACTGGTGAGCTTGTGAAACAACCAACTGAAAGGAGTAACCACTCAAACACATAAAAAATATGTGGTGCTTTCAAGAACAGCATTCATCCTTTATTCAGGGATGTGTCTGTCCGTATATATAGTAATTTCCGGCCTGAAAAGTATAACCCACATGAATTGCGTAAATCTGAGAAAAAATTTTTTTTTGGGTGGGTGCTGGTTACTGGATGATGATTGAAATCGTGAAATAGCCTTAAACAATTATTAAGTGCAAAATGTTATATTTTCAAATACTTTTATTTCATGCACCTGCGGGACACTATTAGCATGTTAGGCAGGGTTCAAAGCGCCAAATGCAAGTAAAAATCTGCGTTGAAATGGTGTTATGGTTGGCTGTTGGGGCGTGGTCAGGTTTTCCTTCTTTTTTTTTTTGTCTTTAGCTGATCACATGCCTGTTTATTCTATTCCAGAATCAATAACACATTGTTTTTATCCAATTAGTTATCTAGAATAACTTATTTACAAGATAATATAGTAGCTATGTCTAAGCTTTGCACATGTAAAAAAAAATGGATTTTTTTTTTTTTTTTTTACTTTCTCCTTTTTGCCAAATTAGATTGGTCAGTTGACATCAATAATCATGTCATGTCCTGATAAAAATAAATTAAACAAACAAACAAACAAACAAGTACTAAACATCCATATTGACTTATTGAATAGGTCATATTGAAAGGTCTGCTTTAAAGAAGGCGGTGTGACCTTGATGCTTGGTTTAATTTGGTGTATGCCAAATGTCTTCAATCTTAAGGAACTTTAAAGTTCTTTGAAGAACTTCTCGGTTATCATTGTTTGAGCTATTTTAGATGCGAAACCTTACAAAGTCGTTAAGATTTATTGTGCAGTTGAAAAGAGATGCATTTAACACATTTACTGTACCTTGTTATCACATGAAGTGTGATGTCGCAATAATTTAATTACGCATTTAGAGTGTTAAAACAGATGTTGAATAATTATCAGATAAATAATTGTCATCTTTATTTTTTATGTAGTTCTGAAGATAATAATAAGGAAGATATGGATTTAAATATCAATTTATTAAAAGGGTCCTGATGAAGTTTTAAATGAGAAAATTATTGAGTTTTGCAAGAAAACAATAGTATATTTTACAAGAAAATATGGTCACACTTTAGTTTAGTGTCCAATTCTTACTATTAACTAACTATGAACTATGACTTTTGCCTTAGTTAGTTGTTGGGTTTAGGTATTGGGTGGATTAGGGGATGTAGAAAATGTTAATGCAGTTAATGTGCTACTACTACTAAACAGCCAATAGCCTATGCTAATAAGCAACTAGTTAATAGTGAGAATTGGACCCTAAACTATTTTTCAGTTTTTCTACTTCAAATTTTCACGTCTAATTCAATGTGTTACTTGTTCCCTTGTAATTGTTTGTGAAATTTAATAGTGATTTCTGAGTGAAAATTGTTTCTACATCAACATTTCTGTGTAGATTATTATCTCTTTATATGCTTTATTTAGACTTTTTACATCAGGAACCATGATTCATTACATTATTACAAATTTTTTCTAAAGTTCTGTCCAGTCTGTACTCCTGGTGATGGGTCATTTTTTGTGGTGTAGTTGCTAAAAAAATATGATTTCTTTGTGGAACATGTCTGCCTAGACTTTTCACACTTTCCCTCCCACGCATGCAGCACTCAAGATACACACTACAGGTCAGGATGCATTGCTATATGCATAAATGGCCACAAAGAGCCAGTTATCTTTGGAAGGCTCTTTGCACTGTTGGTTTTGTACTTAGATCATTGTCAATATGAGCATTGATTTTTATATTATTATACTTTGTCAAATCCATAATCCTTTATTCATTTGTTGAAAGGGATAAAACATTGGCAGTGGCTCTAGATTTAGAAGGCTGCCCATTTTCGTTGACTTTTCAATTAGAGTAGAGAACTCGAAAAAAATTCAGTTTACACAGGAAACGTTACTGAAATGTTTTTGGACACGAGACCTCAGCAAGTATTCAGAGCTTTCAGAGGCTTTTGAATTAATCAACAATATTTGAGCATTTGACTTTCTGGAATTTCAATGTGCGGTTTAATTTATTGAACTGAACTTGGATCTTATACTAAATTAAATGTCATTGCTGTCTGAAACTAAGTGATGTTGAGTTGAAAAGTCAAATATTAACATTTCAAATCTTCAGCTCTCTGGAATACCTGGACTGCTGCACCTAGTGTCCATTTTGAAAACTTAATTTGAATATTTAAACAGAAACATGTTCTCTAAAGGCTAGGCTATATTCTTCCAAATAGATTTGATATGTTCACTTGGATACAAACTTGAATTTGGATTGGTTTTCCAAATTGTCTTGAGAACCTTTAATGATAAAACTTCATGGTCAATCAAACATGACAACGTGTGTGAAAGCAACAGATCTTATGTGATTATAAGAGACCTAGGAAGCTATCCTAGAGTCTCTGTAGAAGGTCAGGTCACACACAGGATTTTTCTTTAGTTGCATTTTGCTGTTAATGCAGCTCTTTGACCTTCACAGTAGCAAGTTCACACTGATGTGTTGATGAGATGTCCAAGTCATGCATTTAAGAGTCATTCTATTTGTGGAGAGCTGTAAAGCAGTCAAGAATGCAGTTTTCTGCTTTTCTTGTAAATATTGTTGTCAGATTAATAATATTAACAACATGATTGACAGTGACAGGTCTATTAGGCTGCATTCACACGCCATTTGATTTCATGGTGACTTTTAACAGTAACAGGCTGCCATTCAGACAGCAGCAGGTAATTGATTTGGTTTTTTGTTTGTTTATTCATTCATTCAATAAGAAGAGACTTTAATGATGATGATCCCATTATTGACAGTAAAGAAAGGAGAAGTTGGATGGGGACATGGAAAAAAAAAAATCATATGTAGAATTCAGAAACCTTTTTAATTAGCGACACCGGTGGCCGTTAAGCGAACTTTAGCCAGCAACTGACTGCTCGAACACAATCTACTCGCTGCGAGTAGTAACTTTGCTGAGAAGTTAAAACAATTTGGAAATACCTTTGTAGCGATATATTGCTTACGAACATCCAGACGCCGTCCATGCCGCTGAGAGCGACGTTTAGATGAATATGTAAATATGTGCTGTGCACTTTCCTCCCAGAAAACAGCAGTAAAGAAAGCATCTGATCATGGCGATGTGAATATGTTTGCACCAGCTCTGCAATTCAACAGCATCATGTTGACAGTAGGGGTAGAACGACTTCAGATTTTTTTAAGTCGACTGTTATGACATCAAAGTCGAGTCGACGTCGACTAGTCGATGACGTCATTCATAAAACCATTTTCATAAAATGCATTTTATTGATCATCAGCTAATTTCAAAATCAAAGACCACAACAAGAGAGACAGCACTGGTAAGATCATTTTGTTTCTTTACTTTTAACAAAGATGATTGTGTGTTAAGCGTCCGCGACTTACTTTCACTTTGATTTGCGATAGTTTGCACGTTGGCTTGATGAATAGATGCTCGAGCTGCTCATCTGCGGCGATGCGTGCTGCCATAGCTTCATCACTATAATACGCTCTCACACGTTTATTGTTAGCATTGTTGGGAGAAGTCCAATTTACATATGTGGTTTCAACTACCAGATGCATTTACACTTGTCCAGTGAAGCGGCCCAGACCTCCTCCTGAAGCGGTTTGAGCGATCGGATTTAAATCCGTCTCCGAACGCGTTTCGGAGGGCATTTCTGGTCTTTTCACGATCGGATAGCTATCAGATCACAGAAACACATGAAGTGGCCAGGTGTAAACAGCCCACTGTTTATATCATCATTTAGGATGAAAAAAGAAAAGGAAAAAAAGCTATAAATTCACATCAGCGCCTTAGTGATGCGCAGATCCAAGTAATACAAAATAATATTCAAATTAATTGCGGGTGAATTAGAGGTAGGCTACATCATTAATATGTTTAAATAAATAAATGATAAAAAATAATGTTTTAATAAAGATACTGAACTCTCATTTCCTGACCCTCTGGGCTCTTCATCTGTTGTCGTCTGCAACATGTTAGTATCAAAATTAGCGCAATCATAGTGTCACATGATCAACGCGACTAGTCGACGTCAAGCTTAAAGCGTCGCGGCATTGCATTAAGGTCGACTAGTCGACTAATCGACTAGTCGGTTCAACCCCTAGTTGACAGATGAGGTCATTAAAATGTTACTGCTAGTTTAATTATAAAGTATGTTTGAGACTATCGACTATAGATCTGGCTATGTGAGACTATAGTTTGAATTAATCCCTTTTCTTTGCATGACATTACAGCACAGAATAGCTCTTTCGGCATTATCCTGAACATTGTATAAGCATTCATTTCATGCGTCTTATAAGGAAAGAGAGGCTCTTGGGAGCGAGCGTAAACTTCACATCCTTTTGATTTAAAAATCAGCCGACAGGCTTTCATAGACAATCTAGGAAGTCAGGGAAGGTCTTGTTTTTTATGTGTCGTTACAAGCTGTTCACACATTTGGAAATAAAAAAGCGATTAATGCATGAAATTTCTCACATATAGCCCCTTTAAGAAAAAATATCTGTATAAACACACATTAAATGCCATCAACTATTCATTACTGACTCGCATACATATATAAGAAGGAATTAAATGCCATCTGTTTTTTGACATCCCCATCTTGGAATGGGGTAAATTTTGCATGATGCTGTGGCTGTAGAAGAGTTAATGAATTAGTCCCACACAGAAATACTGTACGTAATGCCACTGTCTGACCCTGCCTCCACTTTCCACATTTAATGAAACTATTACTGCACTCAGACGCTGACTTGTTTGTCTTTAGCAGACTAAAACCCTCCCTTTTCCAAAATTGGGAAAGAAAAAAAGAACATTTCTCTATTCATGGTTCACAATCCAGAAATCCAGGAAAATGAGGTTATGGAACTGGATATGTGCCACGTGCTCGGTGTAGATTTTCCCTCTAGAAAAAGAAAGGAGGATAGAAGGGGTGGAAATAGATCTTAAGGAAAAGTTGAGGGTAAATATATAGCAGAAAGACCAGCTGTGTTATGTCAGTAGTTTAACGTCAGTGGATTAGCAGTTTTATTTTCCTGCAAGCTGAAGCAGAATGTAAAAGATGGAGGGAAAAACACAGCTACTTGGAAAGGAGAAAGGGCAGCACAGTGTGACTGCTGTTAAAGATACTGGGAGAAACGGATAATTGGTGCGAGGTGTAAGCCTGTCAGGTCCTATACCTGTATACTGTGTTTACGTCTCTCTCGGTCTCGCTCTCCCTCCTCTCTGTCACGTTTTTTTTTTTTTCACATTAGAAGTGCTTGCCAGAATCGGGGAAATTGCCTCTCACTGTAGTCATGATTTACCACAATCAGTTGATTCATTCGTGGTGTGTGTGTGTGTTAATCATTCATCTGATTGATTTATCTTAAAAAGGGAGTGAGGGAAAAGCTAAAGGAAAGAAAAATATGGCAAAAGAGGAGTGTGGGGAAAGACAAATCCTGGATTAGATTCTCTTCTCAGTTTACCATTCAACAACTCATTCCATGTGTTGCAACTAACTCCTTAAAGGGGTAGTAGTTCACTTCAAAATCACCACCGTCATTTACTCACCCTCATGTCAATCCAAACCCATTTGGCTTTATTTCTGTTGTTCTGGTACTTTTAAGTTTCAAAAAGGACACTAAGGCACCAGGAAATTATGATAAATGTGGTCCATATCACTTGGGGGCTGTATTTCAAAGTCTGAAATCATACGATAGATTTTTGTAGGGAACAGCCAAAAATTTAAGCTGACAATATACAGTAAGGTCCACTTAAAATGTTAGCCAAGATTTCACCACAATTAGTTATCGTAATTTAGTTTTGTGATCATTAGTTTTGACATTTTCCACTTTCTGAACTGTTTTTCTTTTGTACAAGACTTGTTATGATCTCTATTATGATCGTCTAACCTTCTGATAGTATGTCTACATAGTGCTTTGAACTCTTTTATTTCAAACGAGCAAACAGAATATTGTTGTTAAATTGTCTGTCCCTTTTAAAATTCCTGTATAAAAATATATGTTTTAATTTGAGGTCAGTCTGTTGCCTAATTGAATGCACATTTTAATCAGGCAGCAGACTGACCTAAAATTAAAAGAATTGTAGCAACCTTTTAGTAAACATATGATTAAAACCTAGTGCACTACAAGACAAAATTTTGATGTCATTATGTTTCATTGAAACACTAATAGTTTAAATGTAAAGTGTGGACCATAGTGTCAGCAAGACAACAGAAAACAAAAACAGTAATTTACATAGTCTTCACTTGGACATAGAAAATTGTATGCTCTAGGCTTTAAAAGTACAAAAAGTAATTTTTTTAAATGAATACAATTGAAACTTTTTTTTACCATCAAACTGGAGCTCTGAAAAACCACTGTTAACTTCTACGTTATCCAGGGAAAATTTACAGTGTTGATGAAAAACACATGTAGGTATATTTATTTATACTTTGAAATTTGGCTTCATGTTTCTTGATTATGTGTCAAGAGAGATGTCCTGGAAAGTCACAATAGCTAGACTTACATGCACACAAATAATCTGTTGATGGCTCAATCAGACTGAAGAGGCTTCCCGTAAACACCTCAGTCAGGCCGATTGAGCTCGGTTTGAATTAAATTTCGATCAGATTGAAAGGGGTGTAGAAGACCTGAAATAATCCGATCAACAGGGGCAAAAAAGCATTTCAAAGCTTGAATCTGACTCTTTTCTCAATCGGCCATGGTGTTGACAGAAATTGTGTCTTACAATGGTACGTGTGTTTATTATCTCACGTTTTATGAACGGGTCATTGGAAGAGAATAGAGCATCTAAGGACTACTACTTTGTGTTTTTGTCATTTTTTTTGGAGCATAACAGATATGCACTATTGTTGAACGGAAAGGAACTGCATGAAAATCCTGCAAGCGTTCTCATTTTGTGTTTGGAATGACATGGGGGTGAGTTAATGATGGCAGAATTGTCGGTTTTCACTGTATTGTACACATTTGTGTCTTTATATATTGGCAGTATGCTAATTGTTGAATATTACTGTTGAAGTTATAATTCATATTGCTCTGTCACATAAGCAAATTTCATGACTGTTTATATTTACACAGCAGTTGCTAACCTTTGAATGCATACAGGGAATGACAGCACAATCACAAGCTCCACAGGTGTGTGTTTGTGTGAAAGAGAGTTATCTTCGTACCCAAACGTCGTAAAACACCATCTAAACTAACAAAGTCGACAGCTTGCGTCCCAAGAGGGAATCATGTTGCATCTCACGGAAGAAAAACAAGTGGGAGCATGTTGTTCGATGTGGCTTTGTGATATTTCTTTGTCTTTGTGTGTGTGGCTTGTGTGTGTCACAGCTCATTCTAACAAAGCAGATGGAGAGAGGTTGGTATAATGGCTCCGGTGGGGTTTGTCCCCTGCTGATGACATTATCGCAGTGGCAGGTGTGATGACCTCATAGTGGGGGACCTGATCAGACTCAGACTCGAACCTTTACCATCTGTCCATCATTGAACTGAGACTTCCTGTGTACATGGGCTGCATCACAATTTGCATACTATTCGTACTGTGTAGTATGCAAGAATAGGATTAGAACATCCAAAATCATACTATGTTAAACTAGAATATCAAAGGTGCTCAAATGATGAGTTTTTGATATTGTTGATCCATTCATGCTAATATTGTAGTAATAGTACCCAAAGTTTTTGTGTGTAATTTCTACACTACTAGCGGAACCAAAAATAGTGCAGTTTCTACTCTGTGTTCATGCAGAAATTACTCCCTTTAAATGGTAATGAATTTAGCTAAATGCTAACGCTTACGCTCTGCAAATGCTTTGATGCATTAGCTCAGGGCACATCTCTTTACCATTAGCATAATTTTGTAACTTCTTGTGCATATAGTTTCCATGCTATACTATGCATACCATGTAATATGCAAGATTTGGACTAGTGTGCATTAAAAATCAAAATGGATTAAAAATAGCATATCATTCGGGCATCTTTGGCATATTATTTTTTCATGCATTTTTGAAATTGTGTATTCATGCATGCTAATACTGCAGTAATATTACCCAAAATCCCTTGCGCTGCAGGGAATACGGAGTTTATCCCTGCGTACTTCCGAATATGCCTACTTCCATGCGAAAAATGTGAGCCGAGCAGTATGTCCGAATTCATAGTATTCATAAAACAGTAAAAGTACCTGGACGACTTACTACTTCCAGCACAATGACACTTTGCTATCCCATGAGGCCATGGGAGAGGATTTGTGAATACCAGTGAAGCGACGTGAAGTGGCGTAGGTCACATGACAGTGACTACATGGTTGATGCAGTACGTTTAAATTTCATTCGTAAAACACACATTCATACATTCATAACACTTGCAAAGTAGGTTTCAAAACAAATGTAGTACATAGGCTACTATATAGTACGGAATTTTGGATGCAGTTTATGACATTTTCTTTTTGTGTGAAAAGGTCAGCTACTGCAGAAGTTTTAAAAATCTGAACCTAAATGTGAAAATAACAGTTTCAATGGTAATGAATTTATCTAAATGTTGACGCATCATCTGTATAATATGCACAATCAGGATTAGTGCTGCTGAAATCATAATTTATTAACAACCAACATGCCATTAAGGCATTTTTGGCATTGATTTTTGGAATTATGAACAGTATCTGTCCATGCTAATATTGCGGATATAAAACGCACAACCCCTTGCACTATAGGTGACTTTTATGATGTTAAGTGATTGATACATTTTATGGTAGTGAATTCAGCTTGTTACTATCAATTTCACACAAAGACAAACAGCACGAAATAAGGTATAAAAAACGTTTGATTTGTTAGCATGTCTCTAATACTGGCACTTCAGCTTAGTACAATCTAAAAATATGTGTTTTTCTATTAGTGAGGTGTACAGTTTATTCAAATCCATTCGAAAACTTTTTTTAGCGACCTTGAACTTTCCGGACTTCTTTTCTTCGCTTGCCGCTTCTCTCGTCTCCTGGGGCACACCTATTTTGTTATGTTGCTGAAATTCTAATTGCTAATCTAATGTGTACGGCGCTGGTTACAGAAACTCATTACAAATGTTTTGATGGATAAGCTAAAAGGTATCTGAAAACTTTTTAAGGAGAAAGACGGGGGTCAAATTAAACAACTTGTCTCTGGGGTCATTTCAGTGCGTTTAGCTAATTTGTGTGTTTGTTTTGCGTAGGAAGGTGGAAGAGTGGGCAGATCAATAGACAGATACACACAGAGAGAGAGAGAAACAAATAAGTATAGAGGCAGACTTCAGCTTTATGGGTTTTGCTCAATTGGAATTCAGTGTGTCTGATGTGTGGGGGCTCCATGAAGAACTCTTGAAGGAGGTTCACAGCACATTGACTTTGCATCCATAAAAGAGGCTGCTGCATGAAGTATGTGTGTGTTTCTTTGCTGAATAAAACCATTACGATGGTGTTTTGTTTCAGTGGCGCCTTCAGGTCATTTTTAATGGGGTTTGCTAGAGGGGCACAGTAAAAATCCCATGGTGGCACTCTAAAACACACTGGAAAGTGGTGACCTGCAATTGTTATTTAAGGACCTATTTGCGATCTAATCCATAAACATGACTTTGACATCAGGTTGATATAGTAAGATTAAATAACACGATTTGCATGAAACAAAGCACATTGATTAGGTAATCTAAAAAAAAGAAAGAAATATATATGCACTTGGTAAAAAAAAATCTGATTTCTTGTTTTGAGTTACAGGGAGTTTGGGTTATACTTTGGGTTAACCTGGGGAGACTGTCTGCAGCTCCAAAATGTATTGACGGTTGAGAAGTAATGCCGAACTCATAAAGTATGTGATTTCGGGCACAGCTAGTTGGTCATTCACATAGTGCCTGTATTTGAGTCATAACTGGTTGTTTTGCATCAGGTGAGTGATGTATTATTTTAGGCCTACTCCCCAAAGTATTTTCTTGGACATGATTGACAGACAGATGCAGTGAAAATGCTTGATGCACAACTAGTTTCGTTTCATTGGCTCTGTCAAGCAAATTATTCATACTGCCTCCATTTAAAAAAACAATACTGTGACAGTACAGTGATGTTTTGTAGATAAAAATAACATGGACATTTTTTGTATATTATAGTATTACAATGGTTAATGTCCTAAAAACACTATTTAGTGTGTAATACTAGGAATGCAGTGGTACAAGCATGGTACACTATACCATTCAAAAGATTGGGGTATGTAAAAGAAACACAATTTCGTGACTTGTAAAGTTGTTATTTTTGTTGTTTTTTGTTCCACAATAAGTGTTCTCATCGCTTGATAAACTTAAGGTTGAGCCACTGTAGTCACTTGGACTATTTTAACGATGTCTTTACTAACTTTTCTGGGCTGGCAGATGCAATTACCTAGTAGCCTATAAAGGACTGAGCCAGCTCTCAGATTTCATCAAAAATATCTTAATTTGTGTTCTGAAGATGAACGAAAGTCTTAAGGGGTTGGAACAACATGAAGGTGAGTAATTACTGACAGAATTTTCATTTTTGGGTGAACTAACCCTTTAAGATGGCCAAGAGAAAATGTGTAGGTCAGATGTATTCACAAGGTTTCTTTCATTCAGATTGAATGTGCAGTGTAGAGCTGTCTGTTCTCATGCCATAATGTATTGAGTGCATGTGTTTACGTATACGTATACGTATTACGTATGTGTTTGTCTTTGGATAATGGAGCGTTAATGTGTGAATGAATTTGTAAAGTGTCACAATACATGGCGGGTATGTTTGTGAGTGAGCGATTTGGCAGTGTGACACATTGAAGAGTGTGTGGGCGCGTGTTGTGCTGCCTTGCAAAGTGTGTAACTGTGGTGTCTCAGGGCAGGGGAATTATAACTGCAATTCGGATGATCTGGAAGAGACATGAAATATTAATGGCGCTGATGATTGACCGTCCGACATGACAGATGGCCAGTGACATGGTGTGTGTGTGTGTGTGTGTGTGTGTGTGTGTGTGTTTGTTTCTGTGCAGGCAAAGGTGTGAGAGGAAAATGGCCTTCCTCTGGTATCCGAGTACCTTGCCATCCATTTAAGCTTCCGCATCTTATTTGTGTCTATAATGGGTTTCAAACTCATTTTAGGTCAAGGACCAAATTGAATTGTTATACCATGAGTGCATGCATATCACGTTTTGCCTAGAATTAACTTTATGCTGCTTATTTAAACAAAAGCCAGCATATGCAATTTACTGATTTCATTCACAAGACACCTTTAATGCCATACATCTAAAATGAATCAAGGAATATTGATTAAACAGTATATTATTAAGGGAAAACTACTTTTACCAAATTTGAGCACAAAGCCCCCGTACAAGTTCATATGAATGTTTAGGGTCTAAATGAAAACTTTGTAATATACTTTTATTAAAAATTCTCATTAGTATTTTAAGAAAACACTAATTTTACTTGGTCAAAAACAGCTCTGTTTTCAGCACGCCGTTTCAGTGCATATGCCTTTAAATGATAATGAGCTTTGCTGAACCCCGCCCCTCAGTGGTTTTGACACAACGCACGTGGAGTGTTGCCTTGACAACAGTTGAGGGTATATTTTGGAGAAAAAATGGCAGCGGGAGTCTCTGAGGACACATCTGTGGAATCGTATCAGTTTGAACCGGAGTCGGACCCAGAATAAGATGACGGCCGCAAAGAAGTTCGACAATTAAGGCTCGAACTGGACGTTTCTAAATGGTTGGTTAAAGTAATGTCACTTTGATCTATTTTTGTATGTACTGTCTGGCAGGGTGGAGTAGTGAGATACGAACGCTATGTGTTTACTGATGTATAGGTTAGTTCGTTGACAGATTGATATTACAGTTAATGGTCATGAATAACTTTTTTTCGCGATTTGCAAAGATTAATATAAAGGTTAATGAAACTTTACACTTACTTCTTCTGGAGGTGCAGCAGGAACATGAATAGTTGGTACCGATTCCTTTTTCAGGAGCAGCTTCTTAGCAAAACCAGCTTTATACTGATCCTCGTTTATAAAGCAGTCTGGTGAGAAATGATTCGCGCAAACATGAAAGCATTGACGTTGCTCGTGGGGAATATTCCCTTCGACAAACAAAACTCAGCCACTGTGTCTTCTGCGGTTTGGATTTAGGAACATTAAAATGACTGCTGTGTTCGTTATTACACCCAAGAACAGAACACCACAACCGCTGAGACGCCATTCTGCTCCAGTGTATCAACAATGGCGGACTATAATGACAGCTCGCTCAGGGCTGGTCTATGTTGAAACGCTGCTGTCAATCAACAATCGTGGGAGGGGCGTCCGACCGTGTGACGTCACGCAGTCCAACGGCTCGATTTGAGACGGGAAAACATATAAGGGGATTAAAACAAAAACACTGGATGGATTTTTATCATTATATGATGGTTGTGTACAGGCACTGCCAACAGACATTTCAGTACAATCGACTTGTAAAAGTGCATGCGCCATTATATGACCCCTTTAAACATTAAGTTACTTGTGGCTAATTCGAGGTGAAAACGACAAATCTCATCATCCCACACTCCTTCACAGCGTCATCAAGCTTCACTTTTGTTATTGTTTTGAATATGCAACCTCTAGTGGTGAAAATTACATACTGTGCCTTTAAATATTTATTTATTTAATGTTTATTTGACAGGGACAAATGCATAAAACGTTGCTTTATAAAGAATACAAAGTAGATGCCATGCATACAGGTTTCTAGCCATGACTAATTTGCAACCCCTGTCCCTGGTTAGGCTTATAAAATTAAAATTACAGAGAGAGTATTGAGTTTAAAATGTATAGCTATTAAAATACATACAGTAAATACATCCCATACATGAGATAAGATAAGGGCTTAAGTAGATGTAGAAATCACTATAAAACAGAGTCTAGACACAGTATAAATATTGTATATATAGTCGCAATGTTGCTTAAAGAGATTTTGAATCATGCTGATATACAGTAATAAATAGGCAAAACTGTTTTTATCATGTTTTATTATTATTATTTTTTTCATTTAATAAACAACAACTTTAATATGGCCAACAGGATGTCACACCTGGCGTAAAAATCAAATACGACATAAAGGTAACTCTTATCACGGATGCATTTATTAAAAATACAGCCAAAACTCATATTGTGAAATATTATTACAATTTAAAATAACTATTTTCTCTTTTAATATGTTTTAAAATGTATTTTTTTTCCTGTGATGCTAAAGCTGAATTTTCAGCATCACTACTCCAGTCTTCAGTGTCACACGAAATCAATCTAATATCAATGTTGAAAACCGTTGTGCTGCTTAATATTTTTGGTCGAAACCATTATCCCTTTTTCAGGATTCTTTGATGAAAAGAAAGTAAAAAAATAGCAGCATTTATTTGAAAAATACTTTTTTCGGTACTGTAAAATCTCAGTCTTATATAAGATTATACTATACAAGTTAAATGGATTACATTTATGATTCTTTAGTGCATTTTTATAGTCCTTTTTGGATTGTATAAAAAAGTGCAGCATGAACACTCATCTAAATATCTCCATTTGTGTTCTAAATAGGAAAGAAAGTCATACATGTTTGGAACCACATGAGGGTGAAAAATTAAAAGTTTGGTGAAATCTTCCTTTAATAAACGTTGAGTTAACTGTGAGTTTGTTTCCTGCATGTTTAACTATTTGGAAAGTGTATTTTGTCTGCACAGAATAAGATTTCATTATTATCTCTGTCAAAACGTTTTCAATTTTCCTGAAGAATATTAACTATAATCTACTTGTGGCCTTAATCAAATACTTGAATCAATAGAGAATCATAAGAATTATTAGCAGACATGAACTCTGGGCAAGAATTTTAAGCTGTCTGCGTTTTTATTAGATTTGTAAAATATTACGTTTTATCAAACTTAGACGTATTGCTTTTATAGTCATCTCTCTCTTTCCATTCCTGATGTTTCTGTAAGGGTCACCCAAGGTCATGTTTAATAAAAGATGGCAGAATGGATGAGAACGCACGCATGCACGAACACACACACACACACACACACGCACCACACACACACACACACACACACACGTGCGATAGCCTCCAGCTTTCATGATTTTGATTGAAATAATGTCTCAT
Source organism: Tiaroga cobitis (assembly GCA_030578255.1). Lineage (NCBI taxonomy): Eukaryota > Metazoa > Chordata > Actinopteri > Cypriniformes > Leuciscidae > Tiaroga > Tiaroga cobitis. The sequence goes on along the minus strand of CM060591.1, from coordinate 8,603,714 downwards.
GTGGCTGATCAATGCAAGGATCAATGCAGGAAACTAAGGCTACGGCATTTGTTCTGATAATTACATGTTGTGATGTGATCACAGCTGGAACAATTAGTCAACTTAGTTGCCAGCTAAAATCCATCATCCTATCATGTTTATTTTAGCATTCAAATAGGCATTTGCCTATATATTCTCTTGAAATCTTTATTTAAATTTTATCCTAATGTTTATTCACTTTTAGCTCTCCTTTTGTATAGCTACTCAACAACCCTAATTTAATTACTTGACGGGCGCAGTTTTTTTCTGTGATGTATTTTCTATTGAAACTTGAAGTTGCACATTTATAATGCAATATTATACATTTTAGAAACCTATAAGAGTTTTCTTTTATTAGTTAAAAATGTATATGCATATATTAATGGAAGCTTGTTTCCGCCACAGAATAAAATTACAAACTTTTATCTCACAATTGTGAAAAGATATAAATTCGCAGTTGTGAGAAATAAAGTCATAAATGCGTGATATAAAGTCGCAATTGCGTGTTATAAAGTCAGTTCCAAGATAAAAACTTGCAATTCTGACTTTCTCTTCTTATCTCAAAAGAAAAAAGTCAGAATTGTGAGGAAAAGTCACAATTACCTTTACGTTTTTATTCTGTGGCGGAAACAAGCTTCCATATATATTATAGTTGCATATAATGTATGACATTTGCATGTAGTTAATGATAAATGAGCTATTTTCTTTTTGGGTCCAGATTATCCAGAAAACCTGATTTTTTTTTTTTTATCAAATATGTGCATCTAAATCTGGTGTTGCTGAATTACAGCCAGAAAAAGACTTGAACTGCAGTCCACTAATTAACGTGCGCTGTTCAGCTCGCCGCTAAATTTTGCACTCTTGTGTATCAAGTGGGCCAGTTGGATGGCCATATTAAATTGATGGACAGGCCGGATTTGGCACCTGGGCTGCTTGCTGAGAGTCCTGTCATAAATGTTCCTCGCAACCCTAGTTGTGATAAAAGTGTGTGTGTGTTTGTGCATGTATCCTTTTGGTTGTTCTTTTGTGTGCATGATGCATTACAAATAAATGCTGTTGGGCTTGTAGATAAGACCTGCTTATCCGTACCTGACTGGCTGCCTCTCTGTCTCTCTCTTTCACACACACACACACACACACACACACACACACACACACACACACACACACACACACGCTTGCTGTGCCCAAAACTGAAGGCCGCTGCCTTTCTACCACGCTGCTCAATCAGTCAATGACTTCACAGATAGTGTTTTTGTATGCAGGTACCTCCTAATGGGAATGTTTTAGATAGGCTTCCCAGGCAACATCTCCTCTAATAAAGCAAATATTGAATGACTAAAATACTTATTCTTGGTAGAAATGAAATCTTATGTTGATTTTGATTTTTAAATGAATTTACTTTTTTCAGCTGACCGATCAGATGCCATTTTTTATTCTTTCCACTAACCCCCAAGCCTCATGCAAAGGATTGTTGGATATCAGCTTTAAAAAAAAAATAGACTAGATGAAGTCGTCTTAATAGGCAGGATGTTTTAAACAAACATTGCAGGGCTCAACAATAAGGATGATCTGTGAGAGAGTTTTTGCGCCAGTTTACAGAACTGTTCCATGCCCATCAGACCAGTTGTTTGTTATCAGGACCATATCATATGATCGCTGATCACGTACCAGTACTTTTGGTTTTATGCTGTGCAAATTTAAATATTTGACTTTCTGATACTCATTTATTTGTAATACTGTAATGCATTTTTTTAATGCCTTCCAATTCCAACCTACATATAATGCTTGCGAAGGCACACTTTTTTAAAAACATTTTGGCAGTATTTGTATCTTTCCAAATAATACATGTCTGCTTCCATTGCGATAATGTATTGCGGAAGCTAATCTGAGCAAACCTGTACAGACATGCTTATCCATAAACTGTGATTTAATGTTGTTAGTTGAAACAAATATATCTGTTTCTTAAAACCCTGAACTGAATTGTTCTAAGCGAATACACATCAGACAATATCATTTATTAATAGATATTTCTCATGTTTTGATCACAGCAAATAATCGAATGACTCTCTCCCGCGTGTCTTAAGTCTCATTCCGATTTGTCTTGCATTTACCACACACACAGTGCTCAGTCCCTGCAGTGTCAGGAGTCAGTCCGCTCGTTTAGGAGGCACTGTTGGATCCGTGCGGCCTGGGAGCTCTCTTCTCATTTGCTAATGTCTGTCAGCATGTCTTTCACTCATGCAGGGAACACTCTTACTGTGGGGCTTGATTACTACTGTCTTGAACTGGATATAACAGGGAAAACACCTGGCTGAATCTCAATTTGCTGCCTTCTATGAAGTAGAAGTGTACAATGTGTTGGTGAAGTATGTTCTTGATGACATGATAGTATGTGGCAACTGGCTTAGTTATGCACTTTATTTGTTATTCTGATGTTTTAATTGTATTAGGTTCTTTGATTTGTATATTTACAGTACCATTCAAAAGATTGGAATAATTAATTTTTTGTTTGTTTTTGAAAGAAGTCTCTTAAGATCATGAAGGCTGCATTCATTTGATCAAAAATACAGTAAAAACAGTAATATTGTGAAATATTATTACAATTTAAAAGCACTGTTTACTATTTTAATATAATTTTAAATGTAATTTATTCGTGTGATGTGAAAGCTGAATTTTCACATGTCACGTGATCTTTCAGAAATCATTCTAATATGCTGATTTAGACCTCAATAAACATTTCTTATTGTCGAAAACAGTTGCGCTGATTAATTTTTTGTTTTTGTGGAAACCATGATACAGTTGTTTGTACATGTACATTGTTTTTTCAGGATTCTTTGATGAATAGAATGTTCAAAAGAACAAAATTTATTTAAAATAGAAATCTTTTTTTCTATAATATTATAAAAGTCGACTGTCAATGTCAATTCAATGCATTCTTGTTGAATGCAAATATTAATTTCTTTAAAAAAATACTGACCTCAAACTTTTATATTATATTATTTTACAGTGGTTAGTTTATATTATATTTATTGCATAGTCATACTCTAAATTTAGCATTACATGGCAGTTGAAATGTTTAATAATAATACTAATGAATAATTTACAGTAGGTGTCTTAACTTTTATGTCAAAATCAGACCTCCAGCATTGGGACAGGGTTTCTGACTTTTTGTCAAGCTCTCATTATACAAAGAAACAAAGTGCCAGCCTTCTCACATGAGACTAGCCTCAGTCGCATCTCTGATCTGAGCCTTTTCTACTGTGTCAGTCGCCGATGTGGAGGACATGTGACTAGGTTATGGAATGTAGGAGGACTGTTGGGATTAAATGCTTCAAAGATGATGAAATAGCTCTTTGATAATAAAGAATGAAGCTCGGACAAAGGCTGTTGTCGGGTTCAACTGGATTGAAGCTTTCGAGCATCCATACTTGACTCTGCTCCACATCTAACAGAAAATAATCAAAGATTTATCCATTTGTGTCCATGTTGCCGTAGCAGTTCTCTGAATATTTGTGTCGCCTAAGTGTAATGGTTCACCCAAAAATGAGAATTCTGTCATCATCATCATCATCGTTGTTTTACAAAGTACAGACAACGAGTGCTATTGAGGAAGAACTTAAAACTGGATTCGACGCAGAGTTTAAAGAGATCAGTGCAAAGAGTGGCTGCTGCCCTTGTCATTTTAAATCTGTTAAACGATTGTAGAAAAGAAGAAAAAAACTGTTCTTCAAAATATCTTCTTTTGTGTTATACAGAAGAAAAAAAGTCACAGTTTTGAAATGACATGAGGGTGAGTAAATGATGACTAAACGTTCATTGGGTGAACTATCCCTTTAACTTTTACTTAATTAATGTAACATATATATCGTAAGTTGTGATTTTTAAATTTCAGTTCAAAAAACAAGAAAAAGATATAAGGCAGGGAATAATTGTTTTTCTCAAACTTCTCGATTTTTGAAGTTTTGGATTGGATTGTGAAAAATAGTCAAAGTGGACGTGACAAATATGGATTTTTTTTTGTTGCATTGGCATAATTATACCCTCCTTAAAAATTAGAATAAGTATTAAGAAAATTAAAAAATAGCTTAGAATTCTTAGCAATAATAATTAGAAGCAATAATTATGATGATTATAACAAATCAGTATTATAATTATAACAAATCAAAGTTTTTAAAAATGGAAATTAGATAACATGCTCAGCAATAATTATAACAGTAGTTGTATCTTAAGAATTAGCAACACTATATATAAATATATATGTATTATATATATATATATATATATATATATATATATATATATATATATATATATATATATATATATATATGCACTCACCTAAAGGATTATTAGGAACACCATACTAATACTGTGTTTGATCCCCTTTCGCCTTCAAAACTGCCTTATTGGTCCATATTGATAGGATAGTGCAGTTGATGGAGATTTGTTGGATGCACATCCAGAGCACAAAGCTCCCGTTCCACCACTTCCCAAAGATGCTCTATTGGGTTGAGATCTGGTGACTGTGGGAGCCATTTTAGTACAGTGAACTCATTGTCATGTTCAAGAAACCAATTTGAAATGATTTGAGCTTTGTGACATGGTGCATTATCCTGCTTGAAGTAGCCATCAGAGGATGGGTACATGGAGGCCATAAAGGGATGGACATGGTCAGAAACAATGCTCAGGTAGGCCGTGGCATTTAAAGGATGCCCAATTGGCACTAAGGGGCCTAAAGTGTGCCAAGAAAACATCCCCCACACCATTACACCACCACCACCAGCCTGCACAGTGGTAACAAGGCATGATGGATCCATGTTCTCATTCTGTTTACGCCAAATTCTGACTCTACCATCTGAATGTCTCAACAGAAATCAAGACTCATCAGACCAGGCTTTTTTCAGTCTTCAACTGTCCAATTTTGGTGAGCTCTTGCAAATTGTAGCCTCTTTTTCCTATTTGTAGTGGAGATGAGTTGTACCCGGTGGGGTCTTCTGCTGTTGTAGCCCATCCGCCTCAAGGTTGTGCGTGTTGTGGCTTCACAAATGCTTTGCTGCATACCTCGGTTGTAACGAGTGGTTATTTCAGTCAAAGTTGCTCTTCTATCAGCTTGAATCAGTCGGCCCATTCTCCTCTGACCTCTAGCATCAACAAGGCATTTTCGCCCACAGGACTGCCGCATACTGGATGTTTTTCCCTTTTCACACCATTCTTTGTAAACCCTAGAAATGGTTGTGCGTGAAAATCCCAGTAACTGAGCAGATTGTGAAATACTCAGACCGGCCCGTCTGGCACCAACAACCATGTATGCTCAAAATTGCTTAAATCACCTTTCTTTCCCAATCTGACATTCAGTTTGGAGTTCAGGAGATTGTCTTGACCAGGACCACACCCCTAAATGCATTGAAGCAACTGCCATGTGATTGGTTGAATAGATAATTGCATTAATGATAAATTGAACAGGTGTTCCTAATAATCCTTTAGGTGAGTGTATATGCCTGTTCTAATACTCTGAATTTCAATGCCATTTAAAAACCCATCAAATTACTTTTGAACTCTGAATCCAGGATGAAGAGAATGGCATATTGGTCCAGTATTAGACTTATAAGAGGTTAGTGGACATTCGATGTGGCGTTCAAGTTCTAAGCATACAGATGCTATTTTGCTCTGAAACTCATATCTTTTTGTTTGTTAATATTGATTGCATGATATTTCTGTTTGTTGGGGTTGATACAGACATGTTTGTTTTTAAAGGTGGGTGTTCTTAGTGTACGTGTTTGTGTGTGTGTGTGTGTGTGTGTTTAATATAATGAACATAGGTAGTGGCCCTGAGCTTTGATTGATTAGTTTGGCTTGGCGTGCTTATTTCCTATTTCTAATCCAGCAGCTATTCATTAGGCCTGTCAGTAAAGCCTTCAAATAAAACACTATCTCTCTCTACCTCCATTCCTTCTTTTTGCTCTCCATCTCTCTCTCTCTACTTAAAAAAATAAAGAAAAATAAAGAAAATAAAATGGATTTATGAATACAAAAATGCATCAGTATTAGTAGTATTAAAATATAGTGTTAATGGTTAAACAGAATAACATACTGAAGAATAATTTTAAATTATTTTCTAATAATAATTATACATTTATTAATAATAATAATATTGAAGAAAAATGTTAAGAGATTGGACCCATTTTTTAAATATTTCTAAAAGTCGAAGTATATAATTTCTGTGTCACCAAAGGGAATTTGGAAAAGTATTTTTGACTATTTTCAAACAGGTTGACCAAACACTCCCTCCATCTGCCGTTGGTTGGATTTGCAGATAGTCCCGCCCCAAACGCTCACTATTGGTTGAATCAGTGTTACTGTATCAAGCTGGTCGAATGCTCAAAAACATTGGAAAAATATTTCACACGTGAAAATGGAAATAAATATTAAGAAATAGAACAATGTGCTCAATAATTTTAACAGTAATTATAATATCACTAATATAAGCTAAATGTTTAAGAAAAATTGTTTATAAAATAGTTTAGTCACACTTTAGTTTAGTGTCTAATTCTCATCACCTAACTATTAACTCTAACTTTTTCCTCAATAAACTCCTAATTACTGCTTATTAATAGTTAGTAAGGGTAGATTAGGATTAAGGGATGTAGAATATGGTCATCCAGAATAAGCCATTAATATGTGCTTTATAAGTACTAATAAACAGCCAATATCCTAGTAATATGCATGCTAATAAGCAACTAGTTAATGAGAATTGGACATAAACTAAAGTGTTACCAATATTTGTTGAAATTTTAAATATGTATAATTAAGTGTAATAATTGCACCAACAATTGAACATTGTAAAAACAAGAATTTCTCATTGTGCACAAGAAATCAAAATACATTTGTGACAGTTTTGTTAAGTAACATATGGTTACTCTATGTAATTCATAGGTAGGCGGTACAGATTGTGTTTTATGTGCTTGGGTGTGTGTTTGACTGTGAGTGATGGTCTCTGATTCAGAAAGGCCCCAGATGTTCAGCTGTCCGGAGTCTGCCAGTCACCGTCCAACTCTGACAGGACCCGACAGAGCTGTCATCCCTGAACGCCTGCCAGTCAAACCGATGCTCCATGCGTTCCGGGGCGTATCTGTCACTATTTGTTTTTACCAAAGCCTTGATGAGGAGAATGATAACTCTGAGTTTTACTTCTCATGCGAGGGCATGAGAATGTGTGTGCGTTTATTTGAACCGTCTCTCTGTGTACATATCTCGAGGCTCGTCACGGCTCCGCAGGTGCCCAGGCGTGTGATTGGGCGGACTGTAAATGAGGCGGGATGACCTTGACCAAAAATCCTACATATTTTTATCACCTCTCATCACATTCAGAGTGGAGGGTAATAGCCACGCCATATATCACATTCTATAAATACTGTTCTATGTGTGTGCTTAATGGAAGACTGCTTGCTCTATAAGCAATTAATCATTGTAATTTAATTTTCCTAAAAAAATAAATGACAATGTTATAATTATTGTATTATTTTTTTATCAAATATTTTCATGAAATAAAACAAAATTATGATTATACATTTTATTAATATTACTATTATTTACTTATTTTAGAATCAACATGAAAATTCCATAGTCAAAATTCTTTACTTTTCACAATCCAGTCAATTTCCAACTATCAATGTCCTTGGTAGAAAGCCACACCTTAGAACCGACGACGTAAACGGGAGGCCTCCGCCGGTGGGGATCGGCTTTGGCCTTGGTGCGCGCCCCCACTTGGAGTAGAGTCTCACGGGCTCTAGTCCAAGTGCGGTGACACCTCTGGACAAAGGCATGGGCGGAGGGGACCGCGACTTCGGATTCCAGACTAGGAAAAATTGGTGGCTGGTAACCTACACTCAAATGGTGATAGGCCTGTGGATGACACTGGCAACGTGTTGTGGGCGTACTCCACCATAGACAGTTGCTGACTCCAGGAGGAAGGATTCTTGGACACTAAACATCGCAACGTTCCCTCCAAATCTTGGTTGGCTCGCTCAGTTTGACCATTGCTCTGGGGGTGGAACCCAGAGGACAGACTGACAGTCGCCCCCAGAAATTTACAAAACTCTCGCCAAAATTTGGACACAAATTGGGGTCCTCTGTCAGAAACCACGTCTGTCGGGAGGCCATGAAGCCAAAAGACGTGGTCAACGACAATCAACGCTGTCTCCTTGGCTGAAGGTAATTTGGGCAAGGGAATGAAATGGGCTGCCTTCGAGAACCGGTCCACCACGGTCAAAACTACCGTGTGACCCTGGGAGGGAGGGTGGGAGGGCGGTGATAAAATCTAGCGCGATATGGGACCAGGGTCTCGAAGGCACCGGCAGCGGTTGGAGTAACCCATCTGGAGGTTGATTGGAAGTCTTACCCGTGGCACAAACTGAGCAAGCCAATACAAAACTGCGAACGTCACGAGCCATGAGAGGCCACCAGAATCGTTGCTTAACCAAAAACATAGTACGATTGACTCCTGGATGACAAGCCACATTGGAACAGTGTCCCCACTGAATGACGCTGGAACGTAAACCCTCCGGCACAAACAAACGGTTCGGTGGGCAACGAGTCGGAGGCGTTACCCCTTCTAAGGCCTTCTTGACCTTCGATTCGACCTCCCATGTGAGTGTAGAGATGAATAGATTCTCTGGTAAAATGCACTCGGGAGTAGACGGGCGATCGGAACGGACAAAAATGCACGATAAAGAATCGGGTTTGATGTTCTTGGAACCCGGGCGGTACGAGAGAGTAAAGTCAAAACGTCCGAAAAAAAGAGCCCACCGAGCCTGCCTGGAATTAAGTCTTTTAGCAGTACGAATGTATTCCAGATTCTTGTGGTCGGTCCAGACGATAAAAGGTACCCCAGACCCGTCTAACCAGTGGCGCCACTCCTCCAATGCTAGCTTGACCGCCAACAACTCTCTGTTGCCAATGTCATAATTGCTTTCGGCAGGAGATAAACGATACGAAAAAAAAACGCGCAAGGGTGCATCTTGTCGTCTGAAGGAGAGCGCTGGGATAACACTGCACCTACCCCCACCTCTGACGCATCGACCTCCACCACGAACTGACGTGATGGATCAGGGGTTATCAGGATGGGGGCTGAAACGAAGCAACCCTTCAGTTTGGCAAACGCAGCTTCTGCTGCGTCTGACCACCTGAACGTCGTTCTGGGGGAGGTCAAGGCGGTCAGAGGCGCGGCTAGTCGGCTGAAATTGCGAATGAAACGTCGGTAAAAATTGGCGAACCCCAGAAACCTCAGTAGGGCCTTACGGGAATCTGGACTTGGCCAATTCACCACAGCCTTAACCTTGTCAGGATCCATGCGCATTCCCTCAACCGAGATGATGTGACCTAGAAAAGGAACAGACTGTGCATGAAAAGCGCATTTCTCCGCCTTGACAAAAAGCCCATTCTCTAGCAACCTCTGAAGCACTTGTCGAACGTGTTGCACGTGTTCCTGGAGAGACGATGAAAAAAACAATATATCATCCAGGTAGACATATATGAATTGATCGACCATGTCTCGCAACACGTCATTGACAAGTGCTTGGAACACCGCTGGGGAGTTGGAAAGGCCGAACGGCATAACCAAATATTCAAAGTGCCCCCTAGGGGTGTTAAAAGCGGTCTTCCACTCATCCCCCTCCCTGATGCGGACCAAATGATAAGCATTCCTTAAATCCAGTTTCGTGAAGATAGATGCTCCTTGCAACCTCTCGAAGGCTGAAGACATCAACGGCAAAGGATAAGTATTCTTTACCGTGATGTTGTTCAACCCCCGGTAATCAATACAAGGTCGCAACGATCCATCTTTCCTCCCCACAAAAAAGAACCCCGCCCCCGCTGGAGAAGAGGAAGGGCGGATGAATCCTGTTGCTAGAGAATCAGAAATGTATTTCTCCATGACCTCTCTCTCTGGGACAGAGAGTGAATATAACTTGCCCTTAGGCGGAGACGTACCTGGCAGTAAGTCTATAGCACAGTCATAGGGACGATGCGGAGGAAGAGAATCAGCCCGAGACTTACTGAACACCTCCTTCAGATCCCGATACTCCGTGGGCACGTTTGATAAATCCACTGTCTCCTCCTGTAACACATGAAGCGAAACAGACGGACAGGCAGACACAAGACAGGACTTATGACAAAAACTGCTCCACGCTGTCACCGATTTGAGCTGCCAGTCTATTTTGGGGTTGTGATGGTTGAGCCATGGGTGACCAAGAACGATGGGTGCAAGCGGAGTGTCCATAATGTAAAAGGAGGTGGTTTCAGTATGGTTGCCAGATGTGATGAGGGTGATGTCTTCGGTGATCAGTGAAATGGTGGGGAGTCTTTGACCATTGAGTGCGTGTACATCAATCTGGCGTGACAGGTGTCGGAGGGGAACTTGAAGTCTTAGTGCAAATGAGTGATCCATGAAATTACCTTCCACCCCTGAATCCAGTAGTGCCCGACAGTCGTGAAGGTGAGTTGACCATCGGAGTCTTACCGGGAGGAAGGTAGATGTAGATGAGGTCTTCTCGGCAGAGATCCCACCCGACAGTAGCCTCATACTTACTGTCGGGCTGGGCCTTTTTAACGGACATTTGTAAGCGAGATGTCCAGCTCCACTGCAGTACAGGCAAAGGCCCAGGGATCTCCGCCTTTCCTTCTCCTCCCGGGAAAGCCGGGCTCGACCCACCTGCATGGGCTCGTGATCGTAGACGGGGCTGACCGCGCCCCCGCCTCCCGAACGCTGTCCCTCGATCCCTCCAGAAAGACGGTCCGGCTGAAATTGTCTGCTGCCTCGTGATAGACGTGCGTCCACTCTCAGAGCCAGCGCGATGAGATCATTAAGTCTGGTGGGCAGGTCCATGGCGTAGATCTCTTCTTGGACGCGGTCAGCCAGCCCATGCCAGGGTGCGAAATTCGATCGAAAAGTCTGATACGGACCTCTCTCCTTGTCGTAGTTCAGCCAGCACCCTGGCAGCTTCTCTTCCCGTCGCGGCCCGATCAAAGACCCGCCGCATCTCGTCGGAGAGCCTCTGGAACGAGGAACAGCATTCGTCTTGATTTTCCCACACCGCCGTTCCCCATAGCGCCGCTTTCCCCGTCAGGAGTGTCAGCACAAATGCGACCTTGGTCTGTTCCTCTTGAAAAGTTCTGGGTTGGAGAGAGAAATGCATATCACATCTGGTTAAGAACGCACGACAGTAGTTGGGTTCACCTGAGTATGATTCAGGGACCGGTAGACGAGGTTCTGACGGTGATGGGTCCGCTTGTGGAGGAATCGGCGGTGCGGGTGGCGCAGTGGAAACACGAAGCTGTTGAATCTGTTGGGTGAGCCCGGACACCTGCGCCACTAAAGTCTGAACAGCACGAGCCGTATCATTGAGATTTTTTTTTTGAGTGTTCATTCTCTGAATGCTGTTACTCACGAATGCCTCCAATGAGGTTGAAGAGTCTCCCGCTGCTTCCATGCTTTGTTGGTCAGATCGTTCTGTCATGATAGATTTGACGGAAGCAAGTGCAGATTAAACTCTTTATTAAAGTAATCACAGGTAGGAAGTCCAACACAGAAAACAGGTAAGTGGCGCAGGGACTCCGATGGTCAGATGAAGATGCAGAAACGGTGGTGCAGTAATGAGAGTCCAATGATGAATGATATCCAAATAATCCACAGAAACAAGAACCGGAACAGGAAGGGTAGAGACTCGAAAACGACTCGAACACGACTGGAACACAGACACACCGGGGAAACCACATACAACGATCTGACAAGGAAGATGAGAAGGTGATGAGTATAAATACACATGATCAGATAAGCTGCAGCTGGTGATGGGGTAATGAGGGGATGGCTGATGAACACTGATGAGCGGCCACACCCATCTAATCAGCGCACACACCCAACAACAGACACACGAGACAAGAAGCAGACATAGGATTTACCAACCGTGACACTTTTTGTCTATTTGAATAATATTTCACTTGGAAATGCGTCATAATACAGAAGTAAAATAGGCTTTCATATTGACTTGGTAAACCATTCATAAACCAGTATTCCGTTTTTAATTCTGCTTGGATTTCGTTATACTCAAATGAAAATGTCTAATCTTCATTTGAATGAAACCAATGCTGTTTTCCCCCCATCCGGTTTAAAGTAGAAACCCAGCCATGAAACTTTTTTACTTTATAATATCTGGCTCTGTGCTATCTGTGGCTCTTTTTAATATGAAGCTACTAAGCTTCGGTAATACCTTCCGCCTTAACATATCAATATAGTCCCATCCCTGCCAGATTAGATTAAAATGCCCCAAGGAAACAAAATAAAACTTATTTCATGCATCTTGCACAATGCGGGTCAATGGGGGAAATCTCTTTTCACTTTCTTCCCCTGTCTCTTTCAACGTCTTTGTGTCTCTAAAGGCTACTTTTTGCTGCTTCACTTTAGTCTTTTTTTTCATATGGTTGATACAGATTCAAAGCAAAACATTTCATCATGCACTCGTTTCATGGTTGGGCAGCTTTTGGAAGCCAAAATTCATTTTTGCCAAATCAGAACTCCCTCTGTTTTTGCCCATCAGTTATTCATGAGATGCCAAACGTGAGCATATAAACACACACACACACACTCACACGTTCAGGCATCTTAACACCCGACGTTACCGGCTGTGTTGACATATAAGCGTGATATAAGTGATAATGAGTCGGCTATGGGCGGATGGGTTTGCATGTGTTTGTGGGATCATAATAAGTTTAGAAATACAGAATAAAAATGAAAAGGCAGTGCATGATGGAGCACCTCATCATATGCAGGGAAACTCACAGGGAGGTGAGAGAAAGAAAAATAGTGGTAGAAAAAAGGAGTGTTGATGAAATGATATTGGTTTACCTGTGTGTGTGTGTGTTGGGTGTGTATTTGAGGTCTTATAAGAATGCAGCCTGTGACTCGGAATACAAATGAACCGAACTGCAGGGAAAAATGAACTGCAAATGAGAGAAACCTTTGGCTAAGGCGAACCCATAACCCATCAGAGACTCTGAAATCTCTCTCAGTCTCTGTGCGAGGGTTAACACCAAGGTTTGTATGCCAGGGGGAGTTTGCGGAAGGGAGAGCCGGATCCTCTTTGACCTTGGCTGGATGTTCTTCTGTTCACTTTGAAGTGCGGTGCGCTCGGTTCCAGGGATATAAAAACCGGAAAATAAAATACTCGCTTGCTTGTTTGATTTTTTTTTTTTTGCATGATTTTTTTTCTTCTCGGTTTTATTTTTCTGCTAATTGCACATCTGGGGTGAAATCGGCAACTATATTTGCAACCTTTAATGACGTTTAAATCAGTGTATTTTGCATGAAGCGCATTATTAATATTTTTCAATAGTCTAAATACCCAGTGAATATTACTGTCTGACTGTCATTTTGTCTATCTATCTATGTCTGTCTGTATGTCTATCTCTTTTTCTTTCCATCTGTGTCTGACATTCTATCTATCTGTCTATCTATATCTGTTTTTCTTTCTATCTGAATCATTCCTTGAAATTTTCAAAACAGTAAGTGCATTTCTCAAACCAATTCGTACAAATAGCAAAACACCATGCTTACCTGCAAAAGCCAGTCTCTTGCTCAAAATCCTTAGTTCATCTCTCAAAAGTAAATATCTGTGTCAATGAACATGTCATTGCCATCAGAAAGTCATTGAGTCAATGTGTATGGATAGTCATGTTGTCAATATAACAGTGTACTCTGGAGGGATGTTCTGATGTAAACTATTGATAAAGTTTTGATGACAATTATTGTAAATTGTAGGTTACACACCTTAGTGTATGTGGGAGTTTGATTGCAAGAGACTGGACAAGATTCACATTTACGCTTTTACTGTTTGTACTGTAATTTGTTGACAGATCATGTCATTGTGGTACAGAAAGGAAAGAAAGCACTGCATAGCACAAATTAAACAAAAAGAAATGCGAACATAGGACAATCTCCTTAGGGAAAACTGTACATGCATATTATGACAACTTGTTCAACCATTTTGCATGTAAAGACTCAATGCTATGAACTAATGCCTAAATGTTGTGGGGGGTGAGACTTGAGAAAGAAATGAGAAACTGCTTTTTTGATGTGCACAAGTGACAGAATGACGTGAAGATTGAACAGGTAGTTTTGAGAATTTCAATTCTGATCTGAGAAATGTACCAAAGCTACTGAGAAAAACTGTAATGATATAATGATAATGTATACAGTATCATTCAATACTGTAATAATAATTTAGCTTGACTGGGACCTTTTTGCATTCACTCAGTTGAGTTTTGTGTCTGCTGAAGCGGCCTGTGTTTGATCATGTGACATGTAGATCACTGGCAGCAGAGCGTGGCAAAACATGACTTCATTTTGAGATGGATGACATCACTTTGTGTACCTTTTTTGTTATTTTTGCCTTGATATGAGAGGGGTATATTGTTGTATATCCGGTATTGCATTTAAATCAATCAGAGCAGCACATGGTTACAAAGAAGCATTTTTTTCCCTAAGCAATGGTCTGTGTTGGAGCGTGAGACATAGTTTTTAAAAGAAAGCTGAGGCAGCATCAGTCATGACATGCAATAGGGACATTTACACTTGTACAGCATACACGCATACAAGCACTCAGATCCAGGATGACACCTAGAGATGCATTAAGCAGTCAAAAGGCTGCTTTACAAAATGTAGCCTACATTCAGCTCTAGTATTTTAAATATTTTGGTTAATGAAGACAGTTCATCATAATTTGGTGCACAATTCATTATAGTCATTCAAGACACTGGAGTTTGTGTTTGGTAATGAATAATTACACTGCAAAAATCATTTTTCTTAATCTTGTCTTCCTATAACAATTGAAACATCCTTAAAACAAGATGAATTAGTTTGGAATGGAAAATAGTGCCGGATAATGCTTTTTAAAATATATACAGTATATATTCATCTTTTAAACATAATCCTTGGCAGTTTAATGCATTTAAAATGCCAGTGGGTGGGGTAAGAAAAATAAATAAATAACAAATAATAAATTAGAGGATTAATATTTAATGTTTTCAAGATGTTTCGACCTTTGTGTCTAGAAATTATTAGCTGAAAAAGAAAGGAAGCGTGTATCTCGTGGTCACCTTGAGATGCTTTTTAAGTATTTTCCAGTAAGAATGACATTTTCAGTTTGATCAAAGCAGCACTATGGCAGGTAGGAATATGTTTGTGTTTGTACTTGTGGGAAAGTGCTCTGCTTCCTGCAGTGAAGATATAAATGTACGTGTCGCATATGCAGGTACACACATACACCTTCATCCACAGCAGAGCCAATCTGGGGAGACAGGAAGTCATGCTTTGCCCAAAGTCCTCTAGGGGATGTTGTCAAATATTAAATTGTCTCCCTTTAATGAGGTCACATACTGTGCTGCGTCCCGTGGGAGAGGGTCTGTGTTGGCACCCACATACACAAGTTCTAGTCTTTTTAAAATTGCAAATCAAATCCAGCTTTCTTTGAGTAAATCCAAGTTGCCATGTCCCACCCATGAAGTTTATCTCTGAGGAATTCTTCTCTGTTCCTCCTTGCTATGGGGTTTCTTCTCTACGTTTCCATCTTTAGATAAAAAAACCCAATAAAAATGTTGAAATTATGCAGGAGGGACTTTTAGGGTGTGTTCACACTTGCCAGGTTTGGTTCGTTTTTATATGAGACACAGGCATCTTTTAACCGTATACACACTGGGAACTTTATTCTCAGAAGGCGAAGCACTGCTACTTGGGCGGAGTGATTATCGCAACACTGAGCGAACTTTCTGCTCCTCACTACGGGGCTTCTCAGGTGCTGCGAGCAAATCACTCCGCCCAACTAGCAGTGCTTCGCCTTCTGAGAATATAGTTCCCACTATGTATATGGTTAAAAGATGCCTGTGTCTCATATGACCTTGCTATTTGTACACACTGTGACTATACAAATCACAACATGTAAATAGGAAAATGTTGGCGTTATTTTGTCACTTATTGGGATTAGTATGCTAGCTGGAGCCATTTACTTCCAGTCTTTGTGCTAAGCTAGGCTAACGGTGGGTGCGTCAGACAGAGTTACAGCACGCACGGGGATGAAAAGGGTATGTATGTACTTACCTAACTCTGGGGGATACAGTGAATAAGCTAAAGTCCCAAAAAGTCGACGTGTTCCTTTAATTATATTTATCAGGATCAGTGTCCATATATGTTTTTTTAAGTTCATGTTAATATTGTGTATTTACTATGGCAACTGTAGATTCCGTAACCATAGCATAAAATACCACCAATCCCATATTTTTGATGACTGTGATGGCTGTTACCAAATTTAATAACATTATATGATAAACTAGTTTGGGACTGCTATTTAATAGCCTTAACTTAAAATACTGTTTATTCGTCAGTGTTAATGATATTCTTAAAAAAAATGTGTACGTTAAAGTGGAACGGCACTTGTGTGTGTCACGCTTATGGACTTCTAATTTGATATTTTGTTCCATTTCCTTTAGTTCCTGTTTCTATGCAATGTTTGGTTGCGGTTTCCTTGGTTTCTGATTCCCTGTTTGTCAGTTATCATCAGCTGTTTATTATTTTGTTTCTTATTATCCCCTGTATATATACTCCCTGTTGATTTTATTTCTTGGTCAGTTATTGTCTTATGTAATGTGTTGTGTAAAACCATTTTTTATGAAATAAATTTGCTTAGTTCAAAATAAATAAAAAATGGGGTTACGGCTTAATGAACATGGGATAATGTGGGTCTCATGGCGAAATCAGTTGAGAACCACTGCTTTAAACAAATCCGTACTTTTCTTGCACAACCTCTGTAAAAATTACAGAGCAAATTACCTACTGATTTGTGGCTGTCTTGGTGGTCCTCTTAGAAATGAAATTCCGTCTGGATAAGGACGTCTGTGATTGCGGATATTGTATTTTCACATAGCCATTCCTCATTTATTTTGACCTTTGTAGAATACAAAACCAAATAAAATGTTCTCATTGCATGCAAATTCCTGGTGCACCTTTATTATGGATTTAGACGTTCTGCCTAAATCAGTACATTATATGACAGATGTCCAATGTTAATAATTGTAACTCAGATGTTGTTTGGAAAACATATCCCTTCTGAATAGTGTTTTAGCTTATCCAAGATTACGTTTTAGAAGTTACTACAGAGACAATACACCCAACCTGATCTCACGGCAATTCGTACGAATTTTACGAGGTGGCTAATTCGTACGAATTCATACGACCTCACTCGTACAAATTCGTACGATTTTTCTAATTCGTACATATTTTACGAGTTACCAAATTCGTTTTAATTCGTACGAATGACCTACCCCTGACCCCGCCCCTAAACCTACCCATCACGTGGGTTTAGACAAATCGTACGAATTCGTACGACCTCACTCGTACGAATTCGTACGAATTGGTCGTGAGATAGCGTTGATCCACCTTGAGGATCTTTTGCCGCCTACCTTGATTATGTGGTTGTAGGTCATAAAAAGGCTTAGTAGTGAAATCCGTAATTTCCTGTTAACATGCTGAATGATGGGACATAATTGACCCTTCGCTAAGCCACGCCCGAAAACCGCCACTGGCCAATCGTGGCTTAGCAACCGTAACTAGGCGCGGGAGGTCTGTCAAGCTTTCGAGCGAGGGAAACATGCCGACGCGTTGTGCGTATGGATTGTGCAAATCTGATACCCGGTATCCTAAAAGTTTGGACGGTGGGGTGGCATTTTTTCCCTTCCCGAAACCTAAAAGCCAAAGGGGAGAAATGCCGGGCGTGGATCAAGCAGTGTGGGAGACCCATTCACAACTAAATGTCGACAGGATTAACAACAAAAAAAACCCTATTGCTTGGAAATAATTGCGGTTCTTTGTTCATAATGCATATATTTGAACGTAAAATAGGACGATTAATGGCAAGACGGAGGCTCACGGACATACTTAAAAATATATTTCAGCATTTTGTTAATCGACGGCCTACCCCTGAGTAACTTTACCCCAATCCGATCGCGGCTCTCCCGGTGTTAGATTGATGGATAAGCAGTTTGATTTGTAATTATTAGATTATTTTCACATTTCACTTACCCTGCTGTGCATGAACATAGCTGTTCCTCCATTTGTGCGTTTCCCATGTGAATGGTCTGCTAAGGAGGCGGCTGCTGCTTGCGCTGGGACCTAACGTTATAGGCTTTTGCTTCAATTTTGATGAAATTATTCTCTAATCGCTTGCATATTATGTCGTGGATATATCCCTCGAATGCATACTGCAGTCCCTTTTGTCTTGCTCTCTCAGATATTTCACCTGTTCGCCAAAAATGACTAATTATCTCCTTGGGAATGTCTGACACCGGTGCATTCACACTGTAATAGACGTGGCAGTCGCGAAAGCTTGACAGGCGTAGCAACAGTAACTAAGGAGGGCGGGGCTTAGCGAAGGGTCAATTTGATGCTTCTTAAGTATATCTACTCTTTCACAGCATGGGGCGTACGAAAGGGGAAATATTAGACCGGCTGTAATTCTGAACTCTTTATGCTGTTTTCTCACAAATGTCCCCATGCACTCACTCATTTCTACAAGATATTTATGTTACAGACAGAACAAGACTCTTTAGTTCCCTAAAACAACCCTAGGATAACAGCAAATTTAATTTACCGGCTTGTAACAGTCGGAAGCAATAATTGAATTTTGGCTTGAGAAGCTGGCATGCTGTCAGGAAGAAAAACAGAGACTTTTTGTCTCTGTAATAATTAGCACTTCCCATGTGTACTTCTCTTTCATCTCAGCTAATAATTCTGAGGGTTGTGGGATTGTTAGTGCATTGGGAAAAAAGACTGTTTTGACTGACTGGCGTCTTAAATCCAGGCTGATTTGAGATGGCTGTTTTTTTTCCATACTCGACAAGTAATTATAGGTAGAACACAGGTAATCTGCAGGTGTGCTGCTCACAGTCATTGACTGGGATTTAAAGGGCTCTGTTTTGACTGTTTCATCCGTAATTGCTACCAAAATGATATTGCAATGTACACTCCCTCCTGGGCTAAAAAAAATGCCTAAAATGGCTAAACACTAAGTTTTTTATTGTCTTAACCACAAATTATTGGTCAGGAAATTAGTGAAATTTAACCAAATGCTTTACTTAAAAAGCCATTGCTCTCTCAGAAAAGCATAAAAGGGAGAATTAAGTTTTTGGCAGAATATGGGAAGTTGTGGGTAGTGCGATAAATCACAATGAAAGACATGTTGCATGGTAATGCTCCAGAGCAGTGTCTTCAAAAATCTGCTGAGAAATAAAACAATAAATGCATCTATATTAGTGAAGCATTGAGGAAGACGTTTTTAGCTGCTGATATTGGTGAACTACTTCACTGTGAAGAGTCATTTTAATGCTTTGGAGTACAGGAGAATATTACAGAATGGCTTGCTGCCCTCTAATGAAAAGTTGTTATCTAAAGAGGAATGAACAGATGCTATTTTTCATGCTCTTGTTCAAATTGCAAAGACAAGAAGTAGCTTGAGAGACAGTCCATCAGGCTCATGTTTTGGCCTGGTCAGAGTCTAGATTTGAACCCTATAGTGAATATTTGTTCTCTCACATTTATCTCAAACAAACTGGGAGACAACTACTCATGAACTGTTTGAAACTATGAACATTGAGTGGAACAACACTGACTCTTCTTCCTGTAAAAAAAAAAAGAAAAAAAAGCTGTATGCAAGTTTACCCAGACACCTCTGGTCTTTAGTGACCTGGAATGTCAATCACTACCCTTGTCCTCATTTTTTTTTTTTTAAAGTTAGACATCAACCTTCTTAGTATTCCTCAATCAATTTATTATAAACAATAAAACAAGTTTTAAAAAAAATGTTTTTTATAAAGATTGCCTGTTTTCCCAGTCATTTTTTAGTAAAAATGGTTTAGGGTCGCTAACGACCCGATGTGCGTAACAGTGTGAGTATTTTTTTTTTTGTGCATAACAATAATTGAATCTTTGAGGTCTGAATGAGTGCAATTCACTTTTATTCCACAAGACGGCAATGTCTGAACACAATGATGAAGTGACGTTTCACTCATAGTTACCGCAGGCAGAAAACAAAAGAATTGGAAGAGTCGTCAGCAAAACTTGAAATGGCTCAGCGATTTACTGCAGAGCAAGTACTGAACGCAATCAAATATTAGTGTCACTGTCACTTGATGGTGGATCTGGTGAAGAAGTTGTCAGCGATCAAAATATTGATTTTGAAGATGTATAAAAATGATAGTTTTGAGAATATGTTTGAGATCGTGAAAATGAGCCAGATGCTGAATGTACTGGGAAATGAGCTCTGACGAGGACAGTGATGATGGTATAAAACATCTGCTCAAGCTGAACCTTTCCAAGCACCAAAAGGTTTTTAAAAAAAAGCTTTATTGTATTCTTCTGTAATTGTTACTCTAATATCAGGAGAGTTTTATCTTATTGCGTCAGGTAGAGATCCATCCGTGCTAGATATAGATCTGGGTCGCTAAATACCCGAATATGTAATAATTGGTGAAATATTCATGCATTTAAGGGTTAAAAATTTAAAGAAAACAAGGGGGAAGGCTATTCTCTGCAAAGTTATTTTATGTACAGTATTTGTGCAATTCGTGCTAATATCCTTACTGGTGATTTGTGATCAAAATGAAAATTCTGTCATCATATACTCACCCTCATGTTGTTTCAAACCTGTATGAATTTCTTTCTTCTGCTGAACACAAAGAATGTCAGTAACCAAACAGTTGACTGGACCCATTGACTTCCATAGTATTTTTTTTTTCTACTATGGAAGTCAATGGGTCCAGTGAATGGGTCAAATGGGTTACTGACATTCTTCAAAATATCTTCCTTTGTGTTCAGCAGAAGAAAGAAATTCATACAGGTTTGAAACAACTTGAGGGTGAGTATATGATGACAGAATTTTCATTTTGAAGTGAACTATCCCTTTAAGACCATTAAAAGACCACAGAACAGTTTGCAGTTTTTGTACGAGCAGATTTTTTTGCTATAAATTGGTCATTTTAAAGTTTTACATCCATACAGTAGCTTCTCACTCAGAAGTCATACTTCAAAGAAACAGGGCCGACTTGCATTGCAAATAAATAAATAAAAAAACATAGAAGAGGGAATGTAAGAAGTTAGAGGAGAAAAGAACAGAACACAAAAAGATAGGCTTTAAATCTCTGAACAGTCATGCATCTGACACGCCATCCACATTAATACAATTTCTGACAACTTTGTTCTAGTTAACCAAAAACTGAGGCTTCTGAAAATGGCTTCCAAAGTGAAGAACGTCTCCAAAAACATTTTAAAAGCATTGAATGTTAACATTTGTCTTTTGTCCGTCTCAGATAATGAATTCTGTCAAGGTTGTTCTCGAACAGACCTTTTCTGTTTCGTTACGCTTGTTTGCAGAGTTCTACCTCTGGTTTATATCTGTCATTGATTTTCCCGTTGACAAGTGATTAGACTTTCATTCTTGACCTGATGAAGCTTTTTTTTTGTCTTCGAATGTTCATTTCAATTAATTTACATTTGTAAGTGTGCTTGCTACAGTAGCTTATTGTCACCAAATAACCATTTATGTCAACAAAAAAAAGTTATGAACTGTAATGAATTGTATTGTAGGCTATTACAACAGGAATGTATTGTGAAATAATATTACAATTTAAAATAACCGAATATATGTATAAATATTTGAATATATATTTTAAAATGTTATTTGTTGCTGTGATGGCAAAGCTGAATCATTCCTCCAGTCCAGTCTTCAGTGTCACATGATCCTTCAGAAATCATTCTAATATGATGATTTAGACCTCAAGAAACATTTCTTATTACAGTTTAAAAGAGCAGAATTTATTTCAATTAGGAATCTTTATTTCTAGAACATTATAAAAGTCTACCGTCACTGTCAATTTAATGCATTCTTGTTGAATGCAAATATTAATTTGTTAAAAAAATACTGACCTCAAACTTTTGATTATATTATATATTAATTATATTATATATCATATTAATTATGTATTATATTATACAGTGTTTAGTTTATATTGTATTGATTTATTGCATAGTCATACTCTAAATTTAGCAATACATGACAGTTGAAATGTTTAATAATAATGAATAATTTAAAGTATGTAGCTGTCTTAACTTTTGTGTGAAAATGAGAGACTCTCAGATTCTTTTTACCATGTTTATTATATTATAATTTTATGGAATTGCTTTAAAAATAATGAATCACCAACAACAACAAAAAAAAATCCTCACCTGCTCTACTTAATGTTCCTGTGAGACTCTTTGTAGCAGCTCCATATAACTTTGTTTTTGTTCAATCAAAACGCGGTATATATGGTTATTTACACGGCTCTCTGGAATACTTTTGATCTTATTGGTCAAATGCAGTATTCCATGATCTAATATTTGTAATATTGAAAATCACAATCTTATAAAACCTTTTTGCAGTTGCAGATATACAGTATAAAAGAATTACCTTCCATATGCTTGCTGTCAGTAGATTAACTTCCATGAGGTTTTGATCATCTGAATAAATTTGGTGTGAATGCTTTTTTATCTAAACCAATCTGAATAATGAATGAAAAGAGATCCATCTGCCTATCACATCAAGACATTCAC
The DNA here is from genome assembly GCA_030578255.1 of Tiaroga cobitis. NCBI lineage: Eukaryota > Metazoa > Chordata > Actinopteri > Cypriniformes > Leuciscidae > Tiaroga > Tiaroga cobitis. The sequence goes on along the minus strand of CM060591.1, from coordinate 8,581,009 downwards.
ACCAATGTTACCCTGCTGAAGGTCTTGAAAGAATCGGTGAGAAAACACGTTTTTGACATGCTCTTGAGAAAAGGTTAAAAGAAAGAATTTCCAACCTTTCAATAAAATCGCCCTTTCTTGATCGTTGAAAGCTTTGCTGGAGATCTATGCCATGCCATGGGAATAAATGATGGCTAGAGCATGTCAAGAGGCTTCTCTTTTGGAGAATGGTAACTCTTTTGGATGGGGCTCATCATCCATTTTACTTGAAAGAGTGTTTCTAGAGTGCGTTGAGACATTTCTGGGGTATGCTGTCCTTGTGAAGCAGCAGGACTGTCAAGAGAACTTCTGTTTTCAAGGGTATGTCTGTTTGCGAGACTCTCTGATAACTTTATAACTTGAATTTAGACTTGTATTCACATAACAATTCATCAACTCACACTTCAGTTGTGGTAAACGGAAGCTCAAGCATGTTCTCTTGATGTGCGAGAACCAATGAGGTTTATTCTCATGTGTCACTACACGTTTGAGCTTCCACAAGAACAATTGTTCTCAGTCGTAAAGCTGCTTCGGTTGAGCTCATGATTATGTCTGCTGATCAATGTTTAAATGTGAATAAAAGCCTAAATTAAATCTGTTCATAGAAAGAGTCTCTGCAGTCAATTCTTATTGATTCGTTTTACGAGCTCTTTATTAACTTTTTGAAGCGTCAAAGTGGTAGTTGCATAGCTGTCAATGGAGAGTACAGAAAGCTCTCAGAATTCATCAAAAATGTGTAATTATACATTTAAGAACTGAGTAATAATAATTAACTACATGTACTTACTATAGGGTTAGGATGAGGGTGTGGTTTAAGGTTAGTTGCATGTAATTATGCATAATTTATAGTCATCACTATAGTAGCCTCATGTAACACGTGTAACAAAGACACTATAAAACAAATTGTTACCAAAATATATTGGCGAACAAAAAGTGAACGAAAGTCTTTGAGGGGTTGGAACGACATGAGGGTGAGCGATTAATTAATGACAGAATTTTCATTTTTGCGTGTACTGTCCCTTTAAGACTGTCCTATTTCACTTTTAATATATAAACTTTTCCATATATTAACTTTCCTATATAAACTCTAAAAACTAAAAGACAAGTTTTAAAGCGAATATAGGGATAATATTATAATGTACAACATTTAGATATTAGATTACATTTAACAGTTTTATCAAATCTTTTTAAACTCTCTTTAAAGCTGTGATAGTCTTTTCTTCCCTATTGTGATGTACTGTATATATCCGAGTGAAACGCCTTCTGGAACATGAAAAAATGTAGGGTGGGTCATGATTTTGTCCACCGAGAATTGATCATTATCATTATGGTTTGCTATTGGTGGATCTCATGTGATTGACAGTTCTTCCCACCCTTGGGCCAGTAAACACGTCATCAGAAAAGAGAAGAGAAATCATTTATAATAACTACTTCAAAACAAGAATTGTCCATTTTGATTTAAAGATTGGCCAAGATACCAAAGTTTAAATAAAAATCAGACATTACAACATGAACATTTTTCCTAAACTATAAAAAGCAACTTGTGAGCAATAAAGGATTTCACTGGGAATGTACAGAATGTAAGAAACCATTGTGTAGCAAGTGACAATATAACAGAATGACGATCATCTCATTATACACCTCGTGGTCTAGACATTTCTATATTTTAGGCTTTTAGCAGCCTGACTGTGTGTGTGTATGTCCTTTTCTTTCAGCTTCCCATTTATTTTTGTTTGCTCTCTCTCTCTACATTCATTGTTAGTTTAGTACTTCCTTTTCAGAGCTGTCAGATTTTTCATGCTTTTGAACTTTAATTTGATTATAAGCAAACAAAAACGTGCTGGATGCTTCGTTACTCCACTTATCTAGCGGCAAACAGTAATTATTTGTTCTATCTGCCCTCTGAAGAATAACTAACGCTCTCAGCTGTAACTAAACATGTCTACCTGAACACAAAAGGGTGCTGGCATATTTAAAACAATTGAATATGTTTCTATACTGCATTATTATGTATTTGCTCCTCATACAAAACAAGCTGCTTATGAGACTGTTGTGGGTGGTTGCCAGGGAGTTGCTGTGTGTCTGGCAAGATGTTCTAAGTGGCTTTTCCCACTAGAAAGTCTTAGAAATATAACATGTTTTTGTGTTTGCATTTTCCCTAAAGGTAGAGTTGTACAGTTCAGCAGAGCAAAATAAGGGACACTCTCTGTTCCTTTACACCACATGCCATTTGAGATTGAAGTAAACAGTTGGTGGCAGGTGACAATTGACCACTTTGTGAATAAAAAAGAAATACTGCAGAATCACAGTGTGTGCCTGCAGCTATGTGTGTGTAGGAAAAAGACAGCCTACATTTGAAATATGTGCAGAAAAAGCTTTGGAGATGCAATCACTGATTTCATCATATGGTTACATTTTTATTTTAAATTTATTTTAAAGGCGTACTGAATAACATTGTCACACACCATCAGTTTAACTGATTATAAATAAAAGATAAATAATATAATAATAATATTTCTATGAATACATTATTATTTTAGGTGCATTACACATTTTAACTAACCTTAAGGCCGTGTGTTATTCAAAAAATCCAGTGAAAAATATAAACCGACTGAAAGTGGCTGGATGGTCTTTTTTTTACACACACACACACACACACACACACACACACACACACACACACACACACACACACACACACACACACACACACACACACACACACACACATCAACAGTATAACTAAAAGTGTGAAAACCCAACAAATAAAGGTGCAAAAAAGTTCAGTCTGTTCTTTTTTGCCTTTCCTCTTCTGTCTCCTTTGATACATGTAACATGACACCACCTAATGTTAAGGATTTAACACAACTGTCTTTTTCAGTTTGTTTTCCATTATAATATATCATTTTTGGCTTAAACTGATCAAATCTAATATACAAAAGCATTCTTAGTTTCATGCTAATATATGGGACACACTGCAATTTGTAACAGAATGATGTTCTGTTCCCTTAAATAGTATGGATTCAGGTTTATTGGAGATGGTTGGGAACTGTAACTAGTATTATAACTAGACTATATTAATCACAAATCAGTTTGGATTTCAATGTGCCGATCCTTCTTATAATAAGGTTGTTGTGTGTTCTGCATAAAAAGTGCATCAAAAGGTCTCAGTTTACCGACACATCCAATATTACAGTTTTTTTTTTCTTTACTTTTTGGTGCTTATTTTATTGTAAGTTACACCAATAGAAGACTAGGGATGGGAATTGATAAGATTTTATCAATATCAATGCCACTAACGATTCTGCTTATCGATGCGATTCTTTAACAATTCTCTTATCGATTCCTGATAGCACTGTGTGGAAAAAAGTATTCATGCTTTTTCGGGGGGAAAAAACAAGTGGTTTTATTTGTTTTAAAGCTTACACTTGAGTAAGCAAACTGTACTTTTTATGTAATCTATGTAATAAATGGAACCTTATTGTAAAGTGTTACCGATTAGTTAAACGTACCGTGAGTTCAGTGTTGGAAAGGTCAGTTGTTTTAACCATCCATTAAAACGAATCGGTTCAAAGGAGTCATTAGTTCGCGAATTGGACGTGTCATCATTATCGGACGTGTGCCGGTGTGTGCTGCCTTGTCGAAAAATGCTACCGTAGCGCGAATCGATCACAGAATGTCGATTAATATTATATGAAATACAATTATAATACAATTCTAAGTTATGAGTAGCTAATGTATAGCCTACTGTAGACTAGGCTACTGTTTTTATTTTTAAAACGGTGTGAAAAGTAAAAATTATCATGAAATATTCATATTTGACTTGTCAAAGCACACCTTTCCTTAGTAACTGAAACTTTCAGTTATTCTTGTTCAGCTGGCTGACCGTACAAATATTCATATGGTAGTTAGCATTTTTTAAAGGGAAATTACATGATAACACATGAAAATTTACCTTTTGTTAAAAAAACTGTCAGTCTGCACATGCGCATAACCAGTAAGTAGCAAATCTCGATGGGTAGCATGAATCGTCAGAACACCGGCGGTTGGGACATCCCACAAGATGTGTCATCACAGAAAACATTTCATCACTGGATAGTTTTTTTTTCTCGTTTATTTAAAGTGTGGTTTTTGTCAGCTGAATGTGCGGAACGCTTTTCAGAGAAGATAAGGAAACGTATTTTAGCACAATTCACACCCAGCGGTAGCCTAATTCAGGAAAAACAAATCTCCCAATGCTCCACATGAAACTTTAGTCTCCCGACCTTACCATCGTGTCGTTTATTTTGATTTATATGTGCGAGGGAGAGAGCAAGACAGCGCTTAGTTTTGAGACGGTGAAGCCGCCTTACTCTGAAGAGAGGGAGAGTGCGCGCGCGCGACCGGGGCTCTCTCTCTCTCTGCTCGTTCAGTTTAACGTGCGCCCTGTCACAAGCGCAGCAGTTCATCTACATTACTCACCGATCAAATAAGACTTTGGCGGTACAAAAGTTCGCTTTGGACGCCGTGCTTGATAAAGGACGAAAGGGACAGTTGTGAGTTCACAGTCTGTAGCCAACATACTATGGCTGACTCAGAGCAGGAGCATCGATAAGAGGACTCGTTAACGTCGAGGGCATACAATATCGATGGATCGTAAAACTTAAACCGGTTCTCGAGTGGAACCGGTTTTCAATTCCCATCCCTATAGAAGACATAGGCCTATAGAAATATATTATAATAAATATTTAAATTAGAAATAATTCAAATATAACCTTACATTTAAATAAATACGGTAAATAAAAAAGATTTCAGTCAAGAATTTTCAATTCTGTGCATCACTAGAATAAGTATGTTTGAACATCAGACATTGTGTCTTTATTTGGCAGATAAAGTTTCTCATGTCTTATATAAGCCTTAGTGTTTGCACAGTTCAGGTAACACAGACTGAGGATTTCATCAATAATGTTTGTCCTTTCCATTTCAGAGATCATACTCTTCCTGCTTGAAGTTCTTATAGTCCGTCACAGAGAGATTTCCTGGTCGCAAGGCACTTTTAAAGGGTCGTGTGTGTGTGCTCATATATGTTGTTTCCCGTTCCCTTGAGAATCCTCTGCCTCCACTTTATGAAAATGTCAGTGATCACCCTGTCTCTTCCGCTGCGTGAGTCCGTGTGATGTGTGTACGCTAGTGTGTGTGGACAGCTTGTGCTGGAGTTCACTGAAATGTTTGTGTGTGTGTTTGATGTGTAAATGTCACTGATCACCCCATTTCTTCCACCTGATTACCCATGCTTGCTTCTACCTGTCTGTGCGCTCAGATCTTCTCTGTGGGTAAATGTATCCTGAGGCCTGAGGAAAGGACTGGTGCATTATGGGTGTGGGGCCAGTTAACTCTCCAAAACTGTATGACTGTGCAGAGAATGCATGCGGCTGTCACACCGTCTCATTATATTGGAACCACAAAAAAGGTCAGATCACATGCCCCATCATGCTCGCATGGTGTATTTGGCACTTGAAGAAATAAAGTTGTGCCTCATTAAGCACGGCATCAAGCTCCTTTCCTGTGTGATCAAGCCGGTAATCACCCATCGGTTAAGGATTAAAGGTGTTGGCACAAAGCCTGAACAATGATGACGTAGTAACTGGAGATTTATTTAGTAACATTTAGTTGTGCTTTATAACTTGTAATGTTATGCTTGTTCATGGGTCATTGACAAATATGTCCAAGATAAAAAAGGGAAATCTAGCTTGTGTCAAGAAGTTCTTAGAAATGAACCTGAATTAACTTTGCCTTGTTATAAAAAGGTTTTGTTATGTGGTATTTTAGGGTGTATTCACAGCACACCAGGAAAGTCCGATAGTTCACTTGCTTTGGTCCGGACCAAATACATTTTTTTTTTTTTTTTTTTTTGGGTACGGTTCGCTTTCACACTGCTCTTTTTGCAAGTGAACCAAAATTTGTAAACAAAACCACACGTGTGCTAAGGTCGTCCAGTCATTGGACAAGGATTCTCAAGTAGGGAAATCAAGAAGTGCAAAAAAGGCTCAGCATGGAGATATTTCGTAATGCAATATTTGTTCTTTTACTAATTTTGTGTTATTCTGTACAAACGCAATATGAAGAAATTAATGAGTATCATATGATACAATGTCATCTATACGATGTTGTAATTCGGATTTTGAGAAGACGACGATGTGCTGCAAGACGGTTCCAGCGGAGAGAACATGCTCTCATGTGCGCCTACCATGGCATGCTGACAGTGGCACTGCGCAGAAGACGGATAAGGTATAAAGTTTTCATTCATAGAGAGGGGCTATGTTACGCAATTCCGACTACGGAAGTCTGTTAACTCAAAGGCGCAGTGGCAGTGCTTTCTTGCAATTGGGTCGGTTCATGTTCACACCGTAAACGAACCGTACCAGAGTTCGTTTGGAACCGTACCGAGACCACCTCTTCAGCTGGGTCTCGGTTCGGTTGTTTGGTCCGCACCCGAGACCCGAGTTCGATTGCTGTATTCACACCTGCCCAAAAGGTCCACACCAAGGGGGGAAACGAACTAGAGTTCGATTCAATCGAACCAAACAAGGCAGGTGTGAATACACCCTTACTTATTTTATATATCAATGATAGATTTATATATGTTTCGTTAATATTTTGTTAATAATTAGATCATTATTTTTGTATTTTCTGATTTTCAGTCATTTCTTGTGTTTTATCATTTTTAATAGTTTTTTTTTATGTCTATTGAGTGTTTAGTTATTTTAGTACTTCAAGTACTTCTGTTGATGTTTATTTTAGTTCAAGTAATTGTCAAAGAAAATAAATTATAGTTTTAGTTTGTCAACGGCAATAACCCTGGTTGCACCACATGACCTTGATTTGGTGTACAAAGTTTTTAAAATATTAATACGCAGTTTTGTTACAATTATTTTAAAATTGTTATATATATATTTTATTTAGATATAAAATATTATGTCAAACTACTTGTGTTATCATTTTATTATGAATTTTCTTGAATGCATTTTTGAATGGAATTAATATTTTTTTTAACTTTATACTGCCCCCATAATATCAAAATGAATTTGAATTCAAATGATTTGAAGTATTAAAGTGTTAAATTTAAGTGTAAGTGTGCAATTTTGGAACATATCTCGTCCCACACCATATAGGAACATGAATGGCGGCCAGTTTTGCATGGGCAAACATCACTCAAAAATCTTGTTAAGAGTTAATACTTCACATTTCTGTTTTATCACCTTTGTGCGTTTAAGCAAAGCACTTAGTGGCTTCAGGAGGGCTGTTTCTGCAATTAGTCTTTTTTTTTGGGATGAAAGTGTCTGCTAAATGGCAAGTAATTTGCTAACAAGTGTGGTGGGAGGCACTGAGGCATTGGCCTTTAGCTTCACAATAGCAGGCCGAAGGCATTTTTTCCCGCAGAGACAGTAAGAATGTTGACCTGGGATGCTTCAGTGGGCACAACGAAACGAGAAGACTGTTCCAAAAGGTACACAGCAATATAATGCTACCTTCTAATACCTTCTTTAGCACAAATCCTAATGCACTGCAACAAGCTCTGTGAAGAAATGCAGTATTTCCCACTGTAGATGGTGGATGTAGTTGAGATGTCAACTGTAAATATATATACATTATGCTTTCTTCATAATTATATCGGCACTATATATCGTTTTTTTGGCTGATTCCGAATAATTAAAGTAATCTAATCACATTGTTAGCTTAGCAACGTGATAAATCCAAGGCCCTGTCCCAAATGGCACACTCCGGACTTGTGGACTTCCTCAGAGTCCACACTTCGGTGACGTCATGTAGTGCAGACCTATAGGGCCCTTAGCGCGAGTCCGCGAGGGCGCATTGAGAGGTATTTTTGGGACAGACTCGATCGTCACGCCGGAAACAGGAAGACGGTCTGATTGTTGTTATGGACAGGAGCTACAGGTTCGGGGAAAAATGCTGCCTATTGTTGTTGTGTTTACATATGACTCAGTAAAGCCCTGACATTCTGTTCTATTTATTTAATGAATCATAATGCGATCGTATTATTCTGCTCGCTATTATTAGCCTATGTTTGAGACATCAACCACTGGTCGATGATCATAATGTTTGTATAAACTTGTCATAAAAACCGTAATGATAATTACACTTACATTTTTTCTTCTCAGCCATGTTAACAATTGTCCGTGAGCGAAATCTCCTCCCATCCGTCGTCTGATTGGCCTTTCGCAAGGATTCCTGGGTAGTTAAAGTGTGTGGAGCCTGCATCTATGCGGGCTTCGCGGAAGACCGATTCAAGGGTACAAAGGGGGCGCTGCTGAGCACACTTCAGAGCGTTAAAATGCTAAATGGGACGGCCTACGGACTCGTAGACTCGGCGAGCACGTGCAATTTAAGTCCACGAGATTGAAAGTCTGCATGAAGTGCGCCATTTGGGACAGGGCCCAAGTTGTTGAGGTCCCCTTGTGAGACTAAAGCTGTAGTAAAATAAACAAAATGTTGTTTATATGTATATGTGGTGTTTGTAATATGCTTGAAGACAAACCATGTGTAAAGTCAACACCATTGTTGAGTATTTTTTCTTTGAAACTGCAGTGAACCAAAGACAATCTCAAAAACGCTGTTTGAAATCGCTGGTGTTTCTGCCGTGAGTAAGTGAGTGGAGGCGGGGCTAATTTGCATATTCATAGAAACGCATATACTAAATGAGGCATGGGTGTGGAGTTACATTCAAGCTATTTTGAGGCATGAATCATTTTTTTCAAGGAAAAAATTTTTAAATATGTAACTTTGCTGATCAAAGATGAGTTTTAAGGGATACATTTTTTTTACTACAGGGGGACTTTAAATACATCAAATTCTTTTGAATCAAATTGTAAGTGGTCATTTGTGTGTTTCAAGTCAGTGATGTTCTTTTGTTGTTTGCTTAATTGTTCTCTGCTTTTTGCAACAAAGCTCACAGTATGTATCTGTGAATGTACATTCAGTTTGATACGACAGTTCCAAGACTGAATGGAATGTTTTTATACTTTTGACACTTACTGTATTAATATAGTGTGAATTGCACACAGACTTCCACACATTTAGAGCGAACGGGAGAGCTCATATTATCAGTCTCATCTCAGGTCACATGCCTTCCTGTTTTCTAATGGCCATTTCTTCTGAATTAGTGATGTCATCTGAAGCCATTCTGACTTTAGATGGAGAGATTAGATTCACAATACACAAAGGCCTTGCCACAAGTGTCCAGAGTGAAAGTCCCTTTGAGATCTTTTTCTGAGTTTATTAGGTAAAATAGGGTCCGCATTTGTGACAATAAATGTGCACTACTGACATGGTGACATTCTTGTGACAAATAAATACCTTTCCCTCCACATTAACTGCGTGTCTAGGAACAGTGTGTATTTGTAGATGCATGTTCTCAGAAGTATATTTCACTTTTTTATGGCCTAAATCTTTTTGCTACAGCCCAAGGACTGTTTCATAGCCCAAAACTATGTTTAGAGAGGGCATCAGTAAGCCTAAAATAGAAAGCCATTTCGGATTATGATTTAAAGGTGAAGTGTGTATATTTTCAGTGTTAAATAAAGTACTTTAATCTACATTATATCAGCCACAGCGCAAAATTTTTTTTTTTTTTTTCAAAAAATCTCCCCATTCTGAATTGATTGAGAATTGCGAAATATGACCTTTTGATACACAATTTGGACTTTTCTTCGAAGTGTCACAAGCAATTCTAATTCAAATAAACTCGCAATTCTGAGAAGAAAAGTCCAAATTTTCATTCAAATTCTCTTTAAAGGTGAAGTGTGTAGTGTGTAGTTTTTGCTAGTGGCACAGCGGAATTACAAAAATACAACATATTTTACAAATGCCCTTTTAGCGAACGTCACAAATACATATTAGAAATGCTTTTAGCTGTGTATCATTAGTAAACAATTGAATCTATCTATCTATCTATCTATCTATCTATCTATCTATCTATCTAATGAAATGTACTCTTAATGTGTACTCAGGCACAGTTATCAGTTTCGAAATGGCCAAAAATTGGCTGATGAATCAGCCTGGGTGATATATTGGTCATTAATCAGAGTAGTATTTGGCTTCTATGGTGAGCCTGGGAAAAATATCATGGTCAGCACTTTATTCTTAAACTCAGTGTGCTTTCATTCATGCATCATAATTAGCCAGCTTTTTTAACTGAGAAGTTTAACTGTTGATTATATCAAAATTAAACATGGGTTTTCATTCGGTTATTGATGTTCTCTTCACAGACATCGCTCCGTACTTTAAAACCGAGGTAGGGGGTGCACAAACACATCTGGAGGGGAACAGACTCGTGCTCACCTGTCTGGCTGAGGGCAGCTGGCCGCTGGAGTTCAAATGGATGAGAAACAGCACAGACATCACTGAATACACACCAGAGTACAGGTAACAATGAACACACTCTCTGCTGTCTGTTTGCTGTTTACATGTCTTATTCGAAACCAAGTTCATGAAACACGCCATTATGGGCTTTAACTTGGCGATCTTTGAGGAGCTATTCCAGATCATGAAGTTCACATAAAACAGCAAAACATAACACTCCCAAGCCACAAATTTCACATTTTGATTTAATGGGATTTTAAAGTAGTTTTTATAGCACTATTTTGGTATGAGTAACCATTATCCTAACTTGCACCCATGTACTGAGGTCATTGGATTCTGTGTTGGAGATTGTACAGCAGACAGTAGTGCTACAATATAAAATAATATAGACAGTGCAGAGTCCTGTGGGATCTCATTTGTACTGTTTCCTTCTTTGGCCTCTTTCTCTTGTCTGGTCATCCATCTTTGACCCCTTCGTGTTTTGGAGACATTATTATTAGATTGACCTCAGAGTTGTGTGTAATAAAGAAATGGTGTATAATAAGAACAGTGTTAGCAAGATGAGCGATGAGGTCTGTTTTCATCTATTTTAAAGCCAAAAAAAGTGACTTGAATGGGACAGTTCACTGAAAAATTCTAATTCTAATGATAATTCATGTTGGGGGGAGTTAATACTTTTATTCAGCAGAAACGCACCATGTTGATCAAAGCGACGTAAAAGAAATGACATTGTCACAAAAAAAAACATTATTATTAACAAAAACTATTAAAAACATTTTAGCTGAATAAAAAAATATAAATATTACATTGAAATTAGAAATGTCGCCTTGCAGAAAAACTGAAGTAAACTTAAAGGTACAATATGTAGGAATTTTTCGCCACAAGAGGGCGCAGTTACCAACAATAACAAAGGCGAAGCTTGGTGACGGGAGAGTTGAATGATGGGAGATGTCGTTTTCACCATTCAGAGATGTTATGGAATTAATGAATCATGATCACGGATATGGTACTTATCGTCTGATCGCAATATTTTATGTCACCATAATGAAATAACTGCAAGGAACGTGAAATGTTATACTATATTATCCTGTTACAGCTATTTGTCAAATGATTTGTTGGGTTAATGCTGCGCAGTTTTACGTGTTTATCGTTAATGCCGTGTTGTTTTACGTGTTCAAACCAATCGTACTCAAAGTAAATTTGAACGAACATTTGCAAGCAATGGCTAAATATTATTTAACAACACATATCCGATTGTATTTAATTGCACTGCCATAATCTCGGTCAAAACACAAGTGATAAAAAGCATTACCAAAGTACAAAGCGCAATATAACTGTGAATTTTCATCAGCATAACGATCACTTGATAGTTTTTGAGGTGAATCAACATATGCATAATGATTGATCTGTCACGTCATAAAGGCCTATGTATCTCGCATTGTTTATAAGTGATATTATTGACAGTGGCATGTGTTGCAAGGAAACACAGATACATCCTTTTGTTTTATGTACATTTGCTCACCTGTCTAATAAAGTATATGCAAGAGCGGTGTTGCTCCTCCAAGTTAGTCGCGGACGTGGAGCTCTCGGCATCTAGAAAACGCCGCGCCGATATTGATCCTCATTTTAGTTCTCCTTTTTTTTGTCCCAAAGTCTGCTTGCCATGGTCCATAATGATTGAACGAAACAACAACAGCGTGCAGCTAAACGTTACGCACTATGCAGTTGTCCTCGTCTGTCGCCATGGTTACGTCATGGCTATGGCAGTACGAGCGGAAACCGAGGAAAGCGCTGATATCGACAGGCGACATTGTTTTCTGGGACGGCCACTTATTTAAAATTGGAATTTCTCTGAAATAAAAAATCTTTGGAGACTTTTGGGATATTGTAAGTACACAACTGCAGGAAACATATCACACTGTGCAAGTGATTTTTGGATATTTTATTACAAAATTCCTACATATTGTACCTTTAAGTTGAAGCACTTAAATTAATAACTGTAAATAAAAATGTTTTAAAAAAAACTGAACTAAAAATAAATTAAAGCTAAATATTAATATTTTAAAGAAACAACTTATACACATGACACAAGCACATACACATTAAAATAAAATGTAAAAATTAAAATGTCTCATTTTGACGATATAAGAGTAAAGGCAAATTCAAAATATTAATAAAAAATAAATTTTAATAAAACTAAATATTAAAACTATATTAATATCGAAAATAACACTAATACTAAACCTGTATGATTTCTCTTTCTATTTCAACTTGACAGTATTTTTTGAAATGTAAAGATTTCCAGTGTTTTTCAGAATCATACGTAAGTTGATTCCACGTTCAGTCCACGTGAACCATCAGTTCTGCATTAACCAGTCATCTGTAAAAACCGAATCAACACAGATCAGAGCAGCTCAGACCCTGTGGGCTTGTAATCTTTCTTGTTAAACAGCACACACTCTCGCATCCATCCGCTCATAAATCCGAGCACTTGTTAGCGTCCACATTCAAGCTTCTTGTATGTTTATTGAACTGGTTATTGTACACATTGAGGAAATCATGTTGCAGGTATAGATAAGACATATTTGACAATTATATAATGTAGAGCCAGGTTTTGGGATGTGTTTGAAATAGCATAGTAACAAACTACTCATACTATATGGTCAACAGTATGCAAAACCAGCGCATGTGTACAGTAGTATGCTTTATTCCACAATGCAATGCACTCGATTTGACCTTTTAATTACAGTGTGAAGAATAAACCTGTAATACTATCTCTCACTCCAGATTTTCCTCCTTGGCTCATTATTTGATCCAAAAGGGAGAAGTTAAGATATTTTATGCAACAGTGGATTAAAGAAATTTCATAACTGGAAGTGACACACTAAATTAAACATGCAGCCTAGTGAGGTTATGAGACAACAATGTTGTACACTACTATTTGAAACATTTACCATTGCATAATGTGCTCTGTTTCACACTCAAAAAAAGATGTAGTGTGCATTATAGTGTATACTGCACATCAAGAACATAGTCCATTACTCAAGTAAGCACTATGTAAATCCCAGCTCTCTTTCTTTCTTCCAGGTACACGATCACATTGTTAAACCGCAAGGACACGGGTTTGTATCAGTGCGCGGTGAGGAACAGGATGGGGGCGCTGATCCAGACGAGAGCTGATGTTCGTGTGGCTTGTAAGTACATGTGTATGTTGTTAGAAAGGGAGTCTGGGAGGCTGAAGCACAAATGGATTTCACACATCACCACACTCACCTAGAACACACTCATATGCATGTAGCACAGGGTCCCATGAGGGGAAGAACTAGAAGTGACATTCAGGAAACACTCCAGTAATTTTTAAATATGCTGTCAATCCAGTACACTTTATTTACTCTTTGTAATACAGCTGGTGTTTGGGACACATATACATACAAGCATATTACGGCGAAAGCCACTGAATGCCATGTGTTAAGATAATTTGACCATGGTCGAGGGGTGTTGGTGTGCCTTAAACATCCTTGACTGTGATAAAATCATTATACCGCAGAAGCTTAAAGGGTTAGTTCACCCAAAAATGAAAGTTTATGTCATTAATTTCTCACCCTCATGTCGTTCCAAACTCGTAAGACTTTAGTTCATCTTCGGAACGCAAATGAAGATCTTTAAACTGAAATCTGAGAGTTATCTGAAAGGTAGTCAAGACATCATTGAAGTAATCCATGTGACTCCAGTTGTTTAACCTCAATTTTATGAACCGACCCGAGTGCTTTGTTAGCACAACAAAAAAAAAAAATCTCCAACTCACGTTCACGCAACGTCTGCTCTGGCATCAACACAACACACATGCATCATGCTGCTCTCGTGAATGCGTGTTGGATATTAATATTTTCTAAATAAAGTGGTAAATTATGGTTGTTATGGCGCAAGCAAAGCACTCTTCATAAAATTGAGGTTAAACCACTGGAGTCACATGGATTACTTTAATGATGTCTTGACTACCTTTTTGGGCCTTGAAAGTGACATTAGTGTAGCTGTCAATGGAGGGACAGAAAGCTCTCAGATTTCATTAAAAAGATCTTTATTGTTTTAACAAAATGACAGAGAATCAGCAAAAGAGCAACAGAGTTATGAGATGCTAATTGTGCCTCATATTGCAACCGAAATCATAGTCACAATATGATTTTTTTTCTCTCTCTTTCTTTCTCTTTCATAGACATGGATAACTTTGCGGAACTAGAACAGAGGAAAACGGTCTCTCAGGGAAGAGCCGCTATCCTGAATCCCCCTGCTGTGAGCAGTTACCCTCGCCCTCAGGTCACATGGTTCAGAGACGGCTTCAAGATCATTCCTAACCATCGGGTGTAAGTTGCCATTTGACGTTTTGACATCTGTGAGGCTTGTCCTGTAAAAAAGATCAATGGATATTGACTAAAACCTGCTCTAATTTATTATGTAAATGGTTTTGTCTAAAACGGACGCTTAAGTCATCATTTACTGACTCCTATCATTTGTTTTCCAATCCTTTATGGCTTTCTTCTTTGATAAAATATTTGTCTTTTTGATGAATATTCTGCTCATTCTTTTCAGTAGATTGTGAGTGAATGAGAACTGAGTCATAAGAGTATAAAGGGAAGTTTATACCACTCATGTTAGGAACACACCAAAGTCATTATTCTCTGAAAGTCATCATTTAAAATTTCTCTTTTTGTTTTCCACATAAGTCAGTCAGTCATATAGGTCCGGAACGACATGATGGTTACTAAATGAATACAGAATTTTCATCTTTAAGTGAATTCATCATTTAAAGGATCAATATATATTGACAACAACCTGTTTAAATTCATTATGTAAATGTATTCCTAACGCAATAGACTGTCAAAAGTCAGGCAACCCTGATCTGTACACTCTGAAACACACACACACACACATGCTTGCATTGAAAATAGTGTTTCATCAATCACTGTCTACTGTCTTTAGACTGATTTCATCAGTTGGCCCCCACGGCAATGATGTGCTTTATGACATTTATTGATTCTCTAAATGAAACCGGCACGTCCTGCAGTTGTTGATGCCACGCTCCAGATTCATGGACTTTTAGTAGCGGGGTTGACATGTCTACTCATCAAGCTTTACTGTCAGCATCTGAGGATAGCTCACCTCGCCAGCTGTCAGTCAAACCTATGAGACGGTCTTCATTTCAAAGGCCACTCGTACGTGAAATGCGTTACTCTATCAAAGAAACAAGATCTAGAGGAGAGAGATAAATACTCATGTGTGTCCAAAGAAATACAACCACCCACAACTCACAGGGTTGTGAGTAGAGTGCAAATTGTTTAAGCAATGTAGTGTGATTGATGCTTAAATCAAGAAAAATAAACTAAAATCAAATGTTTTCTAAAAGCAAATCCTCATATCTTACACAGTTGTGCTTCTCAGGTAAATTTATGTTGTTTTGAGGAAAGTACAAATTTAAAATTCTGTAATTATTTTTTTCATCCTTGTGTTGATCCAAACTGACTTGTATGCAACAGTGGATTAAAGAAATTTCATAACTGGAAGTGACACACTAAATTAAACATGAAGCCTAGTGATGTTTTGAGACAACAATGTAGTACACTACTATTTAAAACGTTTATCATTGCATAATGTGCTCTGTTTCACCCTCAAAAAAGATGTAGTGTGCAGTATACTCAAAGGGGAAAATGTTGAAGATTTTATTTTATTTTAATGTGTAGCTTTGTGCAGGGAACATAAAGTTTTAAAGGGGACTCATTATGCAAAATTCACTTTTACATGGTGTTTGAAGATAAATGTGTGTCGGCAGTGTGTGTGTGTACACAACCACCCAATAATGTTAAAAATCCACACATACAGCAGCACTTTGGGCCAGTTGGTAGTGTTTGTGTGAGGCGAATAGATCTACGGTTGCCTCCTCTTTTTTTTTTATCTGCATAAATCATAATCAGTGTCTCAGAACAAGGCCTTTGCAGATTGTAGCTTTAGTGACGCCACTTATTCTTGGGCCCCGCCCACAACTGCTGACTCTGCCATATTAGCATAGACCCGCCCTGAGTGAGCTTTACACAGTCCGCCATGTTTATCTCCTCGCCAGAGCATTTAACAGCAGCATTCAAGTAAGAAATGTATTTTTATTAAATCAAGAGCAGTGAGTGATTTTCTGTTTTTCTTTTGTTGTTTGATTCATATTAACAGCTAGGGTGACCACCCGTCCCGCTTTGCACGTAGCATTTGCACCCCTTGTCCCGCACGTCGCATACTGAGATAATGTCCCACATTTTCATCAGTCTGTTGGTTTTAATTATCATATTAAGAAAACGTGCATGCGTTCTATTGCCTTTTAAAGAAAGCATTTTATTTATTCTTTTTGCAGTGTAGTTTTTCACCTATATTTAACAGCGCTTCCTCAGAAGTAGAAATACAACAGTCGTTTTTTAAATCCTATCCAATGGTTGAAAAGAAAGGAGTAAACACGGTCACTAGTAGGTTGTGACGGCTGTCAATCAAAATGTGGAGCGGTGATTCGTTCCACGTGTTCCCTGTCAGAAAACGAATGGATAATTCGGTAAATGAAATATTTAATTTAACAGAATTTATCAATGTGTTGCCTGCTGTGGTGTTTTAATTCACATCCTTTTTAAAAATATGAACGTTTTTGGTTTAATATATTCTTAATATATAAGGCTGTCAATGAGCTAATTTCATGTTGTTTTACATTTTATCTGTTCATTATTTATTTTGTTGGATTTTAGTTGGACTTGGTCAGAACTGTTTCAAAAATAGTTATCTGCATGATGGTCCTTTGGGCTCAGTGATGTTAAATTTAAATGACATGTAAAATAAAGACATGTTATGTTACATTGTGATGTAATGGTGTTTTCTGGAAGGGACTAAAGAACGAAGTATTTTTATCAGCTGAAAGGCAGAAAACAAATGTTTTTATTAAGTTAGATACATTATATAACATATATATATATATATATATATATATATATATATATATATATATATATATATATATATATATATATATTATAAATTATATAACAGTTCAGGTTATGTTTTAGTGTTGGTAACATGTCCCACATTGTCCCACACAAACTTGGTAATATCCCACATTTGGTTTGTTTGATGGTGGTCACCCTATTAACAGCATATTATATATAGCAGTTGGTATTCAAACTGTTATTGTCATATGCACAGTACAATGAAATTCTTAATCTGCAAATCCTCCCAGCAACATTGGACATCTATTAAACACCCTACAACATAAATAACAAGTGACAGTAGTTGTTTGCTTCCATGTGTGTGTGTGTGTGTGTGTGTGTGTGCGTGCGTGCGTACGTGTGTGCGTACGTGTGTGGGTGTGTGTGTGTGTGTGTGTGTGTGCAAGGTGTCATTGCAAGATCATTGCACCTCTCAAGATCAGAGGGCAGTTTGCAGTGTTGGGGGAAGGCGCAGTGGCTGAGTGCCATTCACAAGCCTGATGGCCTTTGGGTAAAACCTGTTTTTCAGTCTTGTTGTCCTTACTTTCACACTTCTGTAGCGTCTTCCTGATGGTATAAGTGTGAATAGGTTAGCTAGTAGCTAGGTGGCTACTGTCCTTAATGATGTTGTGGGCCCTCCTGTTCACCCTGATCTGGTAGATCTTCTCCAGCGTTGTTAAGGCTGTTCCAGTGATGGTTTCGGCTGCTCTCACCACCTGTTGCAGAGCCTTGCGGTCCCGTGCTGTACAACTGCCGAACCAGACTGTGATAGAGCTGGTGAGAATACTCTCGATTGTACATCTGTAGAAGCTGCTGAGGATTTTGCCTGGCATGCTCATCACCCCCAGATATCAGTCCAATGACTGTGGTATCATCAGCAAATTTGATGATGCTGGTGTTAATCTAGGAGGCCACACAGTCATGGGTGTATACTGTGTAGAGCATGGGACGCAGTACGCAAACCTGCGGAGTTCCTGTGTTTACAGTTATTGTCCTGGATGTGTGGTTGCCCATTCTAACAGACTGGGGTCTGCCTGTTAGAAAGTTCAGGACCCAGTTACAAAGGGTGGGTGGCACACCAAGGGTGGAGAGCTTGTTGACGAGCTTGGATGGTATCACCATGTTAAACGCTGAACTGAAATCGATGAACAGCAGTCGAACAAATCTGTCCCTGCTCTCTAGGTGCGTGAGGGCTGTGTGTATTGTTGTGCTGACGGCATCCCCTGTAGACCTGTTCTGTCTGTACGCGAACTGGCAAGGGTTCAGAGTGTCCGGTACAATCGTCTGGATGTAGCTCATGACGATTCTCTTGAAGCAGTGGTACTGAATATTAAGCTGCTTTCACTTTAATACACAGATCTAATATACACATGCGATTTATTTCCCTGCTGTTTACATTCACAGACATAACCGATTGTGTTTATTTTAGCAGTGGGAAGTTCGGATCATTTTACTGACTCGGATATTTGAATCTCGTTCATCAAAATGAACAAATCTTTTTTCGAGTCATTTCGTTCATTTTGTTCATTTCAGCAGAATGTATTTAAAATGTTACATGTTAGCCAAATTCCCCAAACACCTCAAATGTTGATCGGATTTAGAATAAGAAAAAAATGGCAATGCAAGGAAAAGGCCAAATTATGAGAAACGGATTAATTAATTTATCTGGGTCTTTAGGCTATGCAGTCTGTTAGTTTACCTCACCTCCCGAAGCCGTTCGTTCAACCCGTGACATCCTCATAAACTGAGCTATGCAGTCTGTAGTATGTACTGTATATCCTCATAAACTGAGCTATAGTATGTACGGTACTACAGATGTACTGTAGTACCGGATACAGAATTGATTAGTTCACTTTTCGAGTCTATTGTCTTCAGGTTCGAGTCATTCGTTCATCACGTGACAGCCCCATAGGCTGAGCTATACAGTAGGTACCGGATACAGAATTGATTAGTTCATCTTTTGAGTATTCGGGTTCGAGTCATTCGTTCATCACGTGACATAAGAACGAAATAATCAGAAGAACCAGACCTGAAGACTCGGAGAGGTGAACTAATAATTTCTCTTTCCGGTACTGACAACATAGTCTCTATTGGACTAACAGGAAGAACGAACCCAAACCCGAAGACTCGAGAGATGAACTAATCATTTCGGTTTCCTGTACAGAACCCATGTTGAGCATGTTGTGCGGTCAACACAAAATTAACGAATCACTCTCTGAGACAACTGGTCTCTATCTGAGACAACCCCAGTCCCGAGTCATATTAAAGATTCGTTCAAAATGAACGAATCGTTCATGACCGATCCATCACTAGTTTATTTGAACTTTGTGTGTTTTTGACATAACCCTGTGTGTATTTGACAGTTTAAGCGCAATAAGACGTGAAAGAGAACTTTGTTTAATACTCACGGGACGCACCGTCTGAAAGCCAGCTTTCTGTGTGCCTGCTTCGGATGTGTGTGCTCAGAAACCCATATATCAGAAGTTTCAGACAGATATGGATTTAAAAACGCATGCAGATAATAAACTTTCATTATGATGAAGAACTGCAATGTCATGTGAGCGTGACCGTGATAGAGATGATAATCAAAACCAAACAGATGTTCTAGTTTTTGGCAGAGTATCCGAGGCACGAGCTGTACAGGATCCGCTCTCTTCAGGAAAGCAGCAGCTCATTTGCATTTAAAGGTACATGCATGAAAACAGCATGTCTTTCCAACATTTCCAACATGGTATAATAAATTATCTGTGGGGTATTTTGAGCTGAAACTTTACTGACACATTCTGGGGACAACTGAGACTTATATTACATCTTGTAAAAAGGGGCATAATAGGTCCCCTTTAAGATTTTATGTTTGAAGGTCTTCAAAAAACGTGGAAGGCAATTTAGTGGACATCTTAAGTCTTTAGGAAGTCCTGAATTCATTTTGAACCACAATTTTTTTTTTCTACTAGATTTGTATGGATTTTATCCCTCCTGTCAGCTTTCGGATTTATCTTTGTGCTTGAAAGTGCTGGATTTGCATTGCTAACAAATCTGGGATTAGTTCTTTGTCTCCATGTCAGTGAACAGTTAGGAGACTACAGAGATTTTCAAAAACAGATAGAATTTGCAACTTAAAACTGAGAAAAAAGTTACTATGCAGGGACAATTCGTGTCTAGTTTGGTTGTTTGGCTTGTGTTTTGAGTGTAAATTGAAGCATGTGATTTCTAAAAGAGGGTTGAAATTGGTCTTCTTGTTGCTCTTATCTGCATGAAATTTCATTTCCATGTTCACTCTTTCCTCTTGATTACTCTTTGAACTTCAGATCTCCAAACACGTACTGCTGTTCCCTTCATCTAGTTCTCACTTTCTCTCTCCATCCCTGCCTCATTTGAAAATTAAAAAATTTTTGGCTGCTGTTTTCTCTTCCTTCTCTGTCTGATTGTGATGATTGAATTGGCTCTTTGGTTCCCTAATGCATCGTAACATTGTAGATTGGACCACAGTGTCATCAGGCTTTCCAACCAAGCATTCACACACATTCTCACTTGACATTTGCCACAAACGTTCTCAGACTTCTGTGGTCATGAAATCAATTGAGTGAAACATACTGACCAAGTTTGCATTCTTAAGAAAAATGGTTCTTAACAGTACCAGATTTGGGTTCTTTGGCTTGTAACAATAGCAGAACCCTTTTTGGTGCTAAATAGAACGTCTCCGTTACGTATGGTGATGGTAACCAATGTTCCCTCTAAGCTGCGCGCGTGCGCATGCGTGGGTATATAACGAGCAGCAGGTGCGATTGCACTTCAGTTTTTTGCTGAGGAGCCGAGCTGATGAGCTGGCTGCCCCGCCGGGCCGCAGCAGATGTGGCGACGGGACGTACATCTCTGTTTCCTCCTTCAGGGAACGAGGGTTACCATATGTAACCGAGACGTTCCCTATCAGTCGGTTAGAATTTGCTAGGTAGAATCCCTACCAAACGCCACAGCTGCTGACCCCATCAAGCCCCTGTGCAAGCTGCTTGCCCCTTCTTGCCTGGAAGGACTTTAGGAGAGGGCTTACACAGAGTGCATCTGTCACTGTTGTTCCGTGATAACCCATACAGTGAGATTATTGGATAACACTGGGAAAGTGTGCCCTTTCTGTTAGGAAAGAGAACGCTGCGGGAAACCAACTTTCTTCCCCGAAGGAGTGATGTGGAGATATACATATGGACTAACCCGAAGGTTGTCTAGCGAACGTGTTAGGTGTCGCCCAGCCCGCAACTCTACAGATATCTGTTAGCGAGGCGCCACATGCCAGCTCAAAGGAGGACGCAATGCCTCTCATGGAGTGAGCATGCAACCTGAGCGGGCAGGGCACGCCTTGTGCTTGGTATGCCAAGGCGATGGCATCCACTATCCAGTGGGCTTGGGCTCTCTGCTTGGAGACAGCCTTTCCCTTCTGCTGGCCTCCGTAACAGACAAAGAGCTGGTCTGAGGTCCTGAGACGTCTCAGTACAACATGGTTGTCACCCGGCCCGAACTCTAGGCACGATTTATTTGTCCGGAAATGCCTGCAGGTCCCCTACCCTCTTGATGGAGGCCAGTCCAACCAGCAGCAAAGTCTTCATGGACAGAAGCTTTAAGTCTACTGATTGCAAAGGCTCAAAGGGAGTGCTTGAAGCACCACGGAAAGGTCCCAAGAAGGTATGGAGGGGGGTCGAGGAGGATTTAACTGTCTAGCCCCCCTAAGGAACCTGACGACCAGGTCGTGCTTTCCTACTGTTTTGCCGTCTATGTGGTCATGATAAGCTGAAATAGCGGCAGCATGTACTTTGAGGGTGAATGGAGACAGCCCTCGCTCCAACTCTTGCTGCAAGAAGGAAAGCACGGACCCTATCGAACATCTTCGGGAGTCCTCTCGGCGAGAGGAGCACCACTCGACGAACAGGTTCCACTTCAAGGCGTACACACGTCTCGTAGACGGTGCCCGTGCCGAAGTGATGGCGTTAAGTACCTCTGAGGGTAATTCACCTAGAACCTCTGTCGCTGAAAAAGTCGCTAAATGTCGCTAGCTGACGTCATGTGTCAATTAGCATATTCATGACGTCATCACGTCGTACTTGCGTTCTGCCTGCCTAATGTTTTCTCTCCAAATCCATGCTCACATACTGTATTTTAATATATTATAGCTGAATGTCGACTAAAACTGTTCTCATTTCCTATTTATTTTTTTCTCAGACAATATAACAAGTATGATATAGTGAATGATAAAAAAATGTATACGTGTAAAATGATCTGAATTGAGAGAGTATGAAAACTGGATGAACTAAAGCTCTTTGATAGTGATAATTACAAGTGATAAGCACAAGCACAAGCACAAGTGATTGGCAGCAACACTGCTCATTCACGTCTGTCAGCTGCCGTGCGCAGAATGTGATGCTGCTCCTCTGTCATTCGCTGAACAGGGTAGATGCAGAGACGTGTGACGGCAGGGAGAAAGCCAGACCGCTCACAGGACAGTACTGTCTGGCAACATTTGGAAAGTTACTGAGTTTTGTCCAAAAAAAAAGTCGCTAGATTTGTCTCTATAGGCGCTTTTTGAAAAAAAGTTGCTAAAGGGGCTTGAAAAGTCGCTTAATCAATTAAAAAAGTTGGCAACACTGCTCCAGACAGTCAATAAGTTGTTTTGATAGAAGTTTTTGACAGTTAGAGATTTAAAAAAACAAAAAGACAGGAAAAAGAACCCTTAACTCCAACACAAAGAACTATTTCAGCATAAAATGGTTCTTCAGGACAATATGGTTCTAAATAGAACTGTTACAATGTGTAAAGAACACTAAAGGCCTGTTCACACCAAGAATGATGACTTTAACGATAACTGCATTATCGTCCACACCAACGCACAATAATGCTTTGTTTATTATAAATGTGCGCTACAGTTATGTCACCTTTAAAGGGACAGTTCACCCAAAAAGAAAAAGTAAGTCATCATTTACTCACCCTGGAGTTGTTCTAATGCGGTATGGTCTTCTTTCTTAAAAAAGGATGTTCATGCTTCATTCAAAGCTGCATTTATTTATTCAAAAATACAGTAAAACTGTAATATTGTGAACATTTCAATTTCAACAGTCAAAACTTGTTTTCAGTGTCACATGATCCTTCAAAAATCATTCTAATATGCTGATTTGGTCCTCAAGAAACAGTTTTTATAGTTATCAATGTGGAAAGCAGTTGCGCTACCCGTGGAAACCGTGATGTATTTTTGGCAGAATTCTTTGATGAATAGAAAGCTAAACACCATTAGTTAGAACAGCATTTATTTCATATAGAAATCTTTTATAACATTATAAATGTCTTTATTGTCACTTTTGATAAATGTAATGTGTCCTTGCTGAATAAAAGTATTTCTTTCTTTGAAAAAAAATTGAACAGTAATTTAATTCTAAAGAACTAGATGATAAAAAGTGTAACATATTTCCCCAGTGGCATGAGGCTGTAACACCCTGTTGGTCTCTAATTGTAATCTTTATTTTTAAGTGCGTGGCCTCATAAACAGATCTGCCTGAGGACAGGATGTTGAGCAGCTGGTGTCCTGTTAGTGACACAATAACCTGAAGCTGACTGCTCTGAAGCCTGCAGTGATCATTGTGGACTTAAAGAAGGACGCACAAACCCCCACAACCCTTAACATCAGTGGCTCAGCTGTCAACACCGTTGAGTCCTTAAGTTCGCCCTTAAGAGGGAAGCAAACACTGATACTGTCGTAAGGAAGGATTAACAGAGGATGTATTTTATGTGACAACTGAAGAAATGCAGTCTACACAATAGTCTTAACAGTTTGGTACAGGTCAATGACTGTACAGGAACACACTGCACCATGACAGGTCAAAGTAGTCCCATGCCTCACATCATTTTAAAACTGACATTGATGTGTAATTTACGACAAAATATATACAATATATATATATACTGTAAAAAAAAAAAAAAAACTATTCAACAGAGACCCATTATAATACATTTTGATCAACATGACATAAGCAATTGATAATGTAGGAAACAGCAAAAAAAAAAAAAAAGAAAAAAAGAAAAAATTATATATATATATATATATATATATATATATATATATATATATATATATATATATATTATTTTTTTTTATTTTTTTTTATTTTTTTTTGTAAAAAAAAGTTTCATTTGTTATAACATTAGTTAAAGGGTTAGTTCACCCAAAATTTTTAATTCTGTCATCATTTACTCACACTTGTTCCAAACCTGTATGAGTTTTTTTCTCATTTTGTTTTTCAACACACAAAAAGATCATTTGTTAAAAACAGTTTTGTTGCTGAATGGGTTTCTGGAAACTATGATATATTTTTGCGGGTTCTTTGATGAATAATTTATTAATTAGGTTCATCTCTGTTTGGGTTGTATTACAGTTTTTCTCAGTCGCTTTGGTACATTTCTCAGATCAGAATTGAAATTCTCAAAACTACCTGTTCAATCTTCACGTCATTGTGTCACTTGTGCACATCAAAAAAGCAGTTTCTCATTTCTTTGAACAAGTTGCAAATGCTTTGGTACATCCATGCAAATGATTATGTACAATTCTTTGCTGTTTCCTACATTATCAATTGCTTATGTCATGTTGATCAAAATGTATTATAATGGGTCTCTGTTGAATAGTCTCACCCCCCACAACATTTAGGCATTAGTTCATAGCATTGAGTCTTTACATGCAAAATGGTTGAACAAGTTGTCATAATATGTCAAGCATATTTATATACATTTCCATTAGACCTTTTTTCTAAATCTGTCCTGTTCACATTTCTTTTCTTTTTTTTTTAATTTGTGCTATGCAGTGCTTTCTTTCCTTTCTGTAGCGCAATGACATGATCTGTCAACAAATTACAGTACAAACAGTAAAAGCGTAAATGTGAATCTTGTCCAGTCTCTTGCAATCAAACTCCCACATACACTAAGGTGTGTAACCTACAATTTACAATAATTGTCATCAAAACTTTAGCCATAGTTTACATCAGAACATCCCTCCAGAGTACACTGTTATATTGACAACATGACTAAGCAAAGTCTTATCCGTACACATTGACTCAAGGACTTTCTGATGGCACTGACATGTTCATTGACACAGATATTTATTTTTGAGAGATGAACTAAGGATTTTGAGCAAGAGACTGTCTTTTCCCATGATTCCCACGACGCGAGAACTTAACTGAAGTAGTTGAAGGAGATCGCAATTCTTGCGCATGCGTCGTGGAAATCTCTTGAAGTCTCGTTTCAGGCCTACAAGGAAGAAAAGGAATAGTCGAATAAAGTCGTTATTTTTGTTTGTTTTTTCGCACAAAAAGTATTCTCGTCGCTTGATAAACTTATAGTTGAGCCACTGTTGTGACATGGAATATTTAAACATTTTCTTTAATGACTTTCTGGGCCGTCAGGTGTCATTCCCTTAGGGAGCCTATGTAGCAGTCATGCACCTCTCAGATTTAATCATAAATATCTTCATTTGTGTTCCGAAGATGAACGAAGGCCTTACGGGGTTGGTACAGCATGGGGGTGAGTAATTAATGACTTAATTTTCATTTTTGGGTGAACTAACCCTTTAAACATTAAAATTAATTAAATGTTTTTATTTGGACCTGAAAGCTGCAGTGATGTTGTTAACATTAACAATTTGAGAACAAAGTATAATTTGCACGGTTTGACGTGATATGATAAGCGATCGTTAGATTTAATCAGTGCGATTTACTGCAATGCTTTTTTCCCCTTAGTTGGTCAGAACAAAAGTGGATGCTACTTACTTGTTCAGGTGACATTTTCTGGGGAAAATTCTTATGTTGGTCATACTTCCAAAAAGTAGAATCTGTGATTCCGAATGACAGTATCCACACTAGTGTTGTTTTTGGCGGCCTGTTTTAATTTTAGTTTTAGTCTAGTATTTGTGTCAAGCTATCATTTTAGTTTTTATTAGTTTTAGTCACGTTCATACTCTTTTTAGTCTAGTCTAGTTTTAGTCGACGAAAACTGACGACATTTCAGTCTAGTTTTAGTCGACGAAAGACATAGTCTAGTTTTAGTCAATGAAAATTGTATTTTAGTCTCTTTTTAGTAATGCAATTCTATTTAACCCAGTCAATATAGTATAAGTACCCAGTAGTATAGACGAAACCAAAATTTTCTTTTAGCCAAACCCATTTCAAACAATCTTATCTACTTATAGTTATCTTATTATATTATTGTTACCTTATAGACTCAAGAATGCATCCATTCCAGACACGGAAGACGCTCTGATTTGAATTTACAACATATTTATGTTACCAACCAAACATGTTAGAAGTAGCCTACACACATGATGAAATGAAAGTTTTTCCAAATGTCATTTCTTCTTTTTCTCCCAAAGACGAATCCCTTTCTCTGTGTCAGACTTAACTTTGTTTGTTGTCGTTTATGCTAACGCCTGTTTCACACATACTCCGTTTGCAGTGCGTATGTGGTGCATATTTTTCCCCGCACCCATGTTAATAGGTTAGACAGAGCCTATGGTTAGAGCCAGGGGCAGAGCTAGACTCTCAGTATAGTGGGGGCGGAGCTTCATCATGGGGCCCTCTGCTACCAAGTCATTTTAAAATTAAAACCTTAAATAAAAAATAAAAAAACGCAAAATATCTGATGAATGCATGTAATAATGTGGCACTTGTTGAGCCAAGTAAGCTTAGGCTATATGTTAAATAAAACACACAGACTATCTCTGTCTTTTCAGAAAACAGTCTGTTTTCTTTCGTTTTGAATTGTTATGTAAAAGTACACATTTCAAACTTTCTATAGATATATTTCTCAGGTGTGTGAGGCAAGTAGCCCTACCTTATACGCTGTCTCGGTTCATTTATGACAAGCTCAAGACGAGCTCCAGTTCATGCGCCGGCGCCTCCGTGTCGTGATTATCTATTGTTTGCTATATTTACTTCTTATTTATTAAATCCAGGCAATTGGTTAATTAAACATTGATTAAAATTAAGATACAATGAATACAAAACGAAATTCGCCTTAATGAAAGGCTTTGTGCTTTATGTTTGATGTCTCTGTGAAAGTTTTAATAGAGTCTTTCAGTTCCGCTTTCAGAGCGGTCGCGTCCGTAACGGAGAACTGTCACGTAACATTGTTTTTCCCTCATAAATGCGAACACGAAAAATAAGACAAAATGAATATTTTATGTTCTGTGGAGAGCCAACCCTTCTTCATCCGGTGGGTAGTATTACTTTTTGTACTTTTGCCACCTAAAAGGTTTTTTTTTTGTGTCAAGTCGTCCGTGTACGGATGTGCATTTCCCTCATATTAAATATAAAACGCATGTGTAGACTGATATTTTTCTAATGTCTGGACTCCTTTATTAAGGGAGTATGGATAAACAGACGTTTCAATGTATTGGTATTAAATGCATTTTCTGAGAATTTACATTTCAAGTTTTTTACCTCAAATGTCACGTCCATAACGCTGGAATTGCCCAATTTTAAAGAATTTATCCTCAACTAGTTTTGTGGTGTAGGTCTAAGTGTTTTATAATGTTAAGTTCAAATAATACAAATAGTAATTTAAAGATGTAGCATTGGATCTGGACGGGAAGGATAACTCTGGGAGTTGGAAGGGTTGTGTCGCGATTCTGCCTTCTCACACACATTTCGGTTTCATATCGCATATCAGCCATCATTTCTACTAAAGAAAATGACAAAAATAGTAACGCACAGTAACTTGGATGAGTAATTTTAATCTGATTACTGGTTTGGAAATAGTAACACGTTAGATTACTCGTTACTGAAAAAAAGTGTTCAGATTAGAGTAACGCGTTACCGGCATCACTGCTGGCGCGGGCCCCGTTCCTGTCCAGTGACGCAAGATCGGTGGCGTTTGAGGGGCCCCTAATTGGCACGGGGCCCTGGGGCGGCCGCACCCAAGCACCCACACTATCTCTGCTACTGGTTAGAACGCTCACACGCACGCGGATGCGGTCCGGCAATGCGCTCCAGGAGCGGTGCGTGCATAACAGCAGAGCAGAGATCTACACAGTACCTCAACAACGCAACATAATGGATGTAGGCTAAAAATATTGATTTGAAATAAAAAATATCGAATAAATGTTGTGATCGTGGTACAGCCGTAGATCTGTTGCGCACTTTCACATGTGAAAGCACAATAGCGCGTGCTGCTCCTGCATACACACCGCAACACGCACCGCATGCGCACTACACATGGAGTATGTGTGAAACAGCCGTAACTCACACAGCTGCATCTTCTAAATAAGGCCGCGAGTGGGGCTTGAGGATGTGAAGTCGCCTGCGTCTGCGCAGTGCGGTCTGATGCAGCCCCTGAAGTGACACAGGAAACAGAAATGCTGCATAATAATAATAATGCAAGTAAACGAGACTAAATAACGTTAAATAACATTTCGTCTCGTCTCGTTTTGGTCAACGAAAATGAAGAGACATTTTAGCATTGTTTTTATTTAGTAAACCACATTTAGTCTCGTTTTTATTCATCAACAATATTGCATTATACATTTAATTATAGTCACATGCAGAGCCGTATTAAGAATTCAGAGGGCCCTGGGCACAATGTCTTGTAGGCCCCCCCTTAGGCAGGCCAAATGTAGTTTGTCCAAGGACATTTTAAATTGGCATTAACTGTTTTACTGACTTAAAAGGAACTTTGTTGTACATATTACTTCATAAATGATCTGTGTTTCCCATAGGATTTTATAAAACTATGTTGTGTGGACCTCTGTCCCTCGAGGGGGGTTCGGGGGCATGCTCCCCCGCAAGAAAAATGTGTACATTTTAAGGTTAAATGCATCAATCACTTTGAGAGCTCAAAATTAAGAGCTTCAACCGGCTTTAATCCATGAACTGTGCACATTGAACAAAGAAAAAGCATTGACTTGTACCTGGACATTAAAGAGGGCTCAAACACCTTTTTAGTTATGATATAGAGTCTCAGTCTACATTACATTATCACTGGTGTTTTAGGATGCCAAACAATTATTATAATAATGATTTATATTATTCCTATGACGTAAAATCCATATATACCTCCTATAAATGTAGCCTAAAAGTATTTTGCATTACATTACACAGTATAGGAAAAGTACAATACTTTTGTCCTAATTTCTTTAATTGCCAGAAATAAACCCTTGAGCTTTCATTTAGGAGAAAACACCAGATCACCATGCTGATCGCGTGAGCAAAGCGCACACTTCTCTTTAAATCACGCAGCACAAACAGAATGCCTATAGGCTACTTAAAGTCTTTTGCTGTTTTATAACGGCACAAAGCAATATCACAGTTTCAATTTGTGTTCGTTGGCAAAATATAACGCTAGACAGTCGAGACCTTTATGTTAGGCAACCGTAGGCAACTGCTTCTCCATCACTTCAAATTTCAGAGCGTCAAGTCACGTGACGCGAGTCGACATGATAGCTCACTGCGCAGGAATACAGGCACTGTTTTTGACGCGATTTAACATTATATTTTGATCGAATGGGTTGCAAAAATCTGCATATAATTAGGAAAGTGAGGACTGCATTTATAACGTGATCTAACGTAATATTTGACGGTGCGCAGGGCCCCTTAGATGTCACGTGCCCCTGGGCAAGTGACCAGTTGCCCTAATGGTTAATCCGGCCCTGGTCACATGACCAGGATTTACGTTGCGTCTTGTCTCCTTTTCGTCACGTGATAAAGGTTCGTGACGACGATATTTAGTCATGATTTTTGTTGACGAAAGCTACACTAATCCACACAGGTGCGGTGACTGACAGCCGCACATTCTCCTCAAACATTGTGTTCATCCGCGCTGTGCCGTGTCGAGGCACAACCCACGTAAAGTTGATAATTCCGCGAAGAACTGCAATTGCAGATTTCGAACAGAGATGCCGACAAAGAGGAAAAACTACGGACTGCAGCTTTAAAAACATGATGCTCATGGTTAGGGGTTGAACCGACTAGTCGATTAGTCGACTAGTCGACCTTAATGCAATGCCGCGACACTTTAAGCTTGACGTCGACTAGTCGCGTTGATCATGTGACACTATGATTGCGCTAATTTTGATACTAACATGTTGCAGACGACAACAGATAAAGAGCCCAGAGGGTCATTGCAGCAAGAAAGCAGCATTGGTACATCAAGTGTGTGTAAATACTTTACTAACCTAACACTAGAAATAGTTGAAAACGAAAGTAAAAGCATGACGCACGCTCACTGTTTTACCGGAAATGATTAAAAAATTATTTTTTATCATTTATTTATTTAAACATATTAATGATGTAGCCTACCTCTAATTCACCCGCAATTAATTTGAATATTATTTTGTATTACTTGGATCTGCGCATCACTAAGGCGCTGATGTGAATTTATAGCTTTTTTTCCTTTTCTTTTTTCATCCTAAATGATGATGTAAACAGTGGGCTGTTTACACCTGGCCACTTTGTGTTTCTGTGATCCGATAGCTATCCGATCGTGAAAAGACCATGGCCACTTTGTGTTTCTGTGATCCGATAGCTATCCGATCGTGAAAAGACCAGGTGTAAATGCCCCCCGTTCGGAGACGGATTTAATTCCGATCGCTCAAACCGCTTCAGGAGGAGGTCTGGGCCGCTTCACTGGACAAGTGTAAATGCATCTGGTAGTTGAAACCACATATGTAAATTAGACTTCTCCCAACAATGCTAACAATAAACGTGTGAGAGCGTATTATAGTGATGAAGCTATGGCAGCACGCATCGCCGCAGATGAGCAGCTCGAGCATCTATTCATCAAGCCAACGTGCAAACTATCGCAAATCAAAGTGAAAGTAAGTCGCGGACGCTTAACACACAATCATCTTCGTTAAAAGTAAAAAAAACAAAATGATCTTACAGTTCTGTCTCTCTTATTGTGGTCTTTGATTTTGAAATTAGCTGATGATCAATAAAATGCAGCTCATTATTGTTGCTTTCGGTGACGTGAACTCCGTTAAATCTGCATAGCGCGTTGTTTGAAGATCGGATTTACATCCGTTTTGCGTAAACATATTTATGTGACCAGGTGTAAATGGAATCGTTTTGATAAATCAGATTAGTAAAAACGCATGAAGTGACCAGGTGTAAACGGCCCCATTATGAGCTGTCTGTCAGCATCTGTATAATTTTCTGTTAATTAATTGCAAATTGTGGCATGTTGCAAAGCAGTCCCATCTCTTGTGGTTTTATGAATGACGTCATCGACTAGTCGACGTCGACTCGACTTTGATGTCATAACAGTCGACTTCAAAAAATCTGAAGTCGTTCAACCCCTACTCATGGTGCAACACATAATGCACAAGGTAAAAATGTCTGCTGCTTGTGTATATATAGACCAACAATTAAATACCTTGCCTCCAGGACATCTACAACATTCAACAATATGTCAACAATAACAATATTCATCACCCCTTTGAAATACTTTCATAACTATAAGCACAAAAATAACCATGCACAAGGACAGTAACCCTCATTAAAAACCGAACAACATCCCTGCTAAACGCTGGCTGTTGTTAAGCTAGCCTTTACAGCTGGAATTCACCACCTGATATTTACTCCCACATTAATGCACAGCACACTAATGTCCTTCATTGCATAATTACTCATTTTATGCAATGATCCTGTAGGAATCTTTAATATGTGCATTATGCAAGCTATATAAAGTTGCATATTTGACCAATTAACATTGTATTGTATGTTGCATTTGATGTATTTTCTATGATGACTGAAACATTTTCAACATTATGCTTTTCTGCTCTCTACATTTATATTTCACATTTTGCATTCTTTTTGTGTGTACAGGTATGTTTATTGTGACCTTGGGAGCAATTTTAAAGTCAAATTTCATCTAAGTACAGTTTCCTGGCTTGGAAACTCAATTTGTTAGTCTGCCTGTCTTTCTTTCCAATGGTGCTCCCTCTATTTTCCCCTATTGTCACAGCCTTCTAATAATTTCAGCACTGCTGTTAAGTATTTAGTGCACTCGTTGTGTATGGTTTAACTCATTCCCTGCCAAAGCTACAGTTGGTGTATTTCTAAATGATTTCTGCTCCACTAGCGAGACAAATCAGAATCATGAACGTAATTGTGCTTTCCAAACAGGTTTTTCCAAACGCACTTACTGCTTTTTTCACTTCAAATTAAACGTCTATTCTGGCAAAATTGCAATCAACTTAGAAATCACAAACATCTAATTATAGATGTACATAGTAGATGTTTTAAAAGTGATCATTTTTAGGGGATCTTAAAGGGATAGTTTAGCTAAAAATCCCTGTTTGACTACAGTGGGGTCCAAAATTCTTTAGTTTTCTACAGAAGAAAGTACAGTACGTCACACAGGTCTGGAACGGTGTGAGTAAGTAAATGAGTAAATCAGTTTTGGGTAAAATATCTATTTAAATGTGTAAAATTAGCTAAACTGAATCTGGACCATTACACACTTCACCTTACACTTAACTTTTTTATAGCCTGGAAGTATTAGTTGAAGGCCTGGAATATCTTATATTTTAAAGTTAAAGCTGAAAGTGTGAAAACATCCCATGCTGAGATTTTTCCACTGTGGATTTATTTTGGACCAAGTGCGAGACTTCTCTTTTTTTTTCATTTTCCCTTCCCTTCCCTCTTTTTTTTCCACTGGATGGAGAGGCTGGAATTAAAAACTCTGAGTTCAAAGGGAATTATTTTTTTCCCTTACAGGAGATAGATTAAAACGCTTATTCTTGACGTTTTCATGTGGTTTCTCTCTTTCCCAGTCTGTCCTCTCTCTGTCTCTCTGACTTTATTTCACCTTGAGCTCCATATGAACAACATCCAGTGCCCATTAAATATCTCAGAGGCTTATCCTTCTCTCCATCTCTCTTGTCTTACCGCTTGTTTGCTTGTCTGATTCACATTTCCTGTCCTAAAAGCTCTGCCATATTGAAGTCAGAGTATTCAGAAAAGTCAGAAGTTTAGTTTCTAATGGTTCCTCCTCTTTCACCTTGAGTCTGTATGTGCGTAGATGCATTAGCAAATGTGTCTAGTAATCAAAACGAACCCGGTCGCTGAAATGTCGACAAAAGAGCTCTATATATTTAAATGTGGACAGTCACCCATGACTGGACTTTATTGACATTACACGGTGGCTCATGCATTAAAAAACTGAGCTCCTCTGTTTTTAGATTACTGTAGGCTTTGGCCACCGTTTCGGAGGTCTGCCATTGCGTCAGGATTTGGTGTGGAGAAATTACACTTACATAAACGAATAGTCAAAGTCACAACAAATGTTTTTTTTTCTCCACTTCATCGTCATCTTTGTCATTATTTGAGTTGCTACAGCATCATTTTTATTCTTAGATGTAATTTAAATTATTGAGCTTGAGTTAAAGCAGTGCTGAAAGAGTCTGCTCACAGCAGCGCTACAGTGTGTAATCCCAACAGTATCCTTCCACTTGGAATTTCCACCATGTTTTATGGTTATATAATGGAAATGATAACTTTACCATATAAGTACTGTAAGAACAGACTCCTGTACTTGTTAAAGGGATAGTTCACTCAAAAAATCAATATTCTATTAGCATTTACTCACCCTTATGTTGTTCCAAACCCGTAAGACTTTTTTCCCTGGCTGGAACATAGAGAATTTCAAAGACAGCAAAAGTGCTCTTTTGTCGCTTCTTTACATGCTATTACAATGAAAGGGAAATTTCAACTTTTAAAAGTATCATTAAAGTAGTTCATATAACTTGCGCACTACTAAATGGACTACATAATGTACGTCTTAAGCGAATACAACAATAAATAAATGTTGATTTTATGTTGTTAGGGCTGTATCCCATTAACTATAATAAATGCTTGTTCGTTAGTTTCAAACAGCTCTTTCAGATTATAGATTTTTTTTGTTTGATTTTAATTTGGCCTTCCAAACTAAAATGTCAATATCATCATATTTTTGCGTACACAAGTGAACACAATTGAACCACACTAGCATTCTTTCAGACTATGGGCCATATCTTGCTCCCAGCGCAATTGACTTTGTACACCGACGCATGTATCATTCGTATTTTGCACACGTGCAAAGCAGACTTTTCCCTCCACAGACACACGCCGGCAAACTATCAGCGCAAAAAAAGGAGGCGTGTTCCGGCGCAAACAATCCCTGGTGCTCTTTTGCAGTTCCAGAAAACAATTGCGCCACTGACCAGAAAAAACCTAGTCTAAAGTCAGTGGCGCGTTGCGCGTACATTCAGATGCTATTTTAACCGTGCATGCTTGGCCATAATACAGAGTGTGAACAACGCGCATACACTGTAGATGATTCTCTCATCTACACAGATGCATTTTACTTTTTGCAAATGATACATTATTATAAGGAAAAATATTAAAACACGAGGGAAATCATTGTTGTGTCCAATGACGATAGGAAAAATAGGCATAAAGCTTACACATTTACCCAAATTATTATATGCATGTTTAACCGAAGGTAATTTGGGTGGGTTTGTCGCATCCCCAATGTCACTTCTCTTTCTTTTACGGCCCTGACGAGAACATCGATCTCCTCGGCTGTGAACCGATTCTGAAGTGCGCCCGGTGAATGCGCCGTTATAATAGTATTGCGCCATGGAACAAGCACACCTCGTTTATCATGCTCTTAAAGGGAATGTGATATGACGCTCTTATTGGTTTGTTTCCCGTTACGCCCAAACCACACCTATGAATAATGAAGCTACTTCAGACCAACCCCTTTTAGATTTGCGTCGAGCGCAAGAGTCATTTTGCGCTTGACACTTGCGTTTTAGATCGTTAAAATAGGGCCCTATATCTACCTATATTATATAATATTATATTAATAATATAATATTATATAATATAGGTAGATTTTCAAAGAAATGTGTTCTCAGGACAAACGTATTTTTCAGAATAATGTCAGACCGGGTAATTTTATATAGGTAATTATTTACAGTTTCTGATGTTGAAAATAGTGCTGGGCAACGATTAAAAATTGTAATCGCGATTAATCGCATGAATTTATTGCGATTAATCGCGATTAATCGCATTGTTCCGCGCAAGAGTGAATAACGAATTCTAAAGTAGTGTATTGCGCACTTTTGATTTAAATGTACTGCTATATACACAAAAGTGCAATAACATGTGGTTTGCCAAAACTTTAAACAAATAAGGTGCTTTCTACCAGCAGTATTCCCTTTACACAGTAGCAATACAATTTTTATTGTAAATCTCAACTTAAACATTAATGTAATCAAATCAAATATTAAAACAAAGCTATGCCACTGCCAGGGCATTACCTTTTATCTAGCTTGCTAAAACGAGTCCAGTTTTCTTGTTTTTTTTTCTGAACAGGTATCAACAGGTATCTTTTATCAGGGAGCAGCAGAAACAGTCTATGTAGTCAGAGGTCATGACCACTACTACAGATATAAGTCGACCAAAGTTACTTCTCTGATAGAAGAAGGTTTGGTCATGACATGGTTTCCCACGTACACTAGATTACATTAAACCAGTGTTTCTCAAACTTTTTCTGCCATTCCCCACTTTGAAGGTAGGGAAGGGTTCGTGCCCCACCTGTCCTCATGCAATCGCCCCAACAAAATGTTAATAAACTTGGCTTTAAGTTAAAATGTATTTTATTAACATGACATTTTAAAAACATAAACATGACAGTAGATCAAAATAATAATGCAATTGTGTTTGTATTTTGCCTCTGATAACATCAAATTCAGAAAATAAAAGTGTGGAGTTAATGTGCTTTGCTTTATTTTTTTATTGCATGCAAAAAGAACAAACAAAATTGAAAAAGAATAATAATAATCTCAGGGTTTTTCCTGGCTCAAAACGAGGCTTAGGTGGTAAAATCCTAATAATGTACGTATTTTAGGTATTTTTATAATAATAATTGTATTTTGTATTTTTCGAAGACTATCATTTAAGCTACTGTGTTTCCCACAGTATTGTGTGTGTGGTGTGGACCTCTGCACCCCTAGGGGGGTCCGGGGGAGCATGCCCGAAGAAAAGTTTGTACGTTTTAAAGATAAATTTGTAGTGACCCACAAGGAAGTCTGAAAGAGACATTCACCAAGGGACTGTACCTTTAAGGAAGGGGGGGTTAGACGATGACGAGTTCCGGTTTTTGACGTTGTGTTTATGTTTTGATATCACTCGCTGTACTGGGTGATAGAAATATTGAAGTGGATAGTAAAGTTGACTCGACGCATCTCCGTCTCGTCTCCTCACTTACTGCACTCCACAAATTCATAAATATGGAGCACTTTGAAAGTTCAAAATTAAGTGATTAAAGCTACACTGTGTAACTTTTTTAGGTTATTCTTAGCTAAAAACACTTAGTTCTTTCAAAAATATATGTGCTCATTAATGTATATTTACTTTGTTCAAGTAATAAAGTATTCTCGTGAGTGTATAATATGCCATTGAAATTGCATACGGATAAGGGGTTCTAATGTCGGTCGTCATGTTGCCCCTCCATCTTGAAAGTACATTAGCCAAAGAGGAACATCAAGTTTCGCCCTTCGCGTTTTAACACTCGATGGCACCGTGTCGAGGAGGTCGTACTGGAAGCCATGTTAATCTTGGACTCCATTGGCCACCGTAGGAGTTAAAACGAAATCGAAATTGAGAGGAACAGAAACTAATATTCACTGGATGGTCATATACCTTTTCACCGCTAGATGGGGGTAAAAATCACACAATGTAGCTTTAACTAATTTAATGTCTGCAATGAGCCTGTTTTTTAGTAGGCTACACATATTTTCTGAACCAGAGATGGAGAGCGCTCATCGCTTGACTGTCACAGTGTCTGGTTGTGTTTCCCTGGGTTGTCACTAGAGGTCCTCGTTCTCACGGTGTCTTTCACATTTGACTTCATTTCCCAGCATTCTGTCTGTCACTCATCAGTTCATTGCACTCAGCTGTTTCCCATTACATTGTTAGATCTGTGTGTATATATTCCCTGTCTGTGTCAGTATTTGTTACGGAGTCGTCGTTAGATGTCCTCACACTTCTGGTTGGTTGCTTGTCTGTTCATGTTTTGTTTCTTGTATATAAATGCCTCCATTCATTCATTCATTCATTCATTCATTCATTCATTCATTCATTCATTCATTCATTCATTCATTCATTCATTCATTCATTCATTCATTCATTCATTCATTCATTCATTCATTCATTCATTCATTCATTCATTCATTCATTCATTCATTCATTCATTCATTCATTCATTCATTCATTCATTCATTCATTCATTCATTCATTCATTCATTCATTCATTCATTCATTCATTCATTCATTCATTCATTCATTCATTCATTCATTCATTCATTCATTCATTCATTCATTCATTCATTCATTCATTCATTCATTCATTCATTCATTCATTCATTCATTCATTCATTCATTCATTCATTCATTCATTCATTCATTCATTCATTCATTCATTCATTCATTCATTCATTCATTCATTCATTCATTCATTCATTCATTCATTCATTCATTCATTCATTCATTCATTCATTCATTCATTCATTCATTCATTCATTCATTCATTCATTCATTCATTCATTCATTCATTCATTCATTCATTCATTCATTCATTCATTCATTCATTCATTCATTCATTCATTCATTCATTCATTCATTCATTCATTCATTCATTCATTCATTCATTCATTCATTCATTCATTCATTCATTCATTCATTCATTCATTCATTCATTCATTCATTCATTCATTCATTCATTCATTCATTCATTCATTCATTCATTCATTCATTCATTCATTCATTCATTCATTCATTCATTCATTCATTCATTCATTCATTCATTCATTCATTCATTCATTCATTCATGTTTTAGACTCCTTTGATTATTTGGATTTGACCCCTGCCTGGCTGACTACGTTTTGGATTGCCCCATTAAACTTACCTGTAATTGGATTTTCTGTCGTCCTGTGTGTGATCGTGACAGAACGACTCCGTCACAAAATAATCCAGCGGTATGTTTTACAATATCCCTTCCCCAGCCGCCGAGCGGGAGAGAAGGGAGTTTTTTAAGGGGACCCGGTTGGTCAAGTTTCGCGGGACCCGTGGAGGTCGCAGTGGAGGAGGTAGTCGTGAGATGATCCCTGTTCCGGTGGTCCCTGTTCCGGTGGTCCCGAGTCCGGTGGTCCGGAGAAGGAGGAGGAGGAGACACAGCCCGTCTGCCCAGCCAGAGACTGTTCACGTCCCGTCTGCCCAGCCAGAGACTGTTCACGTCCCGTCTGCCCAGCCAGAGACTGTTCACGTCACGTCTGCCCAGCCAAAGACTGTTCACGTCCCGTCTGCCCAATCAGAGACGGATCAGGAGATACCCATTCTCGCAGCCGGGGGTATACTGAGCGACTATTTGGAGCGTTTGGCTCGGATCCTGGACATGCCTGTGTTCGCTATTCCAGAGTCTGTTCCAGTGTCTGTTCCAGAGCCTGCTGTTCCAGAGCCGGAGCCAGTATCGTCTATTCCAGAGCTGGAGCCGGAGCCAGTGCCTGTTCCAGAGCCAGTGCCTGTTCCAGAGCCGGAGCCAGTGTCAGTTCCTGTTCCTGAGTCGGAGCCGGAGCCTGTTCCTGAGTCGGAGCCGGAGCCTGTTCCTGAGTCGGAGCCGGAGCCTGTTCCTGAGTCGGAGCCGGAGCCTGTTCCAGAGTCGGAACCGGAGCCTGTTCCAGAGTCGGAGCCGGAGCCTGTTCCAGAGTCGGAGCCGGAGCCTGTTCCAGAGTCGGAGCCGGAGCCTGTTCCAGAGTCGGAGCCGGAGCCTGTTCCAGAGTCGGAGCCGGAGCCTGTTCCAGAGCCAGTGCCTGTTCCAGAGCCAAAGCCAGTGTCTGTTCCTGAGTCGGAGTTAGCGTCTGTTTCTCTGTTTGTGTCTGTCCTTGTGGCCGTTACTGTTTTAGTGGCTTGTCCTGAGCCGGTGTCTGCTGTTCCTGAGCCGGTGTCTGCTGTTCCTGAGCCGGTGCCTGCTGTTCCAGAGCCGGTGCCTGCTGTTCCAGAGCCGGTGCCTGCTGTTCCAGAGCCGGAGCCAGTGCCTGCTGGTCCAGAGCTCGTTCCGGAGCCAGTGCCTGCTGTTCCAGAGCTCGTCCCGGAGCCAGTGCCTGCTGTTCCAGAGCCGGAGCCAGTGCCGTCTGTTCCAGAGCCGGTGTCTGCTGTTCCAGAGCCGGAGCCAGTGCCAGTGCCAGTGTCTGTTCCAGAGCCTCTGCCATGGCCGCCCGAGGGGTCTTCACCGCCCTGGCCGCCCGAGGGGTCTTCACCGCCCTGGCCGCCCAAGGGGTCTTGGCCGCCCGAAGGGTCTTCACCGCCCTGGCCGCCCGAAGGACTGTCCTCTGCTTCGCCCTGGCCGCCCGAAGGGTCTTCACCGCCCTGGCCGCCCAAAGGACTGTCGTCTGCTTCGCCCTGGCCGCCCGAAAGGTCTTCACCGCCCTGGCCGCCTAAAGGGTCTTCAACGCCCTGGCCGCCCAAAGGACTGTCGTCTGCTTCGCCCTGGCCGCCCGAAGGACTGTCGTGTGCTTTGCCCTGGCCGCCCGATGGACTCTCTGTTTCGCCCTGGCCGCCCGATGGACTCTCTGTTTCGCCCTGACCGCCCGATGGACTTCCACCTCCCTCCTGAACTCTTGTTGTGTTGTAGTTGTTGTCGTGGAGTGTCTGGTAGCCGCTCCGTAGAGGGGGGGTTATGTCACAGTGTCTGGTTGTGTTTACCTGGGTTGTCACTAGAGGTCCTCGTTCTCACGGTGTCTTTCACATTTGACTTCATTTCCCAGCATTCTGTCTGTCACTTATCAGTTCATTGCACTCAGCTGTTTCCCATCACATTGTTAGATCTGTGTGTATATATTCCCTGTCTGGTCAGTATTTGTTACGGAGTCGTCGTTAGATGTCTTCACACTTCTGGTTGGTTGCTTGTCTGTTCATTCATATCAAATACACATCGTGTAAGTAACTTTCAAGTTTACTCTATGCTTCTCTCAGTTCACTAGCCACTTACTTTCATACTTTCATTTAGGGAGAAGTGGATAAATTGACGTTTGTTAAATCCAACAGATCCGATTCTCTAAAATCCGGCATAAACTAACGCCTATCGCGTATAGCTCAACTAGGTGTTTAAACAACAAAACACATCCACTTGCTCATATTTGACAATCGGAATATCAGATATTTCCTGCTATTGCCAACAAATTTGTGAAATAAAAGCAGATAATCAGTCATTCACCGCTATTGTGGCTGCGATGTGACAAGCAATGACGCGTCACCATGGAAACCATGATATGATCTAAATAACGGGCGCCTCTAAAAACTTTTAAAATTACGTGTGAAAAGGTTAGGCTTCCATTTAAATGTGTCGTTGTTTTGTTTTGAATTTATGCTCAATAAATAAAGGAATTAATAGAAATAGGCACAAAAATTACCACATTTTGTAGTTTCATAAATTTTTTATTTATTTTACTATTTAAATTTAGCTGAAAAGCCATTTTAAATATACATATTTTGTGGAAGACAACACTTTTGTTGAAAAGTATTATTTTCAAACAAGTCCTCATTGCAACAACATACCCTATAGTATCACAACACACACACACACACACACACACACACATATATATATATATATATATATATATATATATATATACACTCACCTAAAGGATTATTAGGAACACCTGTTCAATTTCTCATTAATGCAATTATCGAATCAACCAATCACATGGCAGTTGCTTCAATGCATTTAGGGGTGTGGTTCTGGTCAAGACAATCTCCTGAACTCCAAACTGAATGTCAGAATGGGAAATAAAGGTGATTTAAGCAATTTTGAGCGTGGCATGGTTGTTGGTGCCAGACGGGCCGGTCTGAGTATTTCACAATCTGCTCAGTTACTGGGATTTTCACGCACAACCATTTCTAGGGTTTACAAAAAATGGTGTGAAAAGGGAAAAACATCCAGTATGCGGCAGTCCTGTGGGCGAAAATGCCTTGTTGATGCTAGAGATCAGAGGAGAATGGGCCGACTGATTCAAGTTGATAGAAGAGCAACTTTGACTGAAATAACCACTCGTTACAACCGAGGTATGCAGCAAAGCATTTGTGAAGCCACAACACGCACAACCTTGAGGCGGATGGGCTACAACAGCAGAAGACCCCACCGGGTACCACTCATCTCCACTACAAATAGGAAAAAGAGGCTACAATTTGCAAGAGCTCACCAAAATTGGACAGTTGAAGACTGGAAAAATGTTGCCTGGTCTGATGAGTCTCCATTTCTGTTGAGACATTCAGATGGTAGAGTCAGAATTTGGCGTAAACAGAATGAGAACATGGATCCATCATGCCTTGTTACCACTGTGCAGGCTGGTGGTGGTGTAATGGTGTGGGGGATGTTTTCTTGGCACACTTTAGGCCCCTTAGTGCCAATTGGGCATCGTTTAAATGCCACGGCCTACCTGAGCATTGTTTCTGACCATGTCCATCCCTTTATGGCCACCATGTACCCATCCTCTGATGGCTACTTCCAGCAGGATAATGCACCATGTCACAAAGCTCGAATCATTTCAAATTGGTTTCTTGAACATTACAATGAGTTCACTGTACTAAAATGGCCCCCACAGTCACCAGATCTCAACCCAATAGAGCATCTTTGGGATGTGGTGGAACGGGAGCTTCGTGCCCTGGATGTGCATCCCACAAATCTCCATCAACTGCAAGATGCTATCCTATCAATATGGGCCAACATTTCTAAAGAATGCTTTCAGCACCTTGTTGAATCAATGCCACGTAGAATTAAGGCAGTTCTGAAGGCGAAAGGGGGTCAAACACAGTATTAGTATGGTGTTCCTAATAATCCTTTAGGTGAGTGTATATATAGTATACTATATTTGAATTAAAAGTTTATATGTGTAACCATCTGTCTGTATTTTTTCCCCCTGTTTCCTTCACTTTTAGACAAGGCTTTTCAGCAGCAGTCTAAAATCTCTGTGGAGTTCTGACAGACAGTAATGTAATTTTGTCCGGGGCTTTCAGCAGTTTCACTGGGTGTGGCACATCTAGTTGTGGCGGTGACACTTCTGTTATGGTGACTACAGTATGGAGCTCTTAGTGCTTTTAAAAACTCATATAAAGGTGTGATTGTGTCATGTGTGTGTGAAAATTTGAAAGCTCTATTGACGTTTCTCACAAGAGCGCTATTGAACACAGGCCATAGAGGAACATGAAAGCCCACTCTCCCTTCTTTCCTTATTTATTTTGTTGTGTTTTTCTTTGACAAGTTATTTTTTCCTGTCCCCGAGAGAGATATAAATATCGGTTAAAAAAGTGGCAAAAGGCCTTGGTTAATGTAAGTGGACATGTATGCGTGTTTGTGCATGTTCATTTTTCATTGTGTCCAGTGATGTATTGATTTGTGCACGTGCGCTGAAACGAGTAATTATCACGTTGCCCTCTCGCCGATGAGGCCATCCAGAACTAAAATAATAAAACACTCATGTGCTTTCATTAGTACTTCACTTAGTTTTACAAATAAGCAAATTGATTTGGTACAGGTCACCCTGAGAAAGGAAATGAAAACGCAAGTGGACAGTCTTGTTCACCATTCTTACGTGTTTTGTGTGTTTCTCTTTTGGTTTCAGAGCAATAACATTGGACAATCAGCTCGTGGTGTTGGGTACGACAGCAGCAGACGCAGGGCGGTATTACGTACAGGCTGTTAATGAACGCAATGGAGAAAACAAAACCAGTCCTTCCATTTACCTGAGCATAGCAAGTAAGTTTTTGCAGTATGTATATATGGTTGTGTAATATGTAATGTTGTCAAATACGTTAATTTGTAATTGATAGGTCATTAACGATAGATTATATATATATATATATATATATGTGTATATATATATATATATATATATATATATATATATATATATATATATATATGTGTATATGTGTGTGTGTGTATATACAGTATATTTATATATGTATATAAAGGCCTATTTTTTATGTTATCTTCTGTGATTGTGTGATGTGATTAAAATTGTGATGTGAAATGGTAATATTTTTCATGTTGTTCTCATTCAGATTGGCTCTCTGGGACAAAATATTGACTTTTTTTGTGAAGTGGATGTGCTTTTAAATTAAACACATTGACCCTCTGATTCACCTTTCACATTTTCAGTCATCTCATTTCTCCGTACTGTCAATAAGCTGCCGAAACAACCGCGCGTGTTGTGTGGCACATTCTGTCGTTTGGTTTTTAAAGGATATTAATTTTGTCTTTCCACTGGGACTGAAGGAGAGAGTTGTTTTAGCTCCTAATTAAAGCTGGATTTTTTCATACCTTTGTTTAAACAATCAGCTACTTTTTAAAGTGCTGTGACAAAAAAAGTACTTTGTAGAAGACCTTGCTAAATTTCATTTAAAAATGATTGTAAAACTAGAGGAACAAAAGGTTAAGGAAGTGTTCCACATGAAAATCATTTCTTTTAGTCTTTAGTTTTTCTGCAGTGTTTTAGGGGATAAGAGGTTCACAACTGTCAGTCAAATCCACCATTTGGAGAATTGTCATTTTTTCTAATCAAAAATTTAGTTGGAGATGCAAAGGAGATGTTGAAAGTAGTTTTGAAGGACCTGAAATTCCACAAACAGAGTTTTGAGTCGAATGAATATGACAAGGACACAAGAAGGAGAAGAACAAAGAAGCAATGAGCAGAGAGCTGACAGCAGGAGGCATTTTGAACCCAAAAATTACTGCTTTTTACTTAATTTATTAGAATTATTTTTATGTCCCTCTGTATTGACCTTTAAGAATTTTTTTTTATTATTTGTCCATATTGGTTCATAAGCCTTTTGGAGGGGCGACTCTTCGGTTGCTGGTATATTAAAATTTCAGCAGGGCTTTTAAAACACAGGACGCACTTAGATTTGACAGATATTGGTGTTTGGTTTGTGCTTTAAAGTTTGTGGTAGAGGTAGATAGAACAGCATAGGAATATATGTTTGGAAGGGAATGAATCGTAATAGAAACAGAATTAAACTTAAGTAAATGAAGCATTGTTTGGGCAAAAATTT
Source organism: Tiaroga cobitis (assembly GCA_030578255.1). NCBI lineage: Eukaryota > Metazoa > Chordata > Actinopteri > Cypriniformes > Leuciscidae > Tiaroga > Tiaroga cobitis. The sequence continues at coordinate 8,536,515 of CM060591.1, read as the reverse complement.
GGGGTCAGTAAGATCTGATTTATTTCTTTTAAAGAAATTTATATTTTCATTCAGCAATGAAGGACACATTAAATGAATCAAAAGTGACAGACATTTATAATGTTACAAAAGATTCAGTTTCAAATAAATGTATTACTTTTTATGAACTTTATATTCATCAAAGGATCCTGATTTTTTTTTTTTTTTCGGTTTCCACACAAATATTAAGCAGATATTAATATTTTCAACATTGATAATAATAAGAAATGTTCCTTAAACACAAAATCTGCATATTGGAATAATTTCTGATTAATGATGCTGAAAATTCAGCTTTGCCATCAAAGGAATAAATTAAAATGAAAATATGTACCAGTTTTATTGTAATAATATTTCACAGTATTCAAAAACATTTAAAAAATAATCTTAATGATCCCAACAGTAGTGTGTGTGTGTAAATACAGTATATATTAGCACAAAGATACTGCTTTTGATATTAACAGAACTATATCACAACATGCTCACATTACAAGCATCAACATTAATATTAATATGAATATTTTGAGACATTACTGGATCAATGAGAGATGGCATCATAAAGTATGGATTTTAAAACGTTGAACCTTGAAGTTTAGGCTATCATATAACTCACACGCACACCTTTCATAGTGTCACTGTAAACACAACCGAATCTACACTGAACAAAATTATAAATGCAACACTTTTGTTTTTGCCCCCATTTTTCATGAGCTGAACTCAAAGATCTAAGACTTTTTCTATGTACACAAAAGGAAAAATTCTGTCAAATATTGTTCACAAATCTGTCTAAATCTGTGTTAGTGAGCACTTCTCTTTTGCCGAGAGAATCCATCCATCTCACAGGTGTGGCATATCAAGATGCTGATTAGACAGCATGATTCTTGCACAGGTGTGCCTTAGGCTGGCCAAAATAAAAGGCCACTCTAAAATGTGCATTTTTACTGTATTGGGGGGTCTGGGGCGGGGGAGTCCGAAAACCAGTCAGTATCTGGTGTGACCACCATTTTTCTCACGCAGCGCAACACATCTCCTTCGCATAGAGTTGATCAGGTTGTTGATTGTGGCCTGTGTAATGTTGGTCCACTCCTCTTCAATGGCTTTGCGAAGTTGCTGGATATTGGCAGAGCCTGGAACACGCTGTTGTATACGCCGATCCAGAGCATCCCAAACATGCTCAATGGGTGACATGTCTGGTGAGTATGCTGGCCATGCAAGAACTGGGATGTTTTCAGTTTCCAGGAATTGTGTACAGATCCTTGCAACATGAGGCCGTGCATTATCATGCTGCAACATGAGGTGATGATCATGGATGAATGTCACAACAATGGGCCTCAGGATCTCGTCACAGTATCTCTGTGCATCAATAAAATGCACCAGTGTTCGTTGTCCATAACATACACCTGCCCATACCATAACCCCACCTCCAGCATAGGCCACTCGATCCACAACCGCTCACCCACACGACGCCATACACGCTGTCTGCCATCTGCCCTGTACAGTGAAAACCGGGATTCATCCGTGAAGAGAACACCTCTCCAAAGTGTCAGACGAGGACGACGAGCATGCAAATGAGCCTCCCTGAGACGGTTTCTGACAGTTTATGCAGAAATTCTTTGGTTATGCAAGCCAATTGTTGCAGCAGCTGTCCGGGTGGCTGGTCTCAGATGATCTTGGAGGTGAAGATGCTGGATGTGGAGGTCCTGGGCTGGTGTGGTTACACGTGGTCTGCGATTGGGAGGTCGGTTGGATGTACTGCCAAATTCTCTGAAACGCCTTTTGTAGACGGCTTATGGTAGAGAAATGAACATTCAATTCACGGGCAACAGCTCTGGTGGACATTCCTGCAATCAGCATGCCAATTGCACGCTCCCTTAAAACTTGCGAAATCTGTGGCATTGTCCTATGTGATAAAACTGCACATTTTAGAGTAGCCTTTTATTGTGGCCAGCCTAAGGCACACCTGTGCCCTAATCATGCTGTCTAATCAGCATCTTGATATGCCACACCTGTGAGGTAGATGGATTATCTCGGCAAAGGAGAAGTGCTCACTAACACAGATTTAGATTTGTGAACAATATTTGAGAGAAATAGGCCTTTTGTGTACATAGAAAAAGTATTAGATCTTTGAGTTCAGCTCATGAAAAATGGGGGCAAAAACAAAAGTGTTGCGTTTATAATTTTGTGAGTGTATGTAACCATGGAAATGGAGGCTAGCATGTCACTTTATTTGACTTTTTCAGCAGCTCTCACTGTCTTCTGCGAGTATAAGAGTGGTTTTGTGTGTGACTCATCTCTCTGCATGTTGTCAGTGGTTGAGAGAGGCTGAGTAGGAAGAGAGGGTAAGCATCCATCTGGACCAGAGGATGGAAACCAGATGATGACATCTGGAGAGAGAAAGACAGAGAGAGAAAGAGTAGTACCTCATTAATATGCGTATGTATTTGTAGGTAAATTGTGCTTTTAGCATGCATACATGTCCGCCCGTCTAAATAGCAACAATATCAGCATGCTGATGGCATTTAAACGTTGTATGAATCTTAGAGAATTTTTAATTCATTGAATTAAAGGGTTGATCTCACTGTATTTATAATAAATTGGATAAAATATGTTTAACACAGGTTTACCTAATTTGATATAATAACATTTTATTCTGTTCTGTTTGATTTCTAAATTTGATACTTCTTTAACGTTGGTTATAATTTAATTATATAAACAAAATACTATTTATTATTAGTCCCATCTGGATTTCATTTATAAATTTGCCATTACAAACTTTCTCAGATAAAGTTTCTCTATCATTTAACCGACATGTATGAAGACATGTATGAAAATATGCAGGGGTTGGACAATGAAACTGAAACACCTGGTTTTAGACCACAATAATTTATTAGTATGGTGTAGGACCTCTTTTTGCGGCCAATACAGCATCAATTCATCTTAGGAATGACAGATACATGTCCTGCACTGTGGCCGGAGGGATTTTGAGCCATTCCTCTTCCAGAACAGTGGCCAGGTCACTACGTGATTTTGGGGGAGGAAAACATTTGCTCCTCCAAAACACCCCAAAGTGCCTCAATAATATTCCTATCTGGTGACTGTGCAGGCCACGAAAGATGTTCATCAAGCCATTCTGTCACAAGTCTTGCTGAGTGTATAAGTGCATTATCATCCTGATACACAGCACCACCAATTGTGGAACCGTTATGTGCACATGGTCCTCCAGAATGGTTTGATAGTCATTGGCAGCACATCTAGCTCAGTTAGTGTCTATGATATTGCAGCCCAAACCATCACTGATCCACCCCCGTGTTTCACTCTGGGCAGCACCAGTCTGGGTGTTGGGCCTCTTAGCATACCGTAACTCTCCCGAATGTGGAAAGAAAGATGGACTCCTCAGAGAACAATACGTCTTTCAAATTGTCCAAATCCCAAGATTTACTGTTAGCACCATTGAAACCTGACATTTGTCATTGGCATGAGTGACCAAAGGTTTGGCTGTAGCAGCCTGACCATGAATATTGACTCTGTGAAGCTCCAGATGAACAGTTGTGGTGGAAACAGGAGAGTCGAGGTGCGTATTTAATTCTGCATTGAGTTGGACAGCTGTGTTTTTATGTTTTTAGGATACAATCTGGCTTAGTACCCCTGGATGTCCCTTTCAGACAGCTTCCTCTTGCATTGGCAGTAACTGTTGGATTTGGTTCGTCTTATGTGGTGGTATACCAACATTAACCTGATATCACAAACACTTGCTGTCCTGGTCACAGATGAGCCATTGAAACGTGTACCAACAATTCATCGTCTTTTGAACTCTGATATATCTCCCATTATGTTGTGTGGATTGCAATATGATGTACAGCTGTGCTATTGCTCTGCTAATTTAACCTTCACACTCCGCGCTTACTGATGGAATGTGAAATCACTGAAGATTGGCCACGCATGTAGGTGTGAAACCTTCAACTCTATATGGGCCAGTGTTTCAGTTTCATTGTCCAACAGTGTATCTAATTGAATATTAGCATCTGAGCTTTGTATCTGAATATTAGATACTGTTTTTCATATTAATTGACACTACTCTCACACCATGCAAATGTCAACATTAATATTTTGAGACATGTCCCACCAATGTTTAAATGAAACCTACTGCACTGGATCAGTTGGTGGGGGTGTATGTTATTTAGAGCAGGTTTATCTGGTTTTTGGTGGTCTGTGGGTGGCTAAATAACTAATATGAGATTCTTGTCAATGATGAGTGCACGCATTTAAACTTCTAGAAGTATTTTGACAGTCTGTGTCTCTTTCTTGTCTCTTGTTCTTTCTGTTTACATTGTTTGCCAGTGCTTGCGTGCCAGATGTTGATTATGCACTGTTTAAAACTAAACTCATCAGACTTTTGTCCCTGGTGTCATATGTATTTTTAATTGTCCCACAGAATCTCTGTTCCTGCCTCTTCTTGTCTCTAGAGATACGACTAGTAGCTTTCTATCTTTCTTTGTCTCTGAGCCAGGCCCTCTTCCTTTTTCTGAACGTTTCGACATCTTGGCCACTTAGACATGTTATAGTGACTATCACATTTGAGATTCAAATCAAAATCAAATGTGAGAATTATTGTTTTATTGTGTACACTCAAAACAATTAATTCATCCGTATTTTTGTTGTTTTTCAGTTTTAGTTTTTTTTTTGTCTGAAGGTAGTCGATAACTGTTCTCCTGTTTTCTAGTTTAATGTTTAAAATTTAATTTACTATGGCAAAGCTACATTTTCAGCAGCCATTATTTTAGTTCTCATTGTCACATGATTATTCAGAAATCATTGTAATCATTCTAAAAGAAATGTTTCTTGATTTTGTGCTTAAAGAAAATTTTATTTTTGTTATCAATGTTTAAAACAGCTGTACTGCTTAATAAGGTAAAAAAAAAACTTTAGTAACATTGCTGGCACTTTTTTATTCATTATGGTGCCCTTGTGGAATAAAGTATTGATTTCTTAAAAAAGAAAAGAAAAAAGACAGTAGTGAATTACTGAATTTACCTCAGTGTGTTATGCTAATGCCCATGTTATTTCTCTGAAAATATTGCAAATTTCATCCTTAATCAGCAAAACCTTTCAAACACTGCCACTAACTGTGAAGACTGTAATCCAGTCAAGTTTATCATTGTCCCAAACATCTAATCCCCAAGATTAAAACATATCCAGCTCAGGATTGACACATCTGGAAAATTACATGCTCATTAATCTTTAGATGAGATTTACAGCCAACAGTTATTTGTCCAGCCACCGTTTTATTTATATATATATATATATATATATATATATATATATATATATATATATATATATATATATATATATGATTAATCTGTCAATTTAATACTGTCCTGCTTTTCTGTTTCAATCAAATCAAATCAAATCAAATAGAATGATTTGATGAAACACAGCCCTGCTGTGATTGTGAGTGATGGGTGATGGTGTTATGGAACAGTAGGAGTTATGATAAAGTATACTAACATCAGAAGCAGACAGCAAAGCTTTATGTTGTTAATGATCATGCATGAACACTCAAATCAAATCAAATCTGTGCACATAAACACGTCTCTAAAGGCAAAATGTTATTTATTTTTGCTGATTCCGTAAAACATAAAGTCAATATAATTAATAATCAAATTCCTTGTATAAAATCACCACTAGTGAAAATGCTCTTATTTTACATTCTTTTCATATGAACAAATTAGTATGCTTCTGCTGATCTAGTTTGCAATTAAATTTTTTGTGATGAAAATCTCAGGGACTCTACAAGTTTGTGCAAAACCTGATTATCCGTTTTATCCAGAATGATATGAAAACTTCTGACCTTTACAAAGAAGTTTAAACATGGTCAATTTGATCAGTGACCTAGTGCAAAATCTTACATATTTCTTCATTTATATCGTAACTTCTAATTGTCTTTAACATTTTCAAAATACCAGAACTTAAGTGCAGGTTTAATTGAAATAAATCCCAGATTTTCATTGCAGTCTAAGACTTTTAGTCCCCACTGTATACAATACATTTGTATATAATACATCTTTGATGCATTATCATGCTTTTGCGATGCCTTTTAATCTGTTTTATGTTCTAGTATATTATTTTATCCAGTTATAATACATTATAGTACTTCCATATTCATTTTTATTTGAGTATGCATTAAATACACAATTAGCACCAATTTTCTTGAGTTAAATCATGCATGTAATGGACTATAATATGTTTTATTAGGCACTACGAATATGTTTATAAGTCTTTATACAGACCTCCTAGAAAGTGGTACCAAATATCTTATATAGTTTGTTCTCTTCAAGTATTTTGTTAGCTATTTCAGTGTATTGCATCTTTGTTGTCAGCCTGCCTTCGAGTGTTTGTCAGGATATTCTCGATTTGACTTTGCTGTTGCTTTAGAAGGTGAAGTTTAAAAGACATTCATTCTGTCATTTCTCTTCAGGAGATCTACTGTATGTCAGTATCTATCACAGTCACTTTTAAACAACCTCCCTCCTCAAAAAGGCTTCACTGGAAAGTTTTCTCCCAATTTGTCTGTTGTAGATTGTTATTTGTTTTCCAACTTATAACAAGGTTCATTCCAAAATCTTATCTTCTTAGCAGATATAAATACTGACTTAAGTTGATTCTGAGATACGTTTAGTAGTGAAAGTAGAATATGCTTTCCACTCCCTTTCTCTTTGTCTACATTTGTCGTCATCTTTAAAGACATTTACTCACCTTGTTTTAACATGAAGGATTTTCCCCTTCATATTTAATTACAGGCACAACGCTGTGTTCGGTGTGTGTGTGTTTGTGTGTGTGCGTGTCCATCCGTGTGTTTGTGTGTGACCTCAGCGGGGTCTTGTCTTTGCCAGTTAGAACACGCAGGCCAAATTTTTATCTCACAATGGCAGCTGACTCACACAACATGAGCCAAAGTCTCCTTCAAGAGAATTAACCAAATCATTAGAGATAAAGAAAGAAAGAGAGGGGGGAGGGACAGAGAGAGACTCATTATTGTCTGAGTAGTTTACTGAAAGGTCGCTTCATCCCTCTTTACCGTCCACTAAAGATGTTTGTGTCCTTTTCTCTGTTCATATTGTAGAGTTTGTAAGTGTATGTTTATGGGCCTAAGTGATACAATTGTTGTTATTTCCACTACACATACTAGCTCTGCTATATACCATACTGGGCTGCTTTTTTGTATGCTGTCCCTAACATATTATAGGTGAAATGTCGTTTACAAAATAACAAAACAAGGCCAAAACAAAGTTCGTTTCGAGTTCATTTCAGGAGTTCGAAACCACTTTCCAAAGCGAACTTTCCGGAAACGATTGCTAAACATTTTTAAACTACCATAGGTGGCGATGACGTAATAGGAAGGTGTGCTCTGAGGCTCCTCCTTCTTTGACGTGAAAATCTTCTCTGGTTAAAGGTAGGGAAAGGAATCTTAAGGCTAGCAGTAGCGAGCTAGCTTTGAAAGCATTAGATCCCACCCTCCCTTCAGAGCGTCTCCAAAGCCACGTTTCCTTTAAAAACACTACGCGTACAGCAGGGAGCAAACAAAAGCACGGTTCAATTACCTCATATCTCAAACCACATAACATTACAATAACAGTGAACAGAAACAACTTAAAGAGGACTGACCTGTACCACCTGACTGCTACAGGTCATTTCGGCGTTGATAGTGTTGCCATTGAAAGGCATAAATTCGAGTCAGTATCAGGATGTGAAGACACTTTCAACCAGCAAGACAAAAAAAATTTCTGGAACAAATCACCTACCCTGCCTTTAATTTCTTGTGTCTGACATCGACGGACTGAACAGAAGTAAAAACATGAACACCTTTAAAGAGCTTTAAACCAGCTTAGTTAAAGAAACCCGAGAATAGCAACACCCTAACAACCACCCTTAGTACCTTATCAACCGCATAGCAGCACCCTATGATGCTTTAACCCTATGGAGCTTTAAAGCGATATCTTAGATGAAATGCTATATTAAAAAAAAAAAACGTGACAAAAATGTACTGTAGGTGTGAATTGCAGAGCTTGTGCAAACAAATCCACATCGCTATGATCAGATGCTTTCTTAGCTGCTGTTTTCTCACAAATGTCATTTTTGTTGTGTGTTTATTTTGTTATTGAGAGGAAAGCGTGCAGCACTTATTTACATACTCATCTAAACGCAGCTCTCGGATGTTCGCTAACAGTATATTGCTGCAAAGGTCTTTCCAAAGTTTTTTTTTATGAAGAACATAACTTTGCCATGAGTATATCGGGGCCCTAAGTGAACCGAAATGGAATCTGATAAGTGACTGATGTAGGAGGTGATACAAAGGCAACAGCTCTGCGCTCTGTATTTAAAAAAAAAAATGTTATGCTAAATGTTATGCTAGTTTTGTGTGACACTACTTTTATGGATTATTTTTGTAAAACACCTTCTTTTGTGATTGACAAACCTCTGGTTACTGGTGAAGATCACTTTTTCTTTAGTATGTAATACACTTCTTTTATTTCCAAAGTGCAAGAGAACAACTTTTTTCCATTATTTTTCCCCTTTAAAACTTGATAGTACTTGACCACAGTGAAATAAAGAAATAAAAGAGTGTTCTGTGTTCAGGATCTTCTTCATGGGAGTGTTGTTTAAGAATATGGACTTCTGATGGATTTCAAAGAAACCTACTAAAATCAAAATCCGGTTCTGTTATCGTTGTGTCTCATTTAAATCCATTGCTTCAGGGCAACTCATGCAGTTACTCTGAACTTTTCCATTAAAAAGTGTCTGTTAAATAACAAGTAACTACAAAAAACGAGGAATACGGCAGTTATATGTGGGAGAGGAAGTCTTATGTATTGCTTTAGGAAGGGTTTAAATTGGACATTTGTGGTTTTTAGTCCATGCTTTTAACTTTGATGCCATCTGTTAATGTGCAACTAGAAGTTAAAGTCCCCCTGTAATCAATAATGTTATCCCTTAAAACTCATCTTTGCTTCAATGCAGTTTTAAGGTGAAAATACTCAGCAATTGTTTTGACTTATGCCTTTGTGGTTTGTCTTAAAGCATATTAAAAACACCACATAGTCATAAAAACAACATTAAACGCTTGATTTCTTTAACAAAATGTACTTTAACAAAATGTACTTTGAACCGTTATCTGGATTTACCCCACACTGAGTGTCAAGTCTGAGGCAATTTATCCCCCATGTTAAAACTCCATTGGGCCTCAGCCCTGAAGGTCTTCAATATGTGTGTACATGGAGAGTGTTTATAGTAATATTTGCATCACATTGTTTGTTTTTATTTATTCTTCCTCCCATTACGATGTGGCTTTACACCAGATAGCTTTTATTTGAATGTGTCCCTGAGTCAAGCTGCCTATGAGTCACTCCTGCAGCTAGACGGTAAACTGGATTAATTCATGTTTGTCAGTGTGCTTAGCAGCAGCATCCTGAGCCTCTCTAATCCACGTTCAACAATATACATGAGGGCACCATTCAAAAGTTTCGGCTGTTTTTTAATGTTTAAAAAAAAAAAAAAAAAACGTAATATTGTGAAATATTATTGCCATTTAAAAAGTGGAGTGAGTGAGTGAGTGAGTGAGTGAGTGAGTGAGTGAGTGAGTGAGTGAGTCAGTGAGTGAGTCAGTGAGTGAGTCAGTGAATAAGTGAGTAAATAAGTGAGTGAAGAGTAAGTGATTGATTGAGAAAATAAGGGGGGGGGGGGGGGGGGGGGGGTATGTAAACCCTAAAATATTTTTTTTTCCCGTTTTTTAGAACACTGTAAAAAATGATATGATCAATAAGTTATGACAACATAGGTTTTTACATTGCTTTAACTCAACAAAATAAGTTAAAGTCCCCCTGTGGTGAAAATCAAGCTTTTAATGTTGTTTATATGTCTATGTGGCGTTTTTAATTTGCTTTAAGACAAACCATGTGCAAAATCATAAATCAACACCATTGCTGAGTATTTTCTCCTTGAAACTGCAGTGAACCAAAGACAGTCTCAAAAACGCGGTTTGAAATCACTGGTGTTTCTGAGGACACACTACCTTGTAACCAATCACATCAACGTGTGATCGTCAACGAGTGGATCTCTGAGCTGGTGTGAGTGAATGGAGGCGGGGCTAATTTGCATATTAATATAAATATTTCAAGGAAAAAAAGATTAAATGTGTCATTTTGGTGATCAAAGATAATTTTTTAGGGATAAAATTATTGACTACAGGGGGACTTTAAGAATTTTTCAACTTTTTACATAAGTTATATAAGATTCAACTCATTTTTATACCTCAGTTTAAAAAAACTTTTTTTTTTACAGTGAACAAATCTTATTATTATTAGAAACATTTATAATGATCATGTTAGGTGATCTATAACACGTGGGCGCTGCCATATTAGTTTGCACCGCAATTCAGAGAATCGGATCTGTCGGATTTACAACATGTCAATTCATCCACTTCTCCCGAAATACATGAAAGTAATCGGCTGCTGAAGTGAGAAGAATAGAGTAGATTTTATAGTTATCTAATACCTACACAATGTGTATCTGATATGAATAAAACACGTCATCTATTTATATAGTCTGTATGTTGCACTAAACGTTCTGATCACACCGGCGTGATCGTAGGTGCCAAAGGGTTAATAAATGAATGCACAAAGGAATAAACATTGAGTGAACTATTAAATGAATCCTCAAAATGAGCACAACTCTTAAACCCCCTGCTGTTGTTTATAACTTTAAAAACTCTCAACTGTTGTTTACTCACTTGGCATGACTCTGAGTCACAGACCTCATGACCCAATTACCCGAGTTTAACCACACAACTTTAAACAGCTCGGAGATGCTGAGGTATCTTCAGATCTCAGATCCCACTCTAACCTTCACGGATATACTTACAGCTGTAATGAGTTTGACTGGAGGACTGTTTGAACACGTCGAGTTTCTGAAGGTAGATCTGTGGTATGACTCCGTGATATTGAGAGCCCTCAGAGAGTCACCTCTTTAATTCGGTCCGCTGTGGCTGAATGACTTTGACACTTTTAATTAATTAATGCCGTTACACGTCAATTAACATGCACGTTAAGAGGTCAGATATGCAAGCGCTGCTCATACTGTATAACTTTCAGACGTGCAAACTGGTTCACTCGATACTAATAAAGGTCCTTTATGTTAGAATTTGTCAATATCAGCTGATATACATTCATGTTTTAGTTAGTGACCTGTGGTAAAATCACAATTTATTAGTGATGAAAATCTGAACTCTCGGAAACTAGATGCAGGCTTAAACCATATTTTGGGACAAATACGAAGACCATTAAACATGACCAGACATGCTGTGACTAAAATAAGTGCCAAAAAGATACTCCTAAAAAGACGACTAAACTGATCACACACTCAGACACACGGGACTTGAGATCATGTCCATGCCAATCCAGAACAATGGAGTGTATAGTAGTTGGGATTTTTGACCTAATTGCTGATCCTTATTTATTATGGATTGTATAGTATTTACCTTCAAAAAGATTTGCGCTGTTTCCAAGTAATTATTCTGTGCTCACAGAAAGCAAACATGTTGCACAAAATGACTAAATCACAGCCTATCGGGATTTTGGACATTATAGTTAGACATTTCAAAAACTATAAAAAGTTTTAATGAAACTATATGAAAATCAGAAAATCCCAGTCCATCAGAACATTTTTAGGCATATATGGTAATAGAACCGAAATTTTGACCAACAGGATTTCACTGTTGGAGGGGCTACTAAGCTCAACAAGATGAAAAAGAAAGCAAAATAACGTCAGAATGTCTCGTTTTGTGGTATAGTTGACATTTGCAGCTTATTCATGAAACACAAGGATAACAAATTCCAGTGAATCATTTGTGAAACTGGAACTTTAAGTATAGTTTAAGTGATTAGGTTTAAGTGATTAAAAATCGAATGGTTTCTTTCACAAGCTATTTGAATGAGATTCATTGTACAAAATGGTTGCAAAAACCCAAAACTAAACTAGAAAAAACACCCTTTTTTTATTCTAGACTCAAGTTGAACTACACCGAAAGGACCAAAACTTCTAGATGTAGATGTTTCAAGTTTTGCCTGATCGAGCAATTTGCCATTCACTGACAGTGTTCAAAGTTGATCTGTGAAGTTCTTTTGGGTCGTATACTTAATTAACCGGCGTTCCTCCTGCATGCTTGGCATGATCAAAAGATCAGTGCCGGCAGAACAGGAAGATACGTTCGATTAAAATGAGCCCTGAAAGTATATTAATAGCTAAGTCTGTTAGCACTCTCCAGGGAAATGGTGAAATCCAGCTCTTATGAATTCATCCAGACACCAGGAAGACTGCAAAAATAAGTCTCTGGCTTTTAGACTTATTTTCCTCACCCTTGCCTGCTACCGACTGGAAGAATAAACTGGATTGACTCTAAGTGTGTGAATTGCCTGACAAAGGCAAGAGGCAGCTCTGCTATTTTGTCTGGTGAGGGTAAGTGGGAACAATTTAAGGGAATTACAACTATGGAGTGGACATCCCTCTCTTTCTCACTTGGCCTCTTTTTACCTCGCTTTCTTGTTCATTAAGTTGATTGACACTGGAGGTGGAGAGGGTCAATAGGTGCTGGTGTGCAAAGGAGAAAGGATAGAGATCCCTTTGTAATTTCTGTTTTGTCCTGTTTCCACTCGCTTTATCTTTGTCTTACATGCTTCATTCACAGCACAATCTCAGCGTCGTTCTCTTTCAATACCTCAGTCAATCAAACAGAAAACTGTACATCGTGACCGCTGAAAAGTGCTATAGCTGTGTGATTTCAAAGATTGTTTCAGACGAAGTTGTGAGGAATGTATCAGTGTGATCCTACCAGCTGTGTCCTTTTATTCCCCATGTCCCTAATGGTGTAGCCTTAGTGGTTAAAGATCTGGGTTGGTAACTGAATGCTTGTCGTCTGGGGTCGGTAAGATTTTTTAATGTAGATTCTTATGCTCACCAAGGCTGCATTTATTGATACAGTAAAAATAGTAATCTTGTGAAACATTATTGCATATCAAAATAACTGTTTTCTATTTATTCATTTATTCCTGTGATGCAGTCTTCAGTGCACATGATCCCATGAAACATTTCTTATTACTATCAATGTTGAAAACATTTGTGCTGCTTAATATTTTTGTGGAAATCGTGGTTGTTATTTTTTTTTCAGGATTGTTTGATGAATAGAAAGACAGCATTCAAAACAGCATTTATTATAAATAGATTTCTTTTATAACATTATAAATGTCTTTACTGTCACTTTTGCTACATTTTATGCATTCTTGCTGAATAATTACCTAGTTCTGGCATGAAACTCTTGATGGCGAAGGCTGATAGGTCCTCAACTCATTTGGGAGCGATCACATCATTATCTACATGCCACAGCTGATTGGTTGCTGTGTCATAAGCAGCCAATGAGCTCCGGCTCAACATTCAAATACTGGTAGTGTTGCTGTTTGCAGTTTGCAGCGCGCTTTCAGAAACCCTCCACCTTCCCCAGCTCCACCTGCATAGATCTTGTTTTGCTCCCCAAAATATCTTCTTATGAGCTTCAGGAAGTAAGCCATACAGGTCTTGAATGACATTAGGGTGAGAAAATGATGGAATTTTTCAAACATTTTGGGCAAACTATCCCTTTAAGTGCAATCCAAATCAAAAAACTGCAAGTACAATCAGACATTGATGGTTTAACCCTTCCATTATGAATGAAGAGATAAACATGTTTACCCTTGCTGCTCCAAATTCATTTAGATATTCATGAAGGGAAATTTGAGTTCTTTGACAGAGGAAGGAATGGACATTGAGAAAGAAGAGGGGTTCATCTGTTTATTTCATGGCATTTTATCTTCTCCTGTTCAATTACAGATCCAGATATTAAGAGTGACAGATGATCAGAATAACATGCGCCTCCAATCCAAATATTATATGTAGTCATACAGTATGCATGTGTGTGGCTTCTGCTCATGCATGAACATGGGGTTGTGTTTGAATTATCCATTCCTCTCTCTCTCTCTCTCTCTCTCTCTCTCTCTCTCTCTCTCTCTCTCTCTCTCTCTCTCTCTCTCTCTCTCTCTCTCTCTTGCGTGTATCTGATGCTGCTGGTGTTCCTCTGTCAGTTCCTGATGATGTAAATCTTTCATGACTTGTCTCTCATTCTCACTTCCTCCCTCATGCTTATCCTGTTCTTTTCCTTTCATCCGCCGTTTCTCGTGTCCTTTCTTCTCTCTCCTCTGCTCTTCATTTGCCCCGGCACACCGTCTTCCTCCCTGAAACTTCATCACTCACTTTGTGCTTCACCCTTGTTCGTGTTTGTAAAGTTTTCAGGAGAATATGGGTGGGAGAAGGAGCGAGAGAAAGATCACAAATGAGATGTCTTTAATATCTCAGCTGTTTCTTCTGTGCATTAATGAGAGCAAACTTTTGCTTAAAGCCGAGTTTTATTTCCCACACCATTTTGTTGCCTAAGACAAAATTTGCAAGTTGTGTGAGATTTATTTCATCTTAAGGCAAAATCTGTTGTCTTGGACCACATAACTGGCTGATAAATTGTCTTTGCGATGAATCTTATCTGGCAATGTGATTTTGGTTAACATTCATCCTACGACACCCGTCTAATGAATAACCAATTGGAGTGCAGAAATTGATTGTGTGTGTGTGTGTGCAATCACAAACACAATGTGCACATTTTTGTATGCACTTTGTATGATCTCATACATTTGACAAAAATGTGCAGTATAAAACAGCAGACTGCTGGGAATAATTTCTTCCAATGCAGAGAACCCATTTAAAGCGTTTACAAATTAATCTGTAATGATCATTTGCCATTTTTAATCTTGTATTGTGACTCAACAGCTCCATTCTTTCTTTTTCAGAACAATTTTTGTAAACAATAGACGTGGTTTGTTGTCATAAAAGAATACTTTGCCCCGCCAAAAAAAAGTCAGTTACATAAAAAGGTTGATTGGTCTAATTTAAATCCGAATTGTTTCAATTTAAATGTAAAGTTGTAGCAATTTGGATTGTTTTTATTATTTATTATTTCTTTTTAATTTTTAAAAAAAGTCTATGTAGTTTTTATACATTTTTGTTTCAGTTTACAACTAAAAACGCTGTATTATGCTGCCAGGCCAGTAGTTGGCGATGTCACGTTGGAAAGAAACAGTACGCACCTACAGACTGAACATGTAATATGCATGACGCCACCGGTTTCACAAATTTGTGTTTTGTTGTTAACATAGAGACGATAACAGTATCTGAAACCCGGTTTTTAAAACCTTGCATTTCATGCCGGCAAAACGCAGTTGTCGTGCAAATGAACGGCCAAAACCCATGAAAAGTTTTCAGTTTTTAGGTGAAAACGGTGTAGTGGAAATGGCCCTTAGTTAACTATAATAACCCTGCCTCAGACGTACTAAAAGAATCATTAAGGATCCAGAATCGTTAAGAGCAATCAGAATCGGAACCAGAATCACTCAGATGTCTTCCTAATTACTGTGGTGACTTTGAGCAAGACACTTGTTTTACTGCCAGGGACGGGATTGGAAAACACACATTTTGTCAAAGCATGTGTTCTAACCAGGTCACTGTTAAGATATTTCTATACAAAACTAGATTAAAGATTCATGTTAAGAGGTCGTGTGACAACAATGTAGCACAGTTTGTTTAGTTTGGAATGCTTATTATTTTATAATGTGTACTGTGTCACTTGCTATTTCTAGCGTTTTGGCAGTGCCAGGCATTTTGGGTCACATTCTTGCAGTGTGACTTCTCCTACGACACCCGTCTAATATATAACCAATTAAAGCACAGCATTTGCTGAGTTTGTGGTGTGAGAAAAAAAAGCAACAGAGACAGAGAGCGGGAAAGACATTACCTTAACTCTTTTCCCACCTGCTTTTTTTTAAATAGTTGCCAGCATTTTTGATAATGTTCACAAAACTTTCATGGCCCCCAGAATATTTCGAATGTTCTGTATCTGAACATACACTCTTATGGAAAGAACTATGGAGCATGTTTCTGCCGTGACGGAAACAAGCTTCCATAAAGTACAGAGCCTCTGCTTTAAAATAAAGAAATAATTAAAGGTGGGGTATGTGATTTTCTTTTTTGACCATTTTTTCAAAATCACTTGAAATCCTATTCCTAACCCACTTACAGCCACTGAGTTAGAAGCACTGAAATGAAAATTAAGCAATTTAATCATCTGTGGAACGGGCAGGACTCGAAAAACTCCAGCCGATCATTTCCAAGACCACCTAGAATCATTGGACTGTAAGTGCGTCAAATCCCCCCTCCCCCCACCCCCCTCGAGCGAATCAGGGCGGTTGGAGGAAAGAAGGTAGGACGTTTTGAGTTGTGTATTTGTAAAATCTGCCCGGCCGTTTTGCAAATCACATACCCCACCTTTAAAAAAAACATTTTGGGGTCAAAGACCGTGCGCGGATCAGATTCAGAAACATGATAAAAAAATTGATGGAGTAGATCACGTCCATCAACACCACTACATCTTTTACAGTCCTATACTGTCTTTGTGATTTTGACATATATGATTTATATGCTGTTAAATGTTTGATGATCGCGTTAGCGTGTGCATAAGCAATGCTTCTATCACTTGTTTCTGCTTCTTTGCTTGTTTTTGGATCCGGAGATTCAGTACTTCAGAAACTTTCAGAAAATGCATAATACCGTATAACAGCGGAAACATGGATTTCCGGATTTTTTTTTTTTTTTTTTTTTTTTTTATCAAATAAATGCAGCCTTGGTGAGAGTATAAGAGACTTATTTTAAAAACATTTAAAAATCTTACTGACCCCCAACTTGAACAAATGTCAGGGATCTCAATATGAACATATTGTCATATTTCTCATCACATTTCAAATGATCTGAGCTAATCCACCCACACTCATTTTATCGACAAATAAAATTGTAGGACAGATTTATTTGATATCTGAAACTTTCAAAAAAAATTCAATATATTTATATTTGATGATTCTTGAAACGAATTTCTCAGCGATTCTGATCAAAATGCATTTCGTGGTTTATCTATGAGTGTGTTTACTCTTTGTACATTCTACAGCTCATTTTGTTGGTTAAAGTGAAAGCAGGAAGCTTTTAAGTGTGGCGCTTCCATTAACGACAGGTCAAGAGTCAGCGAATTCCCATAATTACATGTCGTAGATGTAACGGAGGGGCCAAAAACAGTGGAGCTGATGTTGTTTTAGGCTTAAAGTTTGAGGATATATGAGATTTTTGGTGAGAGGAATGTTTTTTTTTCTGATTTCTTTATTCTTTCTTCCTCTGCTTTCTGTGACCTGATGAGCAGTAAACAAGAGGAATCGTGGTTCCCTTGGTAAGACACTCTTAATGAACTCTTAAAGCTTGTAATCTTCACCCGTCCTCTCTCTTTCATTCTCGTTCACATCTCCTCTTCTCCTGTCTCCTTGCTCTGATGACATCAGATGATCATCTGCTTTGAGATTTTGAATTATGAAGTGAACATTTGTCCTCTTGGCATTTCACTTTCTGATCGCCCAGAAGACGAGACACCGGCTATGTTCGGAATCATTTTGAGCAGAACAACGATGAAAAGTAATAAAACGTGTTTCCAGTATATATGCGGTATGCATGTATTTAATTCCAAACTTACCCATACTGTAGTTTATATTTTATGTATAGTGAGTCTCTCGTTTTTCTTACCCTGTTATTTTACATTCTGTGTATAACATGCATATTAGTACAAAATAACATGTATAAATAATTATTGCCTGATCATTTGAAAGGGTTCTGCGGGACTTAAAAGTAGCCCTGCAAAACAAGAAATCCCTAACCCACACACACACACAGCGTGATATATAGTTTCACACTGGTTAATTTGAGCATCGACCAATCAGAGTTGAGAATCCTGAGAAAAAATAATTTCCTGGCTTTCCCTTTCCTGTCTGCTCTCACCCATGCTGTCTTTCTCCGTGTGTGTGTAATCTCTCTTGTACTGTGTGTTTAGATGGATTTGTTAGAGGCTTAAGATAATGGATTCTCCTGAGAGACAAATTTAATATCTCCACATGTCGTAATCTCACTCACTACTCATGTAGACACTGGATTAAGATTATTACATCCGATCTCTCTGAATGACCCCTATCCTCGTGTGTGGACTCTTGCGTGTCCCTGAAGCTGTCCTCTACATTGTTTTACAACCATCTCGATACGCTCAAGGCCACTAATCTCTGCGTCTGATGAAAACCAACCCGTGTCAACACCATGTCAAACACCATTCTGACTTAAGTGCGTGAGGCTGTATAAGCGGCTGACAGCACCGTTACCTCAGAAGCACGACACTGTCTTTTCCCCTTAGTGCAAATCTGCCGTTTCATTTGCGGCGTTCTTCAGGCTACTGTACTTCTGAGCTCACTCTGAAAAATAACACGCAGCTATAATCAGCACTTCCCCAAGCACAATATGAGAATAGATAGACTCGCAGAATTATTCTGTCAGCAGTGGTGAGGGATGTGAGCTAGATTGTGATTCTTTATTTTGGTTGGATCTTATTTAATGTATTTATGTTAATTTCTTGCCATCCAGCATGATATTGCAATTCACACAGTGTGATTTAGACAAGTATGGTAGTTTGTTCTGGAAAAATGTTCCTATCAAATGATCATCGCCCTAGATCAACCCCTAAAATCAGAGGACACTCAGTGGACACCCATCCATCCATCCATCCATAATATTTTAATATCTTATATGTTAACCAAATAAATAAATTATATAAGCTTATGAAATTACTGTAACTTGTTAAATTATATTAGCTTATATTAATAAATCCATTAATACTTTATTTATTTATTTGACCATATACAGTATATATATTTTTTCATAAATAAATACAATTTTTATTATTTTTTTTTTTTAAATAAATAGTTTAATTCTTTATTATTAGTAATTAATTATTATTGATTATTATTAATTAATTTATTCATTATGTATTAATTTACATGACCTCATTTATATAAATAAATCATATTTTGCATATATAAATAATAATAATAATATTAAACAGTACATAATATGGTAAAAACATATAATTAGGTAATAGGTTAACTAGTTCGTTAATTTTCATTTAATTTATTTATTAAAATAAATACAGCCAAAATTCATGTGGCCAGATAGATATAGATAGATAGATAGATAGATAGATAGATAGATAGATAGATAGATAGATAGATAGATAGATAGATAGATAGATAGATAGAAAAGTGCATCCCTACTTTAAATCATAGTGCACAAATTGTTTGAAAGAATTGTTGCTGCAGGACCAACATAGGATGTGTAAATCACTCTAAGCACTGATATTCTGCATACATCAGTAGAACAAATTTGGAAACTATTTAACACCATATGCATCAATATTTTGCTTTGAGTCCTTGGTACTGTATATAAATTTAGAATGTGCCAGTCTATGCAAATCAGGTTTCATGCAAAGTAATAAGATCCAAACCTAAGGTGCCATAGTTTAACACATACTGGCTACATTTAGAGTGCACATACACAACTACGATTCTGAAATAGCATTTGTTTTTAGACTTTTCAGAAGTTGCTATATATCTTGTTCCTCTTCTTATTGACTTTTCCTGTTCAATTCCATTCCCTCGCTCCAATCTTCTGTATTTCATTTTCTGCTTGCAGATTTCTGCTAGGTTTTTTTTGTGTGGTTTGTTTGTCATCTTTTTTGAATGATGAGGTACAGTGAGATGAATGCATAAATTACATACATTCCTACTGAGATTACAAAAGTTAGGGTATCTATCACTGCTGTGTTTGGAGGATGCGAGAATGCATTACACCTTTCCAGTCATTGATCAAAGATCAGATCAAAGTGTGTGTGTGTGTGTTTGTGTGTGCCAGTTTATCTATCATGGTAGGCTGGTTTTCATCTGAAGTGCATGTTCTCACCTTTCTCGTTGAGTCTTAAAGGAATCATTTGTATAAAAGGAAAATTCTGTCATTATTTACTCATTCCATCTTTTATTTCTTCACATTTGAAGATCAAATTACAATGAATGGAGACTGGAGTTTTCAAACATTAAAAAGGAAGTACAAAAGTACTAGAGATGCACAGATTGATCGGCTGGTGACCGGAACCAGTCTGACATAATCCGATTTTATGCCGGTCAAATGCACTCGGGCGCCGCATGATTAACATCGCGCAACATCAGCATCACACGTGCACACGGAACGCGCACATGTAGTAAACCTCGTGAATTACGGCCGTTTCACACCGCAAGGTGCAGCGCGTTTTTTTTTTGTTTGTTTGTTCGGCGTGCATGTTAATCAATGAGTGCATTCACACCGCGAGCCGGAGCAGCGCGTGGGCGTCGAGCAGGAGCGTCGCGGGAGCAACAGTGAAGCGTGGGTTTCGGTTATACTGTATATGGTCAAATAAATAAATAAAGTATTAATGGATTTATTAATATAAGCTAATATAATTAATATACTAATATAGCTAATATAATCTATTTTTGCTGCGATCAATTTAAGTAAAAGCACACTTTTGATGGACAAAATAAATATGATTTCATCCAAAAAGTGCCCACAATGCAAAGAATTTGCATGTCTGGTGTGTTTTAACAAGAACTGAAGTGCTAGGCTATGTCAGAAAGAAAATGAAGACTCAAAAATATTTATAGAAAATTTACCCATTTAAACTTGTTTTTATTATTTCCCAATCGTTTCCCTGCACATGCTCCACTTGTCCTGTTTAGCTTGGCTGGACATGTGTCAGATGAGAGAAGAACTGTTTGAGTAATATAACTTGCCATTGATATACAACAAGTGATTGCAATAGGCCTGTGTGTGTGAAAGAGAGAGAAATATCTTTATACTGCAAGGCTATATTTATTTAATTTTTATTTGTTATTTATATATTATTTTATTGCCATTACCTGTTTTCATACAGAAGTTTAGTTTGCTAAATATATCAAATTTTTTAAATTGGATATTGGATGTGAAAAGGAAATGGTTCTTCCATAACACTGCACTTTAGATGTTTGTGAATTTCCCACACTAGGAGTCATTTATATAGTTCTATTTTATAGCGATTATCTGTTAAAAAAATGTTCTATGCAAAATGTTCTATTAAAGCGAAGATAGAAAATAAATATTTGTGTGTGCTGTAAAGTGGTTTGAAAAAATTATATCGGAATCGGCTAAAATCGGTATTGGCAGGTCAAACTCAAGGAAAAATCGGAATCGGGATCGGCCTAGAAAATTGTAATCGGTGCATCTCGAAAAAGTACCATAAAAGTGTCATGAAAAGTATAACTATTCGTACACTCGTACACTATTCTTATAAAGCCATGCCATAGCTTTAAGTGCGAAACAGCCCAAATATAAGTTTATAGATAATCTTCTCCTCAATTTAGTCAATGAGTTGAACTTAAAGAACTGATTAATGAATGAATTCAGGTTCTGTGAACTGGACCCACTGATTCATTGAAAAGATCATAATAGAACAATTTGCTTATGAATAAAACATCATGAGTTCTCTCATGACTGTGCTAATGAATACACTGTATGACTTGTATAAATAACTATTTTATGCTGCTTTTAAAAGTATCATAAAAGTATAAAACTGTATGGCTCAAATGCTATATTCCAAGTCTCATGACGCCGATAGCTCTAAGTGATAAACTATAAATGTAAGTTCATAAATAATCTCCTCCATTTAGTCGATGTGACCGAATCACTGAGTCAGTGAGTTGAACTCAAGAACCGATTCATGCATGAATTCAAATTGGCTCCGTGAACTGAACCAACAGTTTCACTGAACAAAAAATCGGTTTCACTTTATTTTGATGGTCCCTTTAACACATTCGGTTGTCTATAAGTAACATTGCACCTACATGTCTATACTAACTCTCATTAGAGTATTAGTAGAGTATTAGTAGACTGGTTGGGTTATGGTTAGAATAAGTTGACATGTATTTGCAAAGTTACTTATAGTCAACAGAATGTTCAAAATCTTAATAGAACAATTAGCTTACGAATCAACCATCTCAAGTTCTCTCATGAATGTGCCAAGGAATACACCATATGTCTCGTATAGCATAAAAGTATAAAACTGTGACTCAAGCACTATTCAACGTCTCATTAAGCCATGCAATACCTCAAAGTGAGCAACCAGACCAAAATGTAAGTTCATAATTAATCTCCTCCTCCATTTAGCCGATACGACCGAATCAGTGAGTTGATCTCAAGAACCGATTCATGCATGAATTCAGATTGGTTCTATAAACTGGATCAGCTGATTCATTGGATAGATCTTAATAGAATGATTACTTTATGAATCAAACATCACGAGTTCTCTCATGAATTGTGCCAAAGAATACACTGTATGTATGACTCATATAGAATAATTTTCTGAAAAACATCACATGAGTCATATGTGCAACTCTTTTTGCGATTGAAAGCTCCAGTTCCCATTCATAGTAATTGCACGGAATGACGTGAGGACGAGTAAATTACATAAATTTCATTTTTGGGTAATCTATTCCTTTAACGATGCAATCACATGTCATTTTCGCCACTCACCTACCTTTCTCCATCTCCCGCTCTTTCTTTCCTTCCTCTATCATCTGTCAGCCATGGATAGTCATTTGACTTTCCTCTGCATGTATTATTTTTCAAAGAACGAATTGATTCAGAGAGAGGATAAAAAGAAGAAAGAAAGAAAAAAAAACTTAGCACCTCATCACAAAACCTTATCTCCCCCATGATGCTCAGTCTATTAACCTGATTGATTGTGCCAATAATCAGCCCTCTCTCTCTCTTTCTCTCTCTCTTTTTTACCATTCTTTTCCCTTTCTCCATCTCAGACGTTATTGCCCCCGCTGAATTGGTTGCCCCGGTGATAGTGATTGCACCCAAGAACACATCAGTGGTTGCCGGGTCGGGTGAGGCTACTTTTGAGTGCGTCGCTAATGCGAGGTGGGATGTTTATCATTGTTATATAGTTTTTTTATTATCCATCACAATGGTGACGCCATTTACATCAGTCAAAATTGTGATCGTATCTGTCATTTCACATTTCTTACAATATAACTTGATGAATTTGACTGTTATGCAATTTTTTTCAACTTAATGAAGCCAAACTCTGCAGGTTTCTTTCCTGTGTGGGCATATTTCCTGTTGAAATTTAGGTGTTAACTTCGTATATATTAATAACTAAAGAAAATCTATTTTTTTAAATGAGCCTATAGCCTTTAGCTTTCATCACAGCCAAGATATGCCACAAACATTGATTTGCCACTTACATGTTGGTTGAAGGTGGTTTGATTGAACAAAAAATTGTGTAATGCAGAATGAGTCATCAATGTTTTTTATTTTGTTTTCCTGAAAGAGACCGTCTATTTAAATGTGTATAAATGTGAATTTTGTTAACATTTGAGTATACTAGCAAAAGGTTGATGCTTGAGTTGATACTTTTTTGAGTCTCTTCTCCTCACCAAGGCCGCATTTATTTAATCAAAAATGCAGTAAAACTGTAACATTGTGAAATATTATTACAGTTCAGTTTATTCCTGCATCATATATTTAACGTCATTACTACAGTCCTTAGTGTCATATGATCCTTCAGAAATCATTCTAATATGCTGATTTGCTGCTCAAGAAACATTTCTTATTATTATCAATGTTGAAAACATGCTGTTTAATAATTCTTTAGAAATTATGACAGATTTTTCAGGATTCTTTGGTGAATTTTGGTGATTCCTTAATACAAAAGATAATTTTATTCAACATTTAAATGAAATAGAAATATTTGAAACAATAATAATTTTTTGCTGTCACTTTTTTAAAAAAACAGTTCGTTTGAATAATAATTATATTTCACAATATTATTTTTTTATTGTATATTTGATAAAAAAAAAGCGGTTTAGAAAAGTGCTGAGCTGAATTTTCGTGCCATCTATTGGTTTAAAAGAGAGTAAAGTCAAATGCACCTTTTACCTTGGTGTGCCTTTAACCCTGTTGTACCCTATATAAAACCCACAAAAGTTGTCTGGAAACATTAAATATTGTTGTTAGAGGCCTAGCCAACCTGTTAATCAGGGGTCACATATATTTTTGACCTTGTATTTTTCTTGCATATTTAACATATAACTAACTTTGCTCTTTATAATTCTTGGCATAAGTATTAATTTCAGTCTGGCAGTTAATGTGCTGTGTGTTGTGTGTGTGCGCGGAGCAGATCTCTTGACAGGCTGCAGGTGTTCTGGAAGCGTAATGGGGTGAGACTAACAGCAGGAGTGGACTCATTCGGTCGCAGGCTGGTCATCAGTAACCCCACCTCAGCAGACGCGGGTCTGTACGTGTGCGAGACTGCGCTCAGAAACAGCAGTCAGAAGAGCACAGAGGCCAAAGCGTACCTCTCCGTGCTGGGTAAGACCGTTGCCCTTTCTCTTGTGCTTCATGCAGGTTCTGGCAGATGTTTTAAGTAGTATTTTACTGAAATGACCTAGAGAGCAGGAGTTTGTCAAATGGATTTGATTTAAGGAATATAATTTAATTAAATACTGCAGTGAGCTCAATTCTTTTTCATGTGTAATACCAACGTTTTTTTTAAAAGCAAAGTCACGACATTTCGTTAATGCCTCTGGGCGGCTATTTCTAGTCAAGTACAGCTCCTCTCTACTTTTCCAAGCTTATATATCAATTACAGTAGATATGCCAAATCAGCAGAAATGTATAACATAAGACCAAAAATGAAAACGATAACAATAACTTCACCAAAAGTGAAATGAATAAGCCTCAGGCTGAAGGAAAAGCAAATTCACACCTGTACAGTAGAGGGCGCAGCTCATACTAACTTTTCAGCTCTGCTGCTAAAGAGAGCTGTCTGTTAATACATGGAAAAACAAAGTAACTTCCGTTATTTATTTGAAAAAGTAACTCCGATGTTTTTGTTGTAAATTTATAAGTAATGCGTTTCTTTACTAGTTACTTGAAAAAAGTAATCTGATTACATAACTTGCGTTACTTGTACCCCAACACTGGCTGTAACCATGATCTGATGACATGAGCCATGAGAAGTCAGATGGATTTTGATTAGCTGTCAATGGGTCTCATTTAAAAAAAAAAAAGTTGATCCTTGTTCTAATACAAATTTAAGTATTCTAAATGAGTGACTGTGTGCATTAGAAGTTAGTAATTTGCATAAAACATGCCAAAACCATCTCCATATAGGGGGTTTTCACAACATTTTTTTACAGCCTTTTGACGCTCTCTAATGACATGCTTTTGCCTGAAAGCAAGTGCAGCAAGGTCAAAACCAGACCGACCCGCTCCAAGAAACCAATCATCCAACCGAGATGGTTCGGGACACGGTGGAGGGTCCCACTCGAGCCCTACCGCCTCGGTGGCCCTCTGGAGCATAGCTGCCATTCTCTGGATCCGGCTCGGGCAACGCTGGTCTTCCAGAGGAGAGCAGCGCAGCCGAGTCGTCAACTCCTGAGCCCAGCTCCCCTTCCGATGCTGCGATGGACATCCTGTCCTTTGGAGGGGCCCCGAACGAGTCCACCACAGAGGGACCAGCTTGCTCATCGGGGAGCTCCACCGGTTGTGGTGCAAGAGAGGAGTGAGGGATCCACGGGGCTTTGCCGGGCGGATTGCCCCTCACTGTAATCCTCAGGTCACCCAGCCCAGACGGCACTCCAGAGACACTAGAGGCACTCCAGAGACACTAGAGCGGGCCCTGGGGATGGGGACTCCACCTTCGCGAATGAACTTAACTTCATTCTCTAACTTAACACCGAGATGGTCATATTCCCGCAATGGGAACATGACTCATCCACAAGAGCTGCCTCAGCGTACTTTAAGCCCAAACATGTGATACAACTCTCATGACCATCAGAGGGGGACAGAGCCCTACCGCACCCATAAACGCACAGATGGAATTTCAGCGAACTGAAAACAGTGAAGCACTCACCTTTCCGCCCTCAACCAGCCGTCAACATACACACAAACACAGAAATTTGCTTGCTGTTAAAACAGCGGTTGAGAGCTCAAAGCTCGCTACCACCGCTGCACTGCACTGTAGAAACCACCAGCACCGGGAGAGTCTTCCAGAAGAACACCGACACACTCGCTCGTTGAAAACAACAGCACTCTTCAGAGTCATCAGAACGATCGGCTCCAAAGCGAAAGGCAACTAGTGCCTGCATCCACTTCCGTATTTATACCCGCGCTGCGGGGGCGGAGTGTGTGATGTAAGTCACGCACGCCAAATTCCATTGGCTCGTTCTATAGTACTCGAAGATACTGGCTCCCTGGCGTGATCCCATTCAGTCGATGTCGACTACGTCTGTCGTTCTCGACTGAAAGGGAACTAACTGATTTACTGAAGGGTTTACGGGACCTACACTGTTGAGAAAGCTCTCAGATGGAGCATTTGATGGATAGGTATGATTAAGAAATCTTTCTGAGGGTGTGGAAAGTGTCAGTTTTAAATCAGAAATACATTGGATTCCCAAAATCACAATTAGACCTCCCTCTGTGACATTTTCATCTACATACGCCTACATCAGAGTGTGTTGCAGCAGAAGTTCAAACCCAACCTTTAGCAACACACAAGCCCTGTTGTAGAAGCTCTAAAGTTGTCATTTTAGTTAAAATATTTGGCTACACTTTATTTTAAGGTGATGTAGTTTTATTGTACTTACTCAAATGAGTAATATTAATTAACTGCATGTACTTACGATAGAATTCCTTACTACTCTACTAAGTGCTCGTAGTGAAGTGTAACTACTGTATGTCACCTTGAAATGAAGTTGTAATGAGGTTCAGTTGTTATGGGAAGAAGGAGGCGGGAACCGGCGAACATTCAACAAGTTTAATAAAGAAATAAATACAAAAATGAAAGTATAAGCCAGTAGCCCCTCGCGGACGACTGCTGGCTACACAAAACAGAAACAAAACACAAAATCAGGCCTGTTCCTCTCTCGATCTTCACTGTCGTCGCTCCTCCTTTATGCTTCCACTCCTCCGTGAGAAATACGAGACCAGTGCGTCGCACAGGTGTCGCTCATTATCAATTACGCCACCGGCCTCGCGCCTTTCTCCCACGGTCCTCGACCTCGTCCTGCTCGCCACAGAAGTGTTACCCAATTTTGTATCTCTTAGTAAGTGGGAGGACAAGTAATTTTTTTTTTTTAAAGTGAGTTATAATGGTCTCTATGCACATTTATTCACACAATAGCAAGTTGGCTCTCAGTATTCCTTGTCGTGTCATTGGCGTTTTGTCCGAGCATCACGACTCTCAGTTTCCAATGTTTTCAGAAGGTCAGTGGGCTTTAAACATCCTCAGCCTCTTTAACATCCCTGCTCTTTGATCCAAAAACACAAATATTACTCTCTGCCTCAAGATCTTTTTCACCAAAAGATGAGCTATGAATATTTATACCTCAACTCACACTCTTATTAGAAACAGCAACGAATATTCTTTCAATGAGCTTATCTGACAGGTGTGCGCCTTACATGATTGGGCGAAAGGGGGGCATGCATATGCATGAGGCAGCCAATGGAGTGATGAATAAATTGGGGCTGTTCGAGGCTCAGAGAGACTTTTATAGAAAGATAAAGTGAACATGTCAGTGCAGCCAGCAGTGGAAAAGAGGTTGAGGTGGAGGAGGTATTTATTGTTTCTGCCGTTGAATCCGATCCAGGCGCCAGTCTGAATATGTATATCTTCATCTGCATAAACGTACAATGAGACTGAATAAGTGCTTATTTGTTCGAGAAGAGCGAAAAGAAGGAGAGGAAAGAGAGAAGAATGGATGGGAATGAATTGGAAAAACTGTGACATTGTTATGCCGTTCGTTTTTTTTGCCGTTGTTGTTGTTGGTTGTTTGATATTCTTCGGTAAGTGAAAAGCTGTTATCAGCATTACGGTTACCAGGTCCTTTGTCTCCTTTCATTTGGAGTGAGTTAGAAAGAGAGAGAGAAAAACAAATGTCAGGTGTGTGAAAAAGTAACATGAGTCTTGCTCTTTCTGTCATAATAAAGGGGAAAATAAAAGGGTAGAGGATGAAAGGGTTTTCTTTTTTTTATATGTATACATATATATGTATATATAAAAAACCTTTTTACTATTATAATGAGCTAAGTGTGGCACCAAAGACTGCTGGGAAAAGTCTGAGCACACTTCTTGCTTTTTACATGTAGTTAAGTGAAAGTATACATCCATACTATCACTCTTTTATCATGACCAAAAAATACACTTCGAGAATATCCACTGTTATGCCACCAAACTCTAGATAGAACACACTCAGATTGGTATTAAATGGTAAAAATATAAATCCAAGCCCTCAGTAATGAGCTACGCCACACATGATGTCTTCCACAAATACCCATAATATCTAATCATCCACATAACTATGCTCTAGCAACCACTTAGAACACTAGAAACCACCCAGAACACCTTCACCTCATAACAACATTCCCAAAGGGTGAAGAATTTTATGCTTTTTTGCATAATTTTCTTCATAAAATGTTAAAATGTTGTTTGTACTTACACGTTTGTGTGTGTGTAAGTGTGTACAGGTTTATATTACATTGTGGGGTCCCCAGAAGGGTAGTAAAACCTTAGATTACCTACATTGTGGGGACCAGCGGAAATGGGTTAATAAACATAATAAATTATATTTTTTTGAAAATGTAAAAATTCTGAAAGTTTTCTGTGATGGGTAGGTTTAGGAGAAGGGTTTGGGTTAGGGAATAGAAAATACACTTTGTACAGTATAACAATCATATCGCCTATGGAGAGTCCCCACGAAGTAGTAAACCAGACGTGTGTGTGTGTGTGTGGGTGTGAATGTCCTTCACAGAGTCCCCGTACTTCACGTCAAAACCAAAGAGGTCGGTGTTAACGGAAGTTGAGAAAACAGTGGAGCTTCAGTGTCAGGCCAAAGGTAAGCCCCGCCCCTTCTAGAAACAGACAGCCGTGTTGCACCAATCAAATTACTGCAGCACCTCTAAGTTTGACCACTTTACAGTCATATAATACATGTCCTAAATACTCTGCTGTTGTATAACCAATCCCCTGCAGGAAACCATAATCTTTATATTGTCAGGAGTATAAAGACTGCCAGCACTTGAATAAAAAAGCCACTTAACTTCCAGCGCACTACCTGTCAATCTCAAATGTTTGAATGTGTCTTTTTAAAAGCATAATGTTCCCATTTCTGCACAATGTTATATCGCGTTCATTTTATTGTGGCCGGTGTGCTTTCAGCCAACAAAGAACGTCATTCAGTTTATGTGCTGACTCAACCAGAGACATGCTTTTATCATAATCGTTTGTCGTCTCACAAATGTGACCTTTTCGCCAAGCGCGCCGCATCGACCCCTGCTCGTTTCCGCAATGTGTCCTTATTTGAATTCATCTTTATTTAATCGACTAAATGATAATAAGCGGTCAAGTACATTAGAAAAGGCGAGCGAGACGCTAATGGTATTAGCTGTTAATTGGCGTCAGTGTTCATACTACATTAGGATCTAGTTAAAAGACATTAGGTATATCATTGGCTCACAGGGCAACGGAGGAGTAGAACTAGAAAATCCTTTTAACAAGCTGTAAATCTGACCTACATTTCAGCAACAAAGTGCCAAGTGTCTAAAAGTTAAACTTTTCATGACTTCTAACAAGGAAAATTCATAAAGAGAGACCTCAAACGGTTCTTTCTTCTCAACTTTTTTTGGGGGAATATTTTTCTCCTTTATTTAACGGAAATCTGGACAGTTTCTCCTTCATGAAACTTTTTAAAACTACTGAGACTTTTCCTCTTTTTTTTTTTTTTCTTTTTTTTTTTTCTATGGCAAAGATTGTACCTCTGCAATTTACACTTGCTGAGAATCTCGGCTCGTTCTTTTTGCACTTCCGTAAGGGTGTGAAGCTGAGTTTGTGCGCACTTTGTCATAAACTGTCAGAAATTTAATTACAGCGAGCTTGTTTTTGACAGTCTTATTTTAACATCCTTGTCTTGCATCCCGTGGGTGTGACACGACTATCGACGCCGAGACTCCTCCATAGGAGGCGGGGTGGAGCGGATTCATGCTATTTGACCTTTTAAAGTGTTGAGCTGCAGGATTTATCCATGATATATTCTTTAATTTGCATATCATGATGAGCATATCATGAGTTCCTTCAGATGAACTTAATTTACAATTATTGCTAATACATATAATTGCCGTTTTATTCATTTTCGCGCTCGCTTCTTGATTTCTCGCTCCCTCTCTCTTGATCTCCCTTACTTATCCTCCTCTCCAAATCATCTCCCTTTTTTGTCGGTGAAGCATGTCAAAATTTTATTGGAAGTTTAATCAATCAAAGCCAATTTATTAGATTAAATTTTCATTAATTAAACCAAAGTGTGCCCTGATGACGGCCTATTGATGAAAATGTTAACTTTGTGATAAATCAAACAGTGTGTGTGTGTGTGTGTGTGTGTGTGTGTGTGCGCCTGTTTGCGTGTGTGTGTGTGTGTGTGTGTGTGTGTGTGTGTGTGCGCGAGTGTGTGCTTTGGTAATAATTTGCTCATCTACCAAATGTCAAATGGCATTTGTGTAAATCTAGCCCTTACAAATGTGGTGTTTATACGGTTGGAATACTTAAGATTGGTTTTGAAACTGTTTTTGAAAGAAGTCTCTTAAGATCATGAAGGCTGCATTCATTTGATCAAAAATACAATAAAAACAGTAATATTGTGAAATACTATTTTTTAAATAAAAAAAAAAACAGTTTTCTATGTTAATATATTTTAAAATGTAATTTATTCCTTTGATGACAAAGCTGAATTTTCATCATCATTACTCCAGCCTTCAGTGTCACATGATCTTTCAGAAATCATTCTATCACAGAAATAAAATATAAAAAAAAAAAGATAAAAAACAGTTGTTTTAAATTGTAATACTGTTTTACAATAGTACTTGTTTTACTGTATATATGATCAAATAATAATTTACCTAGGCATTATAGACTTCTTTCAAAAACATTTAAAAAATCTTATTTATTTAAAACCTTTGACCAGTAGTGTGTTGTAATTTTTATTATGATATCTCATATGATACTTGATGCTCATATGAAACTTCATAACTCATAATGCTCAGGAAATCTTCTGATGCTTTATGTATTATTCAGGAATTCCCACACCAAAGCTGGAGTGGTTCAAAAATGCCGTCCCCCTCTCCACACTGAACAACCCTCGGTACAAACTTACGTCTTCTTCCATGGTTCTACAAGTAAGGAGAATTCAGCCGGACGATGCCGGAATATTCCAGTGCTTCGCTGAAAACTTGGCCGGAGAAATCCAGGCACATACCAACTTGGTCGTCACAAGTAAGATGAATAGTTACAGGAATATTTCACCCAGAAATGCAGTTCTGCCATCATTTACTCACCCGCATGTTGTTCCAAACTCATCTGACTGATTGTCTTTTGGTATATATATATTGAATTTATTTTTGTGCTTGAGAGCCCAAATATGCTTTCATTGTATGGACACAAGAAATTCTTCAAAATCTTTTTTTATTTTTTATTATTATAATTTTTTTCTTGAGAAAAAGAAAAGTCATATGTGGTTGGAACAACATTAGGGTGAGTAATTGATGACAGGATTTTCATTTTTGGGTGAATCATTGCTTCAAGCTAATGGGAAGATGAAGCATAAATACAGCCATGGATGTTTTAAAAGTCAGTGATCTCGCTCTCTTTTCCTCTCGGTTGTGAATTGATCAGGGAGTTCAGAGATCTCTCATTGATCTGTGTAATTAATCAGTGTCTACTGAGAGATCAACCTTTAACACACACACACACGCACACGCACACACACACACACACACACACACAGCACTTAATCAACACCTCCAGCTCTCTCCCGCTTAGTCATCCTCATTTCTCTTTTGCTCTCAAGCTTCATTTCAGTTCACACCATTTTTTTATTGAAGTTTAAGAGTTTTAAATTTAGGTACATTCACCCAGTAAATAATTAACAAGTGAATAATAATGGATGTTATAATAGTGGTGTGATATTTAGAGCAGAAGTTTGTTCACTCCAAAATACTGCATGTATACCGGTATGTTTAAGCAGTGACCCCAGATACTTAAACACTTAAGTCTCACATAAAATGTATGAATTTCATTTCATTAGATAATAACAAAATATGAAACTAACCATCTGCAGACAAATAAAGCTTGAGCTACACTACCATTCAAAGGTTTGAGGTCAGTAAGATTTTACAAATGTCTCATATGCTACTGTATTGATAAAAATACAGTAAAACATTAATATTGTGAATGTTATTACAATTTAAAATAACAGTATATAT
Organism: Tiaroga cobitis; assembly: GCA_030578255.1. Classification (NCBI taxonomy): domain Eukaryota; kingdom Metazoa; phylum Chordata; class Actinopteri; order Cypriniformes; family Leuciscidae; genus Tiaroga; species Tiaroga cobitis. The sequence continues at coordinate 8,504,076 of CM060591.1, read as the reverse complement.
GTCCTAATATATTTTTAAAATGTAAGTTATTCCTGTGATGACAAAGCTTACTTTTCTTCAAACTCTTCTGATTTTTTTTGCCCAAGAAACATTTCTGATGTGCTGCTTCATATATTTGTGGAAACCGTTATAGCTGTGTGTTTGTTCTTAATCGTCATGATTCTGTTAACTAAAACATCAGTTGTGACAGATAATTTTTATTAATAGAAAGTATTAAAGAGCAACATTTATTTTAAAGATTTTTTGTAGCAATGTAAAAGTCTTTACTGTCTTTTATCAGTTTAAATGCTTTCTTGGTGAATAAAAGTAGTCATTTTCTTAAAAAAAAAAAAAAAAAATCTTACTGACCCCAAACTTTTACTCCTGAAGTAAGAGATTTTAAACATTGTCACACAAATAATGTTTTTAAGTGTATCTCAAGATACTGTATGTTAGAGTAAGTGTTTTGCTTCCCCCCCCCCCCCCCCCCCCCCATAATTATTAAAAATAGTTGTTTTTTGGCTCACATTACAGCTCATATTAATTAAATTTGTTTGAAAAAAATAATTTTGTCATGCTGAAGGACAATTTTGATTAACTTAAAGTCCCTCTGTAGTCTTTAAACTCATCTTTGATCATAAAAATTACATATTTAAACGTTTTTTTCCTAAACGTTTTGCCGTAAAATAGCTTGAATGTAACCCTTGCCTCATTTAGTATACTGTACGCGGTCCTATGAATATGCAAATTTGCCTAAATTATTTTGAAGTGCCCAATATTTTTTTCGGGGTCACTCTATATTTTCTTAGATTTTCAGTTTTCTGACTCGCTTGTTTTCACGGTAGGCGTGTCACCATCTTTCACCACGCCCCCTTCTGACATCATTGTGACTGACGGAGCGTCAGCTGTCTTCACCTGTGAGATATCTGGCGCCCCCAAACCTGCCATTGTTTGGAGGAAAGGTACGTACATTACATTCACACCTGTTTGCACATCATTTACACGATTAAAGGTATTGTAGGTAGGAATTTTATAAACACTTTTTTCCAAATTTGTTTAAACTTTCTGTATATATCAATGCATAATTAAAATGTAAGTACTCTGATAAAAAGAGTATAAAAATCGAGTGACTCTAGACCGTTTAATCTGCACTAAACACAGCTCATTATTTACATTCGGGACGAAACACAGAATTGGCTTAGGCGACTGTCACTCTCTCGCAACCATGGCAACCACCCTTTTGCCACACAGGACCTGCCCACTTGCGCGCGCATCCGTTTGATTTGAGGAATTCAAGAGGCACGGAACCTAGGAATAGCAAAACAATGGCAGAGAAAGACCAACCAAAATTCACATATGCAGTTCGCGAAGGCAAACCAGGCAAAAAAAGGAAGACAGTAACGTTACTAGAAAAGGTAATGAACAAAAAGTCTTTGGATAAACAACAAAATAAAACGCATGCCAATATCGGCGTGGCTTTCCAGTGATGGCGAGAACTGAGAGACCTCAAGGGGCTGAAAAGTGACGCCTGGATGGCTATATTTCTGCTGGACAGGTAAATCTTTCTTTTTGTACTTTGATCATACATATTTTTTTCTTTATGTTTTCATGAAGCATGTGTCATTAGCACACGTAGCTGCCTAATATAGCTAACATAACATTACTTAGCGAGCCGTACTAGAAATGATAAATAATATATATGCCTAGCTCAAGATGATAGCTATAGTGTTGAATTGTGCATAATTTTGCTTTAGATAACTAAATACATGTTTAACAGATAGTAGGCCGCATCCAGGAACTTTTCTTAGAATTATATTTACCCTCTGTCTAACTCTTTTACCATGTTCACCTGGAAGTTTACCTGCACGTTTTTTCGCCTTTGTTTTGTTTTTAAACAAAAAATCCCTCGACCCCGGATCTGTCCTCGACCTGACGATGCGGTACTTGTCTCTGGAGTGTAGTCCTCATCAGAGTCAACAATGCTTTCATCATGGAAACTCTTACATGCAGAACACCATATATGTTATGAATGTTACACGAAATTCATCTTCATCACTGTGTAAATGATGGCAATGGAAAAACGTGTATCATGCAACCTGTTTTTAGCTTTGCCTTATAGATAACTAGCTCGTTAGCGAATCAATAAATATATATTTTAAACTTTACCAATATCAATATGCTGATAGTGAGTACTAAAATACATCTTATTTGTTTATCTTCATAATGATAAAGTTAGATTTTTTTATAACATGTGATTCTGACATGATGTCACTACATGCACTGCGCTCCTTCCTCTCCGCTCGTCTCAGGTAAATAATGCGTCTTCAGCTCAGCGGTCGGAGTCGCGCGTTCATGTGTTTTGGAGGCGTGGCTTTGGAAGGAGCCCAGAAGGGAGGGGGTGGAGTGAATGGAAATAATGAGCTGTCTTTAAAACAGTCGTGAGAGGTCTACAGACACTCGATTTTTATACTTTCTTTTTCAGAGTACTTACATTTTAATTATGCATTGATATATACAGAAAGTTTAAACAAATTTGGAAAAAGTTTTTTTTTATACAATTCCAACCTACAATACCTTTAACATGTCAGCAGTTTCGTGACTAACCCCTGTGATTCTCGCAGGTTCTCAGGTGTTAGCGAGCGGATCGGTGCAGATACCTCGTTTCACTCTGCTGGAGTCTGGAGGCTTACAGATACTACCCATAATGCCGAGCGACGCAGGGAACTACACTTGTTTGGCGTCTAACTCTGAGGGACTGGTCAACGCCACCGTGGCCCTGACAGTCTTGAGTACGAAACTGTAATATTGTGAATAATGTGTTGTTTTTAATGACTTGAAAGTACAAACAAATTTAGCGTATTTGAAATTTAGCACCGACAGGATTGCAGACAATTTCCAAACATGCCTTTTATCAGCAGTCATTGTTTGGCTTAATAGCGGCATTCATTAGCTCGGCTGATTGTAAAGGCATGGCAGAGCACAATATTTGTGAAATGTTAAGTCTTTTGCAGTAATTTCACACCGGAATTGTGTCATCCTTAAATCCCAAGGCCTCGGTTTATCTTGCTGTGCATGCTTAATGATGCTGATGCAGGTTTACGCTTGAGCGTGGGTGCGTGGAAGTGTCTAAGAGCATTTTTGACATCCAGCCTAAATAATGCTGTTTGTGGATTGGCCACTTAAAAGGAAAGCAAGAAGTCTCTCTGATTAAAACTACAGCGTGTAATTTATGCACCGTTGGCAGCGCCAAACAGAATGTCAGAAAAACTATCCTTGTCCACATTGTTCAGACAAAAAAGATAGTCCTACCCCAAACTCACACCATTGGTTAAGCTGGAAGTTGACATGTCGAGCCGCACAGCGACGATATTTGCAACATACAAATGGCTGACTTATAGTTGTCAGTGAGCATTAAACTGGAAGATAGCGTTTTAATGTTCAAAACGTTACATGTATTCGCTTTAATCAATTCAATTGGACCCAGTGGGTTATGTGTGTGAGAGAATTTGTTCATTTGCTTAGCCGTACTATATGGTCATTGAGACGCAGTGTGAATATTCGAACGTTCATGCTTTGTAAATTTCATTCTGTTTTGCTAATGAAGCTGTCAGTGGGAATTACTTAATAGGGTTAAAAGAACTGTGAATAATGATGTTGGTAATGATTAAACTGTGGCGTGATTTTTGTCCTAAACTGCATTTTATTAATCAGGTCGAACCTTTATTTCAACACCCCCTGAGGATCAGCGTGTCATTAAGGGAACTACCGCTGTGCTGAACTGCGCGGCAACCCACGACCCCAGAGTCACCGTCAGGTCAGAGCTTGAGCTGAGATGCATGTTGAGGAACACGTTTTTGACATTTTCATTTCAAAAACGTAAGAAAATGTTCTTCTGCTCCGCGAGGTTGGCTTTGGCTAATTAGCGAAGTCAAGCATTACTCTTGCTGTTAATCATTAGGTCATTAGGTCACTGTGATTGAGTCACTGCCAAGTAAGACATATTTTGTTGATCCTGGAACAACATTCCTGTCTGAAAATGTTGTACTAATCCTGTCCCTACCTAGCCTGGGAAAACCCAGACAACTTCCGGCAAATTTAGATTTGCTCTGAAAGTTAGTCTGGCAAAGAGCTCATTCAAGCCCATTTCCAATCCATCGAAATCGAGGCACCAATCAGAAACGTTGGGGCGGGCTTTACACGATGACGACAGCGCTGGGATTTTGAAGCAGATTTTGTAGCCTACATTTCAAAGATGGATGCCGCTGGCGAACATCACTCGTTCGAATCAGCTATCGCGTCTGTTTTAAGCGATTTGAACGTTTCCTTTTTGTTAAAAACCGAGCAAAAAACAGAGATGTTTCTCTGCCACTCTGCATACGTCATCTACTTCATCGCTCTGATTGGTTTTAGGTCTATCCGCGATGTCCGTTGGTGACGCCCCTCTGGAAATGATTTGTCTATGACGATTTGCGAGACCATAACTCAGTTACAACTGAGAATGGTCTGGTTTTAACCAGGCTAGTCCCTACCCCTAAACCTAACCCTACCTATAACTTAACACTAAATGCAGAGGGAAATAATAGGTGAATAACACTGATGTACAGTTGAAACACCTAACCCTGGCTGTAAGCCTAAATTTGACATAAACTGTAAACGTGTCCCTCAAATCTGATTGGTTGATTGGAATGTTGTTCCAAAATCAAAAAAGACATTGATCCAGGAATATGTTGTACTTGGGGAAATCACGTTCACTGTTACTCAAGACCTCTAACATTACTCATCCCGCTCCACTGGTGCTACAGGCATAAATGAAACCTTAAATCATGCCACTTGAGTACTTTTCTAAGCTATCTGAAGGTGTACTTGATGATGGAAATTCTAAATAAATTGATACTGTAGATGCACATCAAAAATAAGTCTCATGACTGAATACTTTGCTCAGATGATTGGCTCTCATAACTGTCTCTTATTTCTACTGAGTGCCAATTTAGTTTTTAGGAAAACGATTTGTTGTTGCAATATTTATGGTTTGCAATCAGCTTCTTTTTTTTCTTTTTTTTTTGGCATAACTTATATTTGCAACTTTGATGTAAACATATCAACAGAGGCTTGGGCTAGTAAGCAGCAACCTAGCAACAGTTCAGAACACCCTACAAACCGCATGACACTGCCCTGGCAACACAATATCTAATATTCACAAAATATTATAGTAGTAATTTTTTAGTTTTAATATTTGAATAATACGTAAATTGATCTTGCTTTAAGCATACACTACCTTTCAAATGTCTGGGGTCAGAAAGATTTATTTATTTATTTTGAAAGAAGTGAATACATCATTGAGCAGGGATGCATTAAATTGATCAAAAGTGAAAATAAAGACATTGTTACCATATTATACAATCTTTATCCACCTTGTTTAGGTCATTATCAAGCACATACATAGGGAAGAGAAGCCGATATGGAATTTGATGTTGTTCTATTTCAAGTGCTAAGTGTGTTTACTGCAGGTCTTTGGAGCGTGATATTTTTGGTGGATTATGAGTCATCATAAAGAGTCTTTTTTTCCTCAGATATGCATGGAATAAAGGAACCAAGCCGCTGAGCGTGTCGACTGGTGGGCGAGTGTCAATGAAGGAAGGTTCACTCCACATCAGCCAGACGTGGTCCGGAGACATCGGAGATTACACTTGCAGGGTCATCTCACCAGCTGGAAACGACTCCAAAACCACCCGACTGGAAGTCATGTGAGCAAAAATAGACACAAACACACAGATCCTTGCCAACATCCACGTTCGATACGAAACTCTTTGAAGGGACTACACTTGTACAGTACATGTGCGCTCAGTACGTATTGGAGTGCTATTGTAGGAGGAAGGTGCTTCGATTCCAGCTGCAGTTCTGAAACCAAGAGAACCATCCAAAAATGGGCTATAATAATAGGACAGAGGAGGGAGCAGCTGTGATTGTGTGTGTGTGTGTGTGTGTGTGTGTGTGTGTGTGTGTACGTGCGTGTGTGTGTGTGGGGATGCGGGAGGAAGATAAAGGGAGAGTAGAATAAGATAGGCCTGATGCCCAAGGCCAAGATCATCTCCTTTGACGACTAGCCAATGTTGCTAAACTTCTGTGGCATCAGGAACTAATTAAACACACACACACATACACGCGCTCAGATATTAATTACTGCTTCTAGATGGCTGAATGTTGTGCTCCCACAGATTGTCATATGGATGGATGCAGAGGAAATCTCATCGATCTTTGAAGTACATGAAATACACAGAGTAACACGAATGACAGTGCGCAGCTTGTTTGATTGTATGCGTTTGGAAATATTGTTCAAAATCAGAAAAATGCAAACTCACCAAATCAACCCAAAAGGCCTAAAAGCTGGTCTTTTGTCAAAAGCCTTCATAAGTCGTTCTTAACCAAGTAACATGATTGCACATACAGTACCGTTCAAAGGCTTGGGGTCAGTAAGGACATGAGATCACAGCAATAGCAAACGATGCAATCAATTTCAGATGGACAAAATCATTATATTTTTTCTTGATTGAGAAGTTATTTCACTCGGATAAGGAAGAACAGACCAACGCAGCTTCCGTTTCGTTCCGGCTTTAATACTTGTATTCAGCATGGATGCATTAAATTGATTAAAAGTGTCAATAAAGACTTAAATTGTTACAAAAATGTGTTTTTAAATAAATGCTGTTCTTTTTATGCATTAAATAATCCTGCAAATAAAATGTGTTCACAGTTTACACACAAATATTAAGTACAGTAGCACAACTGTTTTCAACATTGATTATAAAAAAAAAAAATAATAATTGGTCCTCTAAATCAGCAGATTAGAATGATTTCTGAAGGATCAGATTTCCCAAAAACTCCCCCATCTGCCATTAGTCAGATAGTCCCATCCCAAACTCGTGCCATTGGTTGAGCTAAATGCTGCTGTGTTGCTACTTTTCGGGAAAATCCACCTACAAGCTTACATTTTTTGTGCTTATAAGAAATTATTTATCTGCGTAAAAATTGTTAGTGCAGCTTGCATAATCGAATCAGAGCTCATCTTGGAGAAAACCCGAGAAATATTACAAATCATCAATCATACAAAACATAACTGAAATAAACTATGATTTGCAAATGCGCTTAAAGTACTGCAATGTAATGCAATTCTTTTAGTACTACTTAACGGAACTCATAATAAAGCAATATTTAATTTAAGACACGCTAGTCTGTGAGAGAAACTGGGTTTCGGAAGACTTTAGAAAGGAATCCTTACAGCTGACATTTAAATTATGAGATACAAATTGAAAACACATGCGATTTGAATAATAACAATAATACCTTTGACAGTCACATTAAGATAACAGAGCACCACAATATACTCCTACCTTTAATAATACAGCCTGCAAACTCTGTTGAAAGAAAACTCATCAGACGGTTGAAGGAGAGGCAATGCTTTACATGCTAATGTGATTTCACAGACGTTCAAGTTAATCTCATGCAGTGGACAGGTCCTCTTATTACCACATGTTAGACGATGGCTGAGCAGTGCCTCGCTTTAAACAATATTAGATGTTATTGCATATTTAGGCTGCTGTGACAGATGGGCAAAAAAAAAACCTGTCACACACATATTACAAGCATCTGCAAAGGACATAATTGTATTATGTGATATTGTAATGTAGTTTTCATAAATGTAATGTTGTTGTAGGAACAGTGGAACTTTTGATCTTGTAACATAGTGGAAAGTCATGTTGAAGAGTTAGTTCACACAAAAATGAAACTTCTGTCATGATTTACTCACCCTCATGTTTTCCAAAATCTTCATGACTTACTTTATTGTGTGAAAAAACAAATGGTGTTAAGTTGACTGTCCATGCTGCTGCTCTTTTACAGTACATGCACCAAAAATTTCCAAAAGCACAATAAAAGTAGTCTGTTTTGCACATTTTTAAAGTTGTATGTCACAATCCCTAAAATCAGCGGCTCTGACATTATTCCAAATATCTTCTTTTGTGTCCAACGCAATATAGAAAATTATACAGGGTTGTAATGACATAAGGGGTAGAAACAGAAATTAGAATTTTGTATCACTATTCCTTTAATATTATAGTATTCATGAATGAATGTTGTAATATTTTTAAACCAACAGTTTTTGTTATTTTTGAAATGGCAATTAAAAATTCTATTTAGTAACTAAAAAAAAACCCCATACTTTTTGTCAAAGAATCTCTTTGTATGGAAGCTGCCTAGGATCTTTTTGATATCCCACAAACCCCTTGCAGCCATGATGAACACTTTTTGCTTGCAGAAGGTTTTCTTGAGTGATAATGCAACCATTTGTCCTCCACTGAACTTATTGATGTATCTGAATATATAAGCCTAAAGGCTGTTTATGCTATTTAAGTCAAGCATCTCTACTATTGCCCATAGTTAGGGTGAGTGATTTGAACTCATAACTCTTTCTACACTGTTTGTGCAACAGACATGAGTGATACCTCAAACCTGACTTAATTTTAAAACAGACTAAAAAATCGGTATTTCAAGAAGTCTGAAGTCATTTAATAGTTTTGCGTGAGAAAGAGTGGAATTTGAATCAGAATTTGAGAAATAATCCTTAAAATGTATTAGGAGAAATTGGACAAAGGATATTGTGCATTGATTTGAAATCATAATTTGAATCTGATTTTGAATTACTGTATTTTTGATCAAATAAATGCAGCCTTGATGAGCATAAGAGACTTTGGGCCCTATCTTGCACCCAGCACAATTTACTTTTTTTTTTTACTACACCGATGCATTTATCATTCCTATTTTGAACCCGACGCACAGCGGACTTTTCCCTCCACAGACGCACGTCGGTAAATTAGGGAATGAACTTGCGCTCCCGGGGGCGGTTCAGTGAAAAGAGGAGGCGTGTTCCGGCGCAAACGTTCCCTGGTGCTATTTTGCAGTTTCGGAAAACAATTCCGCCACAGACCAGAAAAAACCTAGTCTAAAGTCAGTGGCACGTTATTCAGATGTTATTTTAAGGGCGCATGCTTGGCCGTAATGTAGCGTGTGCACAACACGCATACTCTTTGCTTCTCTCATCTACACAGACGCAGCAGATCCAATTTTTGCAAACCATACATAATTACAAGGAAAAATATTACCACACGAGGGAAATCATTGTGGTGTCCATAAAGATGTGAAAAAATATGCATAAGTCTAGCTTACACATTTACCCAAATTATTATAAGCCTGTTTAACCGAAGCTAATTTGGGTGGGTTACTCCCATCCCCATACAATGTCACTTCTCTGTCTTTTACGGCCCTGACGAGAACGTTGTTCTCCTCGGCTGCGAACCGCTCCTGGCGTGCCTGGCAAATCCGCCATGGAACAAGCGCGCCTGCTTTTAAAGGGAATGTGAGATGACGCTCTGATTGGTTTATTGCATGTTGTTACGCCCAAACCACACCTATGAGTAATGTAGCTACTTCAGACCAACCCATTTTAGATGTGCGTTGGGCGCAAGAGTCATTTATCCCGCCGGTATAATAGCAACAGCGCCGAGGTCCACCCACAAAAGTTACTTGCGTTTCGCGTTTGATACTTGTGAATATTGAATAGAGGGTGGGATTTTACTTTTTACCCATCCCTCGCTCATAGCAGACTGACGATTGGAGGAAGTGGTTGAGGATATTCTACCCAGAGCCGGCAAACTGACGTCATCAGAGAAGGAACGCCATTTTAGAGCGGAAGCATTTTCAGATTTTGATTACAGATTACCAGGACAAACATTTTTCTGTATATTAACTTGCAATTGTTCACCACAAGACTAGTAATGTGCGCTAACAAAGTAAATAGATTCAATATTGATTTCATGACGACTTAAGTGACAGAATTTCCATTTTTGGTTGAACTAACCTTTTAACCTGTACAATTCACAGAGGCTGAGACAACAGTTTTGTATTATTTGTATTTGAATTGTATTTGAAATTTGTTTTAATGTACTGCAGTGCAAAATGCATATATGCATATTTTGATTGTTTGTTTGGTTATCTCTGTCTTTTTAGAGAACTTCCCCATTCTCCACGTAACCTGCAGGTGTCTCTGAATGAGTCTGACAGCAGGACAGTTTTTCTGTCGTGGGTTCGGCCCTTTGATGGGAACAGCCCTCTACTGCATTACATCATTGAGCTCTCGGAGAACAGTAAGTGTGTGTGTGTGCGCTATTTATATGAGCTTTGGCATATGGTTTATTAAACCTAATGCACCTTAGCTGCAGCTTTCAATTAAGCTGGTTTGCAGCCAGTGGATTTCACCGAAGAAGTTCTTTGTCATTTACCTCTCGCTGTCTTTCTCCCTGAGCTCTAAAAAACAGACAGACAGGCTAAAGTGAGTGAGAAGAGAAGAGAAATGGAATCTGATTGTAATGGAGGGTAGTGGGACGAGGTTTGTTTTCACTGTATTATGCCAAGACTGTTATTGGTGGAAGAGATAGTGACATGAAACACAGAGAGAGAGAGATTGATTTGTGTGTCGTCAAAGGAAAAACAATGAAAAATGTGGGTGGGGCTGAGGTGCTGGATGCCTATTAAACACCAAGACCTTTCTCTCCTCATACACACACACACACACACGTGCGTGCATGTGTGGGTGTGTATGTATGCATCCCTGTGGCTTAATATTTACTATTCCTGATGAAGTTGTGATTTATTTTTGCAGTTGCTCATAGTTTCTGTCTTCTTTTCTCTTGGGTCCGCTTGAGTGGTTTCACCATCTAAATTGTTCATTGATCTGCTTCCCATCATTTTTAATGTACTGCAAACGCACACACAAACACACACTCTCATATATTGGGTCTTGTGGGTTGTAACTCCTCCAGAATAAACAACAGCGCTGTCAAATTCATAATTTACCCAAGTGCTGTAAAGAAAGAGATAATTCAAACAACTGATCATAAATCAAGTAAAATACCTAAGATAAAAACAATAATCCCCTTTGAGACTTAATTTTTTGTCTTTAGAAGTGAGAAATAATCTCATTACATTTATAAGTACTGTTTTACATTATAGTGAGGCAGTTAAAAGTGATTTCTGTAGTTTTTTGTGGAAGTGACAGAAAGATATATCTTCCAGGACAAATAGTCGGCTGATATTTGGCTATTTTGAAATTATTAATAACTTAACCGCTTCTAGTTTTTGCCTAGTTTCAATTTTGAAATCTACAGCCTACAAATAGCCAGGATACCGTTTTTGTTTTTAATTTATTTTTCGTGAATTTTGATGAAATGTTTTGTAAAATAAGGATTTGTTTAATTTGATCAAATTTGTATACGTCTTATTTTCTTATTTGCTTTCATTAAATGATATTGTGTGTATACTACTATAATTCATACTGAATTAAATTCATAGGCTGTTTGTATTTATAATAAATTAAAGAAAAAATATGTTGATGTTATTTTAAATTGTAATAATATATCACAATATTACTGTTTTTACTGTATTTTTGATCAAATAAATGCAGCCTTGGTGAAAAAAATGGTGCCTTGGTGACCACAACCCCTCAGGATCCTGTTTTGGAAAATGTCAGATTTGGGATTTTTGCATTCCGGCATTTGTTTTTAAATGATCCGGCAATAACAAGTGCATTGCATGGCGTGCATGTGAGAGAGACAGAGCGAGACAGTGAGTGTGGGTTTATGCAGATATATTTAAAGGTTGGGTTTTGCTATTGGCCCTCAGCCTCAACCTATATATATATATATTCAGCTTTCTTAAGTTCAAAATCACTCTCATTGGTTGGTGGTGGTGCGAGTCGAAATGTGAAAAAAGACAAGTCAAGCATATTTTTTTTCATTTTCCATATCCACGAGTAAAGCTAATGATATTTCTGATCAAAAGAGTTCCCGGGGAGATGGAACTGCTAATACTAATCAGGATAGCGGGAGACACAAGTAACGGGTGTTAGATCAGTCAGAATCAGAAATCGATGTAATGGAAGAGCCAATGACATTAAAGGTGAGAGAGAATATCACTGATGAACTAAATAATATTTGTTGCTACATACATGTAGCTCAATATAGCTATATACATGTAGTTAGGGCCGTGTGACTGTATGTCACTGTATGTTCGGGGAAAACTTAATTTTGTCTGTTTGTTGTTCTTGACAGATTCTCCATGGAAAGTCTACATGGCTGATGTTAGCCCTACACTGACCAGTTTGCTAGTAATTGGTCTAACGCCAGCAAGAACGTACCAGTTCAGAGTTTGTGCTGTCAATCAGGTGGGACGTGGACAGTACAGCGCTGAGACAAACAGGTAAGCAGTCACAAGCTAACATCTTAATCGACATGCTTAGCATAACGCTAACTGGTTAAGTAAAGCTCTATTATAGCTAAAACAAGATTAATGTTTTTGATCAGGCATTGAAGAAAGGGGAACAGATCTTGCATGGCAATAGCATTGAACTGCAGGAGCTAACAGGCCCATGCTAATGAGCTAAACCCTGATTCCTTGATTATAGCAACCCAATTTACAGGCAATCCCAAACTCCTTTCAATCCTGACTATTGTAACTAACATAGCCAGTCAAGCAGATTGGAACTGGTAATTTTCACCAACTATTGCCATTTTTGTGTGTCCGACACACGCTCACACATCCTCAGTCAGTTAGAGAGAATGTTATTAAATGTGAGGACAAGATTTGAACCCTGTCAAAAGAAAGGCTGATTGTAATTGAATTAGATGAGAGCTTTCATCACTGGCTCTGATTGTGAGCCATTATGACACATAGGCAAAAAAAAAGCAACCCTTCCATATCCAGGAATACTATGAAGGTGTGAGAAATAGCATTTCTCAAAGCCAATTCCACACGGTGAAAGAATGTCAAATCCAAGTTTGGCTGGAGGGGAGGACACTTCAGCACACACTGAGGCTACTGCGTTTTATGCTCTCTGTTTTGTTTTGTGAATTTTTATTCACGCATAAATTGGCACACATCACAATGAATGCATTCCAAATCGAATCAAATCGCTCAAAGAACCTTAAAAGTCCTGAAAAGTTCAAATGGCTATTTTTCAAGCACTAATGCACATGCCAAGCACTCTTTGCTTAACGGCAGGAAGAAGGGCCTGCTCAATCACCAAGGACATGTTGAAAAAGCTTGTCATGCTGTTTTCTAGTTCTTAGCTTTCACTTGAAGCCAGTCTCCATTTAACCGACATTGGCAGCTTATATTCAATGGTAACAGTTGAGCCAAAGACTCTCTCTGCGCTCATATGTGAAAAGCTCAACTGCTCAGGTTTGATTGGTCCTGAAGTGGAATGTTTTTTATTCACTAATGTTCAGTGCTGTCTTTAATGCTACTGTAACAGTTCTGAGATAGAATAAATACTCAATACTAAAATAATGCATTTTGTTTCAGGTATTAGTTTGTAGTTTGCTCACTTTGACCCTACAGAAATGATCAAAAGTGTATTCTATTCAAATATTTGTAATTCAATTTAATTATTTTTAATCATTTTAATTAATCAAAATTAATTCTATTTATCAAAAATCCTGCAAACCTGCATCATGGTCTCCACAAAAATATTACGCAGCACAACTGATTTCAATATTGATAATAATAGGAAATGTTTCTTGAACAGCAAATCAGCATTTTGGAAACATTTCTGAACGTAGTGTGTATATATTTGTATCAATTGACAGACCTAATTACTGTACTTGAGACTTCACTTTGTCACTTGTGACTTGTCAGATCTGATGACTGTATTCAATATTTCAAGTCCTTTTCCCCTGCTCTTTTAAACGGATGCAATGTGCTCATATTTATCTGTAATACTATTGACAGTTAGTCAGTCAACCATGTCTGAACCTATTAGCAACACTGAAAACAGATTTGCAACATGCAAAATCCATGAGTTACTGGCACAATTACAACAACTCAAAGACAACAATTAGGGTACCCACTAACTAATGTGAGCTGGCAGTCAACTTAAAGGGATAGTTCACTCAAAATTACAATTCTGTCTGACTTTCGTTCATCTTAAAAACACAAATGAAGATCTTTTTAATGAAATCTGAACGATTTCTGTCCCTCCATTGGCAGCTACGCAACTACCACTTTAACGCTTCAAAAAGTTCATAAAATGAATGAATTGAGTGGTGTAGTCCAAAATTGTATGATGAGACACGATCACTTTATATGATGAACAAATTTAATTTAGGCTTTTATTCACATGTAAACATGCAGTGAACATAAACAGAAGCTCAACCGAACCTGCTTGATGCTCAATATGGATTAGTTTTACAATCTCTTTTTGAACTTTTTGAAGCGTAAATGTAGTAGTTGTGTAGTTGTTAATGGAGGGACAGAAAGCTCTCAGATTTCATAAAACATTTCCGAAGATGAACGAAAGTCTTACGGGTTTGGAACAACATGAGGGTGAGTAAATAACGAAATAATTTACATTTTTGGGTGAACTAACCCTGTAACATTTAACTAACATTTAAAAAAAAATGGATTTGTACTGAAATTTTACAATTTAGGGTAATTTATCAAATCTTGATAGTGTACTATTCACCCTGTTTACACAATGACAGGCCCCACACACTCTTAGCCCTGATGTGTAAAACAGTGATTTTGACTCATGTCTGGTATAAAAACAAAGAAGTTTCATTGTTATTTAAGTTTTAACTTAAAAATAAATAGCTGGTTTTAAAAGTCAGTTTTTTTAATTTACAAGTACAATTTCCTGTACTGTATGTGTTACATACATATTCCAAATCAGTGTTTAAATGTAATTAAATAACCATGTATCTTTCAAACTGAATCTTTCATTAAAAATGCTCAGTTAAAACAAGAGGAAACGACGGATGAGAGCGAGAGTGAGAAGATGAAGACGAACAGAAACACAAAAAAATCAAATATTGATGGAGAGGGCACTTATTAAAATTTGAGCACCTATCTGCTTTGGCCTCGTTTCCAATTAATGTCAGAATCATCATCAGTTATATGAAAAATTTAAATCTCTATTTCTTTTATTCTTCTTATTCATTTTTTGGGCAAAGTACCATCAAAGGAATAGTATAATAACCCAGAATATGTACTAAAAAGTATTTTTTATTCTATTCAGTTGTGTTTCATATCTGGAAGTACATTCATATTTGGCACACCGTAAACAAAGTCAATGTCCAGCTAACTTTTTTTATTGAGTAATAATTTGTTTTGAATTTAACAAGAGCAAACTCAGCACTTATCCTTTGCATTTAATTAATAAACAACAATTAATGCCATTATGTGCCATTATGCCATTATCAATACCCAACCCCACACCTCCAGTACGGCGAAAGAAACAACGTGGTAGACTAAAATAACCGCTTCTAAGCCTTTTAAATTGGTTTAGGATGATTATTGTTTATTTGACAAAACATCAATCAGACTTAGCAACTTTCCTACGAGATTGCTTGCTTGAGGCACTTTAGGCCTTGCTCACTTAATCAAGCTAATAACCTTTAAACCGCAGATTAGAGCGAAGGATTGTTTATCGCCTGCTCTGGGGATCTACAGTCTCTAGAATCCTGCAGACAGACTTTGAGAGCTAAAGCCCACGGTATTGATCAAATTGAGAAATTAAAGGGTTCACTGATTTACACTAATGGGGTCAAGCTAAAACAGATCTTTCTGTTTCTGTAGCATCTAACTGCGGATACATCATTTTGATATGATTTGAGCTGAAATATCATGTTGTCAAGTGCTAACATTTTAGTGCTTAATTTGCTCCCATTCGGTTCAGGAAAAGTGATTCACATCACAGGAAACAAGAGGTGTTGGTGGTAAGATTTTGGGATTTGTCAGTGCTATCATGGTTCTCAGGGTTCACATTTCCACCTGTTTAGCTCTTTGTAGCCAGATTAGGGGAAGAAACATTGCCTTTTATGCTTTTTTGAACACATTTCTTTTACAGAATGCAGAATACAGTATATGCGTTTTTAAGCCAATCATTTTGATTAAACAGCAAATGTACACTACTGTTCAAAATTTTGGGGTCAGTCAGTTGGGGTCAGTTGGGGTAACGTTAAAAGAAGCATCATATGCTCACCAAGGCTGTTTCATTACAACAGTAATATTGTAAAATTTGACAATTTGAAATAACTCCTTACAATTTAAATAGATTTTAAAATGGATTTTCAGCATCGTTACTCCAGTCTTCAGTGTCACATGATCCTTCAGAAATCATTCTGATAGGCTGACTTTGTGTTCAAGAAACATTTTTTTAAATATTTTCGGTGTTAGGGTTAATATTTTTGTGATCTTTTTAATAGGATTTTTGATAATTAGAAAGTTCAAGTTTATTTGAAATACATTTTCTTTAGCAATGTAAACGTCTTTATTGTCCCTTTCGGTCAATTGAATGTGTCCTTTCTAGGGCTGTCAAGCGATTAAAATATTTAATCGCGATTAATCGCATTAATGTCATAGTTAACTCGCGATTAATCACAATTATTTTGATCTATTCTAAATGTCTCTTGATTTTCTTTTTGTCCCATTATTTTTTCTCATTCTAATGCTCTTATCAACATGAAAAAAAGTGGATCGGCTTGCTTTGTGCAAATGTTTTTTATTGAAAACAACATTGTGTTAAATTTCACACTAACATTCTCACTTGGAGCAAATAATCTCTCAATGTAACACTGTCCATTAATAAAAGGGTGAAAGAAATACTGACGAGGTCCTGATATTGACGAGGGGGCGGAGAATTCGCATCAGCTGTGTGTGTGTGTGTGTGTGTGCTTGGCCATCAAGTGGTATTTCAGACTGGACGCGCTGCGATGATGATAGCTCAGTTCACAACGACAAAACACACAGATCACTTTGGTCTTCTCAATGGAACCATTTGGCAACTTTTAAAAAGTAAACTTTCCATTCAGAATCTTATTGGGATCCATTTCGGCGTCTCGCGCTCGTCATCCACTCAAAGCGTAACGTTAACCTTCTATTTGGTCGGCTCGCAAGCCCAAACAAGTGTGTGTGGCGCGCCTGTTGTTTTGTTTCCGGTCTAGCTAGATCCGCTTGCGCTTTGGTCGACGAAGCAACAAAACATCCTCGCGCGGCGCAAGCCATTGAAATGAATGGGTTTCATCGCGCATGCAGCGTCCTGTTGCAAAAGCATTTGAAAAAAACTACAAAGTTTGCTAGGCCAAAAAGACCGTTAATCGCGCGATAAAAAAATTGACGCCGTTAAAATGGGTTTGCGTTAACGCCGTTAATAACGCGTTTAACTGACAGCCCTAGTCCTTTCTGAATAAAATTATACATTTCTTTATTTGAATAGAAGTAAACGAAACAGGCTCAAGGTGAAAGTGTGCTTAGTGATGATTCTCCTCAGTTTGGTCTTATTTGTGTTGGTCTTATTAGTTGTTTTTCCAGTGTTGTGATTGGCTGATACAGAACCAAGGGAAGTTCAGGTTATTCCAGCGAACCCTGTTTACCCCAGCAGGGTCAGTTCTCAGTTACTCCTGCACTATTTAAGATCTTTCCGATAAACCAGAAAGATCAATTTCAATCTCTCCAAGACTACTGGATAAGCTCTGAAGGAAACTTTTAGTAACTATTGATGCCTCTGAGAAAACTCCCAGATAAGGATCTAAATATTTCTCTTTTATAATGCGATTCTAATGATGTTATCTTTCAGGCTGATGCTGCGAGAGGAACCGCCCAGTGCGCCTCCAAAAAACATTGTGGCGAGCGGCCGTACCAACCAGAGCATCATGGTCCAGTGGCAGCCGCCCCCAGAACCGCAGCTCAATGGAGTCCTGAGAGGCTATGTGCTCAGGTATGGTTTCATGTATGGCTTCAAAATTGTAATATTTCGGTAAACTTTAAAGGGATAGTCCTCACAAAAATTCATCATTTCATTTACTCACACTCATGTCACCCCAAACTTGTGTGATTTTCCTTCTTTTGGGGAACGTAAAAGAAGATCCTTTGTTTGTAACAAAACACTTGGTGTTGGTAACTAAACAGTTTCGGTTCCCATTGACTTCCATTGTATGGACAAAAAAGTACAATGCAGGTAAAAGGGAGCTGAAACATTTTTGTTACCAACATTCTTGAAAATATCAGAAGAAGAAAGAAATGCATACAGGTTTGGAACGACAATATTTTAGATGGCATTGGTAATGTAGTTTTTTACCATGAATTCCACTGTCAAACACGATTATTTAAAAAAAATAAGCTGAAATAATGCAGGCTGACGGCTTCAGTAATTCTCAGACTCGTATCTCACAGTAGGTCTGTCTTTAAAGGTTTATAAGTTACCGTTCAAAATTAATTTCCCTATGGAATTTTTACTTCCGGAACCCGACTGTTGCGCTCTATAGGAGATGCTATGAGATGTACAGCATAAGCTGTGCTTACTAAGGCAAGCTTCACTACTGTTTTTTTTTTTTCATAATTAAAGAAAGGAATTGAAGCGCCACTCACATTTTCTACAGATGCAATGCAAAAATCTAGTTGAAATTACGAGTGCGTGTGTTTGTGTTAAAGGTTCACAATCAACTTCTCTCCCCCTCCCACTCAGGTATAGATTGGCGGGTTTGCCTGGTGAGTTTCAGCTGAAGAACATCACCAGTGCAGAGATTAATTACTGTCTGATTGGAGAGCTCATCATCTGGACACAGTATGAGATCCAAGTGGCTGCCTACACTGGAGCGGGCCTGGGGGTGTACAGCCAGTCTGTTACTGAATACACACTGCAAGGAGGTTAGACAATCACACGCACACGCAAATAAACAGAAACAATGCCTCATCAGTCTGAGCAAACCCTTGATATTTCAAATCTTTTAGGGTGCACATGTGTTTTTGGGTCCAAAAGTCTCATTAAGCTACCGATATCATAAAGGATCTAGAGTAACCATGGGAACCGTAAAATCCATTAGCTGGCTTTACTGCACAGATCGGCCATCTGAAAGATTATTTCTAAGAAGAGTAAATTTATGGACTCTGGGCAAACAGTGACCGTAGCCCATTAATTAATCTAATTTGCTTTATGTGCGTGAATTTGTGTGTGCGCGGAAGTGTGGGGGTGTTCTGAGATCCTTGGGCCGTGATTATTCATATTATTTAACGTCAGTGTAATGATACTCCTGCAGAGATTAATAGAGACCCAGTGTCCGCAGGAAAAGAGCCTTCTCATAGAGACTGGAACAAGCGCTTTTGTGCGTGTGGTTAGAGGCGGATTTTATGTCCCAGTTCAGATTACTGGACACTCTAATGTAACCTTGCGTGATTGTGTTTGAAATGAAAAGGGCAGCAGGACGAATCGGAGTGCCCAATCCAATTGAGCAATATCTAATCTGTACTCAACTTGCCAGGCCTGACCTTAAAGGGGCCATCTTAAGCACATTAAGTGTAAGCAGCATTGAGTCTTTATGGAAATATGATCTTGTTCTTTCCACTTCCCGCTCAGGCCTGCTGCATAGCGACGATAGGCTACAAAAAGGCTTTGAATACAAACTGTATTTCATGTGTATTTGTATGTGATTATCGGTGATGCTATGAATGATCATTTGAAATATAGAGTAGGCTATGTATAGAAACTGGGGCTTTGGGTGGGCGTTTAAATTCAGAATTCAGGTAGTCATGACAGATATGGTCTCGCAGACCCAGACTTTTGACTATCATCATCATTTCTGTCTGTCCAAAAGCAATTTAGTACAGGTTATTTAAAAATAAAATAAAAAAACAGTGCCCGATATTCGATTGTGGTCATCAATTAGTTTACTTGCTAAGAAGTGTCTTAAAGTTCCCCTGTAGTCAATTTTATCCCTTAAAACTCATATTTGGTCACCAAAATTACCAATTTAAAATATATTTCCTTGAAAAGAAAATTTCTTCATGCCTTAAAATAGCTTGATGTAACACCCTTGCCTCGTTTAGTATACGCAGTTCTTTGAATATATTTAAATTAGCCCCGCCTCCACTCACTCACAATAGCTCAGAGATCCACTCGTTGACCAACACGTTGACCTGATTGGTTACAAGGTCAGAAACACCAGCAATTTCGTACCGTGTTTTTGAGGCTCTTTGGTTCACTGCAGTTTTTGCAATATTTTGAATAACCTTTTACTTTTAGTTTAATGTTTGTTATTTGCTTTTTTCATTTATATACATTTTTTTATTATCATTATTTCTGTTTAGCTTGATTTTTGTTCAACTTCAACTTATTTATTTCAGTTTGTTGTCAAAGCAACATTTTTAATTTTTGTTTAGTTTTAAGTTTTTTTTTCTAATGTTTATATTTTATTTTATTTTATTTGTTAATAAATAAACATTCTTTAATGCCACGTGGTGCAGACATTAAAAATTCAGAGCATTTTGAACTTATAGGATAAATCCAATACCACTAAAAATTAAGGCTGTGTCCGAAATCGCCCCCTATACCCTCATTCACTGGCCCCTACATTACTCCACTAATATAGTCCCCTTGAAAGAGTGAATGAAAACGAGTGAATGAATTCAGACACTCAGTGCACCAGAATGGCTGCCACTTTTGAATAGTTTCTGCTTGCTGTTTAGTAATTATTTGAAACTTAGCAAACTGGCAGCTCAAGTAGTAAGATGAAAAGATTTATCTTGAACTATGTCATGGAAACAATGTATAAACCTTAAATAAACAATTGAATAATCAATTGAAAAGGAATTTACACTTGTATGATATTACACTGTACCCTCGTTGGACCAGCGGTTTGGAAAATAGATAAATGGATGATTCAGCTCCGGGCGCCATCTTCTGGTTAGACGGCATGTGACTCTCACAGTGCATTATGGGTATTCTCTAGCCGTTGAACGAACATCGGTTGTACACACAACATCGGTTGTGGCGTTTTCGGACACAGCCTATGTTTGTAAATTTTAGAAATATTTCATTAACAAATTGTCTCTGACTGCGCAGTCCCCACAGCGCCCCCACAAGACGTGGATGCCGTTGCGCTCAACTCCACCACCATCAAATTCACCTGGACACCACCACCCCAGCAGTTCATCAACGGCATCAACCAGGGATACAAGGTAATAGTGTAGAGGGAGAAAGATGTCAGTGTATGAGAGAAAGAGAG
The DNA here is from genome assembly GCA_030578255.1 of Tiaroga cobitis. Classification (NCBI taxonomy): domain Eukaryota; kingdom Metazoa; phylum Chordata; class Actinopteri; order Cypriniformes; family Leuciscidae; genus Tiaroga; species Tiaroga cobitis. Next base: position 8,482,993 of record CM060591.1, on the reverse strand, counting down.
TCACTGGCTCACATGCTCTGCTAGAGGTAAAATATTCAATTAAATTTGCCTGGCATGTTTATTGTCTTCTGGGAGAGTGTATTCATGATTGATTGGCTAAATGCCTGCAAAAACAGCAGCTTTAAATTCAAATAAATAAAACAAGAGTAGTTCAAACCTAACAATGTAATCGCTTGTTGTTATTTCGCATCTCTCTCGCAGCTGCTGGTGTGGCCCGAACACTGTCCGGAATGCATTAGCATGGTGACCATTGCCCCAGAGTTCCACGGGTCACGTCACTATGGTTACGTTAGCAATTTAAGAAAGTTCACGTGGTATGAGACGGCGGTGCTGTGCTTTACCACGCCTGGCGACGGGCCAGCTAGCACAACACAGCTCATCCAGACACATGCTGACAGTGAGTACACACAAACACATGGACACCAACACTACAAAAAAAGACGTTTTGGCGACGTTCACACTGTCAGTCAAAATCCGATTGTTTGTGTATCGAATTGGAACCTGATCTAAAATGATTGTGTATCGCAACTGTTCTGATCCGATTTGTGTGTCCATGCAGCTCTTTTGGTTTCCAGTATATCTGCAATTGTTTCTATGACAATGACGTTGCATTGGTAGGCACACGCCAACAACAATAACAACAAACGCAACATGTAGGTATTTGCAATAGAGATGTTGTCTTGTGTCTTGTGTTTTCTGAGGCAGCGGTAGAACCATTGGAGGCTGAGATGCACAGCTTTTTTCCACGCTGTCGTCTCCGCCGGTTTCAAAATATGTCTATATTTCAAAATTTGTTATATTGTCCGGCACTTTGGAACAACACAGCATTGTTTCGGCAGCGACTTTCTGCATGTTTCCTATAACAACGTCTGACGTTTCCATTTTACGTGGCGTGGGGTTTCCAGAAAAGGATGTAGCTTGAAACTGATTTGTAAAAATTGCATCTCAATTGCTGTTCACACTTGCTAAATCTGATCTGATTTCAATCGGATATGCAGAAAAATTGGATTTGGACTGACAGACTGAACGTAGCCTTTGACTAAAACCGGTTCATGTGACAACTTTTTCGGTTTCATTTGTTAACATTAGTTAACATCTTAGTTAATGCAGACATAAATGCAAAAACTCATTTCCGGGAGATAACGAAATAAGAGGGGAGTCTCAACGAACTACAAACCCAAGTGATCATAGGAGATCTATTTGAAACAAGTTAGTAACTGGTGTAAACAGTGATGCGTCTTGGCTGACCACTTGTCTGAACTCTGAACTAACATGAGCGAACAATGAACAATTGAATGTTATTAACAAATAATAGCAATGGTTAATAGATCCTATGAAAATATATTGCTCATTGTTGTTCATGTTTGTTAATGCATTAACTGATGTTAAAAAAATTAGACTATTGTGAATTGTGACCAGTATTTAATTGCCTTTTGATTGATTGGGTCCCATAAGAAAGAAAATTTACAAATAGGATCTTGATTAATATCTCAATTGTTTTTCCAAACCAGCAATGAGGTCAAATTGAGGTTTTTGCTTAAAGGGATAGTTACAAAATGAGAATTCTGTCATCTTTTTCTGTCCTTCAAGTTGTTCCAAACTGTATGAATTTATTTCTTCTGCTGAACACAAAAGAAGATATTTTGAAGAATGCCGGTAACCAAACAATTGATGGGCCCCATTGACTTCCATAGTATTTTCCCCCATACTATGGAAGTTTTTTTCCCATACTATGGATGTTCCCATATGAATAGAAGTGTCCTGTTAAGTCTGATATGTCTCCTTAGAAAAAGATAGTAATCAATCACTCATGTCTCCTCTAGAGCTTCAGAAAAGATCTCAACATTTTCAAAAACTGCTCTTTAATGAATGCTCTTATTTCTCTTCAGATTCTTTCAAGACTAAATTATCTGAATGATTCCATCCACATTAATGTTATATACAGGTACTGTCGGTCAGAAATAGTGTCATTAGTTTCTGCTATCTATTTTAACAGAAAACCAAGTTGATACTTCAATAAAAAATAAATAAAAAGCACTGAGAGCTCTATTACGTCTCCTGAGCAATGAAGAGCAACCTCTAAGAAATAAACGTGTCCTCTGGGATAAAATGTTTTGCTTGCTCTCCTGACATGTAAAATCATATTTCACACTCTTGCGGATACCCACACACTCTTACAGACAGTCTGTCTGTATTTAATTGGAGACAATTGACTAACAGTATGCTCTTTACTTGAAAACTGTCCAGCAGGCTTTGAGAAAGAGATCTCTCGGCAAAAACAAGCCTGTTTGTTTGACATTTCAGTCACCAAAATCAATACAGAGGAGAAATTTGGCCCTTTCACTATGCATGACGTCATTTGCCACGTAATTGTGCTTTTTACATCGCCATTGATTAGTCTTTTCGCT